>JAABNY020000032.1:4147236-4166673 GCA_015164015.2 Brevimyrus niger
TATTGTAATTAAAAAATCAAAGACTAAATAAGACACAAAAAAAAAATAATCAATATTTTCTTTTTATTTATTTTTCTGATAAGAATAAAGATGTGTGGGGGGGGGGGGGGGGGGGGGGGGGATAGGGTGTGCCTGGCAAAACAATGCACATTTTGGTTTGGCGAACCTAAGAGTGAAATCTTGAAAAATTTGAAATTGAAAAATCTACCAGAATGCCCATTTGCTAATGCAACCGACCGTTAATGTTGTCAGGCTGCGGTACTGCTCACGCTACGCGACTCGTACTGTCGTCGGGACTCTTGAAATCATCGTGGTTTACGAACTGCACGTTTTGTCGATCTCCATGAACTGCCGGCGTGAGTAAAATTAGGGCTAAAATGGTGTATTATACCCTTAGAACAAGGTGTTAAAGATGCGTCTGCCGCAGTACAGTCGAGAACAAAAGCGGAGCGCATCTGGAGGTCAATGAGATAAACTTAATGCTTAGAGAAAATGGAGGCGTTACGGGTGAATGAGGCTGACTTCTGACATTTAGAGGCAAGACACATAATAAGAATTAAATAACCATAAATCAAGTATCAAGTACCTGCGCCAGTCAAGAGTGACTCACGGTTTGTCTGAGCGTTTCGTTTTATCTTGAATGGAAGAGAGCAGACTTTGCGTAGCGGTGTCAACAAAAGGCAATCTCTGACAACTGTCAGGACCGTTCCAACCCATTCAAGAAGGTTTCCACCCGAAACCCAGGCACTGGCACCCAGTTAAAGATGCCAAAATCATTGAACATAACAGTTATAGCTGTTTTACATTGACCCAAAGCTGGCAGCGCTCAAAGGCGGCCTTGGAATCACAATATAACTTTAACATTAACAACACTACTTTAGAAGAACTAATTTATAAACTATGGCGGCTTGGAGAATTACCAACTAGGAAAGATGCTGTCGGAACGAAAACAATGTACAGCCCTGACTCCCTGCTCCCCCCCCATCAAAACCCTACTCCTCCCACACCCCTCTAACAATTTCCAGAATTACTAGATGGATCAAACGAAAATGTGAAAACGAAAGCGATGTGTTTTTGCCCGAATGCTACGAGTCCTACGCCCGGCATGGAATTCCGCAAGCACACCTATTTATTTATGGTCCTTCCACTTACACTAACTTTAACTTTCCACTAACTTTAATTCTGTGTGTCCGTTTCTTTTTCATCTGCACTATAAACAAAATTTTCCACGACATAACAGTAAGAATCGTGACGGAAAAGTAAAATCGAGCACGCTATGAGAAAGTTGTTACATTGGTATTTTAATGTTGGAAATAAACCTTATGCTAGATTAAATAAGTAAATATATTATTAAATATTATTGATTTATTTAGTATTTTAGACTAGTTACATGCATACAAATGTCAAAGAAGCTGACAGAAGAATGACAATGACTCATTTCCTGGACGCCCTGTACCCACCTCTCTGCCGTCGGATTGCTGCTCTTCCCACGCCTCCCAAACGCTCTCTAACCACCCTACAGCAGGCTCAAGCGGCATCTCATTTGTCAAACTATCATTCCGTTCACCAGATCTGCACCAGCGTTTTCATGTGCTGACTAAAACTAGGGCTAAATCGCACAATTAAATTCCCCCAAGATTCAGCGAACGAAAATACCGAACTATAATAATAGTATAATAGTAATAATATAATACCACCACTGATACCTACCCTAACTCTTCCCGCCTCTCCAAAGAACTGCATTTTGCTACTGGACTGGAGAGCTGCTGGACTGCTAGTGATAAAATTTGCTAAGAAATGTAGAATATCCAAAACCCACAGTTTGAAAACCGCTAACCAGTACAGTGTTCCTGGGAAGTTTGAAAGACATCCACAAAGTACTGTATTCACAAGAACAGCCTCCCTTTCTGCCCGCTGCTAACACAGAGCATCGCTGCTTCAGGGGGCTGGCTGTTCAGGTCTGACTGCCGACCTCACCTGTGAGTGAGCCTTCACTGTCAGTAAATCTCATCTGAGGGGAAGGAAATTATGTGTATGTCATACATAGAATTCCGGACTTTTTTCACCGAAACTAGACTTGCATACCACTGCCTATGATGTTGAATAAAAGCATTTTCTCCCTGCTAACATTGTGCATTTTACTATTCACGATCTAACGTCCATCAAAGGTTAAACAGAGTAAAAAGAACAAATACAGTTATCCTGTTCACAAGGTCAAGTATTTTCTCCAGTTACCCTTCCCTTTGGTATCACTAAGCAGCGCTGCTTCAATCTTGGTGCAATTTCTCAAAAAATTTTAACAGATCCAAACTTTTACTTAAACGATGCATCTGCCAAGTTTGGGAAACACCCTACACACTAACGGAATTAAGTGTCCGAAACTAATTTCATTACAGGGTGCTACTTCAATTTTAGGCTGATGTGTCTCAATATGTGCACATTTCCAGGTGGTCATCCAGATAATGCGTCTGCAAAATTTGAAAAACATCCATCAAATACTTTTTGAGTTATTGCATCAACGATGTCTACAGTACACCAGTCCCATAACCATATGTATTCCCCATTCAGGGAATAAAAATAATAGGCTGCAAAACTTCATTTATTTAATACTACTCTGAGGACCACATCTTTGGTCGAAAAACAGTCAATGACTCTGTCCTTTCTAACCTGCCTGTTAACAGAAAGCCGTAGCAGGCTGCTCGGAAGACCTTTACCCTAATTTGGTTAATCTGGATTTTTTTCCATTTCAGCCCCTGCAGGGCATGAGCAATGTGCTTGTTATTAGGCTTACCAGCCTTTCCCTTACAAAGGACAAACCTACCCAATTTAGAAAAGGAAAAACTTCACTCAGTGAGTTATTGCCCAACTAATTCCAAAAGCAATCGAGTGTGGGGCTCTATAGAGCACAAATGCTCTTATTGCCTTGTGCATTCTGGGTACTGCCATTTGAGCCTTTTTCATCAGCCAGCTGTGACCTGAAACTCCCATGCAGACAATTATAATGAGCAATGCGCTTTGTGTTCTGCTGGGTAGGGAGGATACAGGGACAGCCTCATGTTGGCAGCCGCCAGCAACGGGCACCTCCAGCGGGCACCTCCAGCGGGCACCTCCAGCGGGCACCTCCAGCGGGCACCTCCAGCGGGCACCAGGCCCCTTCACAGGGTGGCAGCTGCTTTGACTGGCATGGGAGGAGCGCGACCTCACGGCATCGGAGGCAGGCAGGCAGCCATATCTAAAACGGAACTGGAAACTCTTGCTAGAAAAGTAAACAAACATGCAAAAAAAAAAAAGGGGGGGGGGGTACTGTCCCAGAATTTAGAGTCTAGAGTGAACAGCACGTCAAAACGGCGTCTGCTGCAATCTCGCGGTGCAGAAAAAAGCAGGACTGCCGTAACATGCTTTTCCAGAAGGCGCCCGGGGACAGGGTGTGGCGCCGCCGCATGAAAAACCCGCTGCACCGAACAGTACAATTCGTGCTGCTGTTCAAACGCAACCCCCTCTTCGGCGCAATTATAACGCGCGCAGGGCCAGGCCGCTTCTCCCCCACATTCATCTGCAGTCTCTTTCATTCTCCTTGTGGGTTTCTCCCCGTTTGCCGCCCTCTGAAGTGTCAAGTTTCTTCATCTGGATCACATTAGCCCCCCCCCTCTCCAATTCTCTAACCCGCTTTGAGCTCCTCCCCTCTTCAGGCACGCCGATCACCGACCCCTCCCTGTCCCGACCAGGAGGATGAGGGGTGGGGGCCCTTTACTGCCTCACATCAAAATGCTGCCACCAGCTACCCAGAGTGCCGACCGACACGCGCGGATTTGCTCCTCGAGTCCAGGATCCAAACTGAGCACCTCACTGAAGCCACAGTCACATTTCAGAAGCTGGTGGGGGCTTAACGGGGTGGGGATGTGTTTTTTTTTTCCCCTTCTTTTTCCCGGAGCTGCTCTAACGTGAGAAACTGCAGCACAACTCGGGCTCCACCATAAATAACCCCAAAGAGGCGCCGCGCACACCCACATGCAGACTCCCATGCGCTGCGTAAATCATCGCGAATCATAGGCCTCCCCACTGCCTTTTCAGCTTCCCTGCCATCTTCCAGACGCTGCCAGCATACACCCCCCCCCCCCTCCCCCCCGCTTTCTCCTCCTCCCACAGCGCGCTTTAAAACGTCACGCGGCTATTCTTAGCGAAGCTCCACAGCTTTGTTTCCACCATTTTCAGAGGGGGAAAAAGCCAGCAGAAAGTACCAATAGAAAAGAAAGGAGAGGGTGGACGGAGGGGAGACGGAAGAAAGAAGGCAACGAGGGGAGGGGAGACAGCTGAGGTGGGGGGGGGGGGGGCGCTCTCGGTGTCACTGTAAGGTGGACAGCTCACTTTTAAACAATTTCATGTATAAAGGTACCTTGGGAGCGCAGGTCACTCTCTCCCCAGCTCTGACCCTCTCCCCTATATTCATGACTATAATATTACATTCTCAGCCACACCGTACCTTTAATTAAGCTGTCGTTGCATTTCTTATGGTGAAAAACCACTTCACCTCACGCCGGTGGTCACACCGGCTCGGCCATTAGCACCATAAGCCTGTGGAGCTCGGCACCACTTCAGCGCTGGGCGCTGCGGCTTTAGAGGCTGGGCGCTGCGGGTTTAGAGGCTGGGCGCTGCGGGTTTAGAGGCTGGTCACTACATTCCTCGCTTTCCTGTGAGGCTTCCGCTGAGAGCCGGCGTGCGCGTGCCTGAGCGTGTGCACGCTCGCCCGGCCGCCAGTGCTCCTGCGAGGCGTGGCGCCATTGTGTTGGGAGGCCGCATGGGGCGTGTGACTGCGTGCGCCTTTAAATGGAAGGATCCTGCCATTACGGTTAACCTGCGCCTCCACCCTCTTCCAAGCTGCTCCCCCTGTGACCTGCGTTGCCGCAACAGTCCTATAGGGGGCAGAGCTCTCACGCCCAGCGTACCAGGAAGAAAAAAAAAAAAAAGACAATCACAGCTCCATCTCCTCTTCGACACGCCTGCTTTTTGTGACTTGCTAATTGGATGGTGGGTATTTTTGGTGCCAGCTGCGCGATCCCCCTCCCACCAGCAGAGGGCGTCGCCCCGGCGACACTCCCACACTCGCCCTGCTCTTAAGGGTTCTGGCTGGGAGCCACACCACAGCACCTCCAGCCCGGGGAGCGTAACTGAACGGGCGGAAGGGCGACGGCCGCCAGGACCGTCGAAGCAGAAAGCTGACCTGTGTGGTTTTAATACGCGGCAGGAGGGAGTGAGACGGAGCATCGGGATGATGAGATCATAAGGGGGGGGGGGAAATCAAGGAGAGAAAGAGGAGCTGTTGGAGGCCAAACGAACAGGGCCCAGAGCATTCTCCCACACTGCCTTCAGGATGACAGACGTGCGACGAGGGAGGCGCCTTCCCGTTCACCCCCCCGGCTGCAATCCACGTCTCTCATCACTGCTTAGCGTGTTAAGAAACTTGGGTCTCACGTTACAGCCGCTTCGCTGTTAAAAGACGTCTTCCATTCCTCACTCCCTTTGTCTCCCCCTGAATCTGCCCCGGGACAAATTCTACCTTTTAGATCAAACAAACAGCCCGCCACTCCCCCCCCCCCCCCTTTTCCTCGAGCAGAAAGAAAAAAAAGAGACAGGGGAAAGGGATGGGATTGTTCGCTGTGGACTGTAGCACTGCACTTAAAGGGATCTTCTCCACTCAAAAAGTCATGCTTGGCAAGTGCAGGCAGCAGATATCCGCTTGACCAGTTCAGGACTTCTTGTAGAGAGGGCATGATCCTCAGAGACAGACTGGCCATTTCCCACTTTAACCTATGCACTGGGGACGCTGAGAAGTCTTGAACTATTAAGTGTGTCAATAGAACCAGCGTGAAGACACACTTGAGACACTCGCAAGGATGGACACACAGCAAACAGCTACTTAATAAGACTCGATGACACGGATGCTTTCACACACCCTTCCCTGGGACGTGCGGTTTCACCGGTCTGACAACTTAACACACCCCCCACTTTGACAGTGTTCCAGATAAGCTTTGTTTAGAATTACTCTCAGTGGAAAAGAATCATCCAAACTCACCTAGACAATGGTGGCACTACGCTAACATTAGCGTCTTATCTGTAAAGCACAACGCTATGGTGTCTTTTCCAAAGTTTCCCTTTAAAAAAAGAATAATAATAATCATAAAAAAAAGTTTCTTTAATCTGCAACTCGCTGGCCCCTATTCAGCCTTGCACCGAATAAAAGGACTTACTCAATAGCATTAGCTCCGGCGCAGCTTGTCAACGCAATAACACGCCGTCATTATTAACTCAGTGACTCTGAGGAACGTTAACAAAATAAGAGCAGAAGTCTGCAAGATAATGGCTCGGTCTTGGGAGATTCCACCGTTTATTTTCCACCGCGCGCCTTTAGTATGCTGAAAGCCTCATTAAAGCATCGGACGATGCCTGCTTTCAGAAGCCACTACTCCAGAAGCTATGTGCTGGGACACAGACTCCCACTAACTCAGCACTTACTATAAACCACCGAAGTGCTTCTCAAAAAACAAAGAGACAAAATGCTTAAGGAAAACCACTGATGAGAAGATATTTTAGAAACCGACATCTATTTTAAAAATGCATCAGTTTTGCTACCCCTTCGGGGACAAATGCAGAGCTGAAACTCTGCTGGTCAGATGGTCTAATGAACCTGCTTCCAAATTTCTGCTCCTTCACCTCCTCCCTTCGCTCCTAAGAACTTCCAGCTCTTTCGTCCCTCCTTTTCCTAATTGCACCACCTGCTTTTTCATTCCCCCCCACGGTTCCCCGGAGGGACAAAAAGTCAGTCACCAGCTCTCGATCCTGTGATAGTCCGGATCTCACCAGCCAAGAATTGGGAATTTATTATCATTAATTCCTCTTCTGAAGTCACACCACTTTCCAGGAGCCTACATTCCAAAACACAGTGCGAGAGAATTTCCCTCACACTGTTATGGACAATGCACCCTGGAATTAAAAAAGAGCTAGAAACAATGTACTGTATCAGTTAAAAAAAAAAAAATGCTTGTCATTCATTGGCTATGAATAATAACTATTGTGTTAAGTTCAAATCTGACACATTTGCCCTTTCAAAATTGTGCTAGATATAAAACATTGTGAAGTTTTTGTTTTAAAATGGACGAATTATCTGTTAAAAAGGAAAAAAAAGTTAATGGATTTTGCACAGATACCCTAACTTTAAATAATGCTCGGCTTCCCAGCACTGCAGATCAATGTCCCTTTTCCCTGACTCCGTTCCACTTTACTTTTCTAAGATGTTGTTTGCATGGTTTGCGAGGGTCAGTTGGGTTTAAATTTATAGCTTTTCGGCTATAAAATCCGAAACCTGAGCAGCACCCATTTGTCTGCAGACTTTCTGTCCCTGTGATCCTCCCGTGTGTGTTTCTGCTAGCCTGAAAAGAACACTTGCCGCACACACAGATCAAAAACTACAAACCGCAAAACAAATCTTTAAAACACATCATGGCACAAATGCAGAAGGCCACTCGCTGAGCATGTAAAAAGATGTCTGGCATGTTAGTTGTTTTTGTCAAAATATTACATACTGGTCATCACAATCAATGATTTGCTTTTTTGTTTTTGACACCTTAAATCTTATCACCATTACCCTTTATCTGGATTACAGTTTTTTTTTTTGGAGCCGTTATCTAGCACAAAGCATGCAATCCAAAAGGTCACCAAATTACACACTGCCTGCGACAGATTTTATTATGAACAGTCCCGTCTCTGGGGAGGGGCGAGGCCCAAGGCAGTCCAACTTATTTAGGGCCCCAGCTAAGGGCAACAAACCATGTAATGGGAATCACTGTGCCTGTGACTGCTCGGTCACTGCAATACAGATGCAGCTATAATTAAGAATAATAACTCACTGGCCGGTGACAGTGTGCAGTGTGACCTTTCTGGACTTTCTCGCTTAGCTAGTGCCAAACGGTAGCACAGTTATGCAGTTAAGTTAAGCCCAGGCTAAGATCGCACGGTCAAGATTTAGACTGAGTCTACTTCCAGTGTATATTTATTAGGTGTGAAACGGTACACAAAACTTTGGAAGTTCAGCGCAACATCAGGACAGCGAGTCAAAACTGCAAAAACTGCAATCAAAATTAGGGACCGTTGCAATTCAAAGGCAATATGTCTGTTGACATGCGAGTAACAAAACTTAAGAAATGCTTGCGTACGCATCGTAAGTATATCTACGTAAAATAAACGCACAATAATATATCATAACAATCATGTGCTAAGTGGCATGTTCCCTACTACCGAGTACGGTTCCATATCTGTAGAAACATCCCTATAGTCATAAAAAAAAAATTTTTTTTAGCCCAGTCACAATATCCCAGAAAAACATCTTTAAATGCCACAGGCTGATTAATTTGCTTGTTACTCTGTTCGTACACACACCTGAATGATATCATCTCAAATGATTTGACACGTTGGATGTGTTTTCAGCAACATATCCAAATTCAGTATAATGACAGACGGTCTAGGTCTTGGTTCTTACTTGGTCTTGGTTCTCTCTCCAGTGCTTGTGTACTTTATGGGAAAAACTACAATGTTCCCAAATCACCGATTACGACTGACTGTAACCAGCATTAGTGGAACATCTACTTGTGAATTTAGGTTCCGCCCATATCAATAAACTTATTCAATGGTTTTGTTGTGCATACCTAATCGAAAATGATGTATTGAACTGTATGTGTCTGCTACGTGTATCACTGCAATGCTAATATTTAGCCAAAATATTAGATAAAATGAGATGTATATTGCAAATAAAATAAAGAATACAATTATTTAACAACTTATTATTTAGCATATTATCTAGGCAAATCTTAAGTGTGCAGGCGGGGCCCCTGAGAGTGCAGCCGCAATGGTTGCACCACCTTAAAGATTATGAAAGGTACATGACACCATTCATTCAAATACAAAACCCCAAAATTCTTATTACTTCACAAAAAACTTCCATTGATTTCTAAGCATTTTTAAACACATTTCACATGTTTCTCACAGAATATGTCGATAGCTCAGGGAAACAGGAAGCAGAAAGCTGCCACTATTACACAGTGACCACAATGCAACACAGACAGACAAACACAGCTCTAGGAAATGACAAGACAGACATGCACATCCTGTCACACTGCTGCTTTTCTAAGAGGGAGATCAACGAAATCCTCGCACAGGGACAACAAATGCTCACCTGCAGTGTCCCGTGCCGTTGCTAAAGACGACGCAGGTTGCATTGTTCACACAGGGCCTGGTGGAATCTAAACACTGTAGAGCTGTGAAACAAAAGGGTAAGACCTTTATTTAAAAAGGCAGGTGACTGATTATCAATATTCCCATTCAACAAGTCTACATAAACCCCTTTTGAGTCAAAATACTCAGAAATTCCACATCGCGGCATTTGAAGTAGAGATGCACTGATTCAACCTACGACCACTGGCCATAAGTGACTGATATAGCCTAACATACATTTTTTCCATCTGTATTTGCCAGTTTAAAAATAAAGTATAATTATATATTATATTAAAATATTGCAGTTAAAAAGAGCTCTTGTATCAGAATCTGTATCGGTATTGGGAGCTGTGTATCAGAATCAGATCAGAACTGAAAAAATGTGGGTCGACCCATCCCTAATCCGAAGCACCTTAGATTCCGCTTACAGCAGATACACGAAAATGGGATATTTTTTTCCACTTGTATATAGTCCATTTGAACATTGCTTATACACATTTAGGCTGGGTATCTCAGCCAGGCCCACAAAATTTCTCAGAGTTACTTATCTGTTTCATATTAGCAGTCATGCTGTGCTGACAGTTTATGTAAGCTAAGGTCTAACTATTGCAATAGCTAATTTGCCAAGTTACATTCAATGCTGTTGCAAAACATTTTGGCTGAACAGTTAAAATAACACTGCAACCCATGGGTCTTCTGACCAAATTTTTGACATCTGGCATAAATATTTACCATTCTCTGCACCAAATCTGCCCGATTATCTAAATAAAATCCATCCTCTGTAATGCAAGACAGGCTAAAGTTGAGAACAATCCAGTAACTAATTAGCACTGCCGTTTGGATTATCTTTGTTAGTAGAGATTATCTGCTCATTATGAAAGAGCTGTTTATTACACAAGATAGTAAAACTTAAAAATACCTTTAAAACAAAATCAAGACTGATTCATCGATTTCACAGCAGCAAACAACAGTTAATTGCCCAAGTTCATACAACAGACAAGGAAAAAAAGTACCTAATCCACTATCTATGGTAATCTTTGTATTGCAGCTATTCGTCAGAGAACCACTGCTGAAAAGGTACATAGTGAGAAACACTTCAAAAACATGGGCTCCTTCGAGCAAACATTTTCAAAAACACGCACCTTAACTGTGTATGAACTGTGAATCCTGATAAATTTCATGCACTTGAGATATTTCATTGGCTAGATCACACACTTCATGTGTGCAGTGTGCAGTCAATCGATATATCAACTAGAAGGATAAAAGGACCTCGCAAAGATCTACACATCAGAGAGGCTGTGACCTCTTGCCTACCCCTCACCATCTGAAACCAAAGGCAGTAAAAGTGAAACCAAAGTACAGGCATGACAGTCCCTGTCACGAACACTCCCCGATGCAGAACAGCCAGCTTTTGGTGGTGGCTATGCAGTCGCACCATTTTAAGCAATAATCTTTTTTATAGGTACATGGGGTCTTTTTGCGGTACAGGTTGTGGTTCAGGATTTAACTATGCAAAAACATTTAGATGTGGAAGATATATGCACAGATAATGCAAAGATAATCATATGTGAAAACGATTAACGCGTTAAGAACCAAATCAAAAATGCGCTACTCAGTCTCATATCGGAAGTCATTCTGGACGGCCAGACAAAGGCTGTTCTTTGACTGAGTACGTCAGGTGACTGCTACAGCTATGATACACGCATGATACACTGCACAGCACAGGAAGTGCCAGTTATGTTCAGCCTACTTCCTCATTCGCTGCTGTAATACAGAGGCTTGGGTTCGCCACTCTGTGACCTACACACACACACACACACAGCAACCCCACACGCTAATGTCACTATGTTAAAGATCATATAATACCTCGACGAGTAACATGCAAGTACTCGAGGGCACAGCATGGAAGGGTTCATTACACCATCATGCCAACACGAAATGATCTACTAAACAAGCAAGTACATTGTCTCACCGTGACATAACTTTGTTGTACGACGCTTCTACACTCAGCAAAAATTCTGATTACTTTTCTTTTTTTTCCCTGAAATTTATTTTTAAATTTTGAAAATATTAATTTACTTACTTATGTGTGAAGATTCATGCCAAAACAAATGCTGGTCTTTATTTTCCTGAGCTTAGCATTTTTTTTTTTTACTTTTTTTTAACAATTTGACAGTGCGCAGAACGGTGAAACCATTAAAACCTAACACTACATCAGCTGGTGCCGATTTACGGTTTTCATGAACAGAGATGAATGAGGGAAGAGAGGGGAAGAAAAGCCCTCTTTTCAGTGGCCTAACAAGGCCCACAGACTCACACACACAGTCATTCTTCCACAAAGAATTTTCCACACAACATGCCCAGCAGACTGACATTAATTAAGCAATTTACATTCAAAACCCCTCAAAAGCCATGACTTGTTACAACCTAATTGAGACGACGAAGGTCAACGCTCTTTCCTAGAGAGCAAAACGATCTCCAGAACAGACTGACTTGTTACTTACACTGATATCTGTCAAACAAACCCAACTAGTCCCAAAACACTCAATTACATTATTAGCCAAAAAATCGATTGTGAAGATATAATAGGTTAAAAATAGATTTTTAGTCTCAAGCTTACTGTTCACATTATAACCAAACCTCACTTAATTTGCATTCTTCAGGCAAGCTTTGAGAATTGTATAATCCATTACAAAAAAACAAGTTTGTAGTAATGCAATAGGATCAGTAATGCTTTCTGATCAGGGTCTGGTAAGGTACTTAAGTGAGAAAAGGGGAAAAACAGACGGAAGGTTAAAAAAAAAAAAGACAGCAATTGTTCAGTGCACTAAATCAAATCCAGCACTCCCCCTCCTCCTTCACATTGCCCTTTCATTCCAGGTGCTTCCCACTCTTTTCCTAGTTGCATTAAGTCAGTGTGATAGCCAAATGAGAGATGGAATAGAGAGCGAGAGAACAGAGAGAGAGGGAGGGTGAAGAGGGAAAAAAAAGCTGGACAAATCACATTTCTCGTCTGGCACAGGGACAGCCTCTGGCGGCTGCCGACGGGAGCGTGAAGCCGCGGGGCGGCAACGCAACACAGAGACAGAAAACACTCAGGGCATGATCTGGAACCTCAGCTGGCGGAGGCCCACTCGCCACCGAGGGAACTGACCATGACAGCGCCATCCAGATGTTAAGCGATGGTGTGCGCCAGCGCGGCGACGGTAAACGCCTGAGGGCGTGTCCCCGTATGTGGTGTGCACTACTGACCGGGTGCCAAGCAAGGCTGATATGTACCCTTTTCAAAGAAAGATTAAATAAGAGGGCTAGACTGAAAGAGTGCAAAAAAAGGACGGGAAATTAGAAGGCATCCGGGGGGGGAAAAAAAAAATCAAAAAGCCAGGGGGAGCCTCACAGAACTGGAGACAGTCCATAATGAACTGGACAGGAAGTTGTTCATACGCACTCAGGAAGCAACTCAGTTTCCTAGAATTGCTTCATTCACAGCTGTTCAGTGCTGTGTATTGCTCAGCCAAATGGCTTTAAGGACACGGGCAGGGTCTTCTGTTTAATTGATGAACAGCAATGCAAACTTTTACATGAAATTTTATGAAATTCAGAAACCCAGCAACCCTATGTAGCCAGTTTCCTGGAAAAAATAAGGAACCCCAGCCCAGCTTTTTTTTTTTGGGGGAAGGGGGGGGGGGGAGATCATAGGATTATTCCACTTCTACTAAAACAGGAATGCTAAACATCTTAATTCTCTGTTAATGCTCTAAACTGGCCTACAGCAGAGACAATATGAAAGTGGCTGCAATCTATTAACCACCAGCTATTGTGATGCATCTCTTATGCACGTTCTCTTTCGCTGTTCCTCCTCTTTCCTATTCTTTCTCTTCCTTTCCAAAGCTGCTTGTTCAGTCCCTCTGAATCCAGCAATTCAGCAGTGAGTGCGTGTTAACCACTCAGATGACCGATCAATCAATTCAGACTCACAATATTTAATCAGACAAGGGAAATCTCAGTAGGAGAAAAAGGCTATGAAACAACATGCATCAGGGAGCGCAAGAAAGCAAACACCGCAAACCAGGGATCTCAAAAGGTCAGGGAAAAAAAAGAATTCTGTTTTGACACAGCCTGTAATTCTACATTAGATTCCCTAAATTGCACAATAACCCTAAAATATTGTTTTCCTCCCTAAACACTACAGCAGATAAACCAGTTTAGAGTAGTGATTTTTTTAAAAATTTTAATATGTATCCAAAGCAGTGAAAATGCACAGGTATATACCATTTATATGTTAATGCTGCCAGGTCACATACAGCTGACACAATATTAAAAACTGTTTTATTCACATTCAGAAATTATACAATGGTCATTCAAACCAACCTAAATATTATGTACATCTTTCCCCAACAATTCCCGTTCATTAATCTTACTGGCTAACCAGTTTGGTTAGTCTGCACAAAGCTTTAAATCAAATTTACAGCACAGTAGTAATTTCGATGCAGCTTACTAATGAAGACTCCTGTTGAGCAATACTGTGTTACCTCGAGGGGATTAAGTCATAATAGATTCGGATATTTAAATAATACAACTACAATAGTAAAGGTGGATCAGGAAACGCGAGACAGTCTGCTGGGATAATGACTACGGTTTCCTAAAATCCAGTTAAGAACTTTATCAGTCCCCAGTGTGGAGGATATTGATTTTTGAGCAGCAATGTAATCATCTCTTACACGGGATTGTGCGAGCTGTAATAAAAATGGATTTGATTCAAGACTCGACCACAGCATTACCAGCCGCAGTGTCCAATAATGTGGTCGTTTGGAAGGAAATTCTGCGCGCGCGTCTCCTTGCGCTCCAACGTGCAATTTCTTAGGCGGGAGGCGGCAAAACAATACGAGATTGTCAATGTATGTGAAACTATATTTGTACGGGTTCGTTCGAACACCGAACCCACCAGTGTCAGTGGGACGGGACAATGTTCAGCAATGCAAGGTTGTAGGCGGGGCAATAAAAAAAGCTATTGTCTCTCCCAGCCAGTTCCTTGGCTTGTCGGGGATAAATCATATTTCACACCACGCATCAGCAGCAATGTGCTGGAGGAACGGCGCCCTGGAAGCGTGAGCGCCAGCGCCGAGTAAATAGACGGATTCCGCGTC
This sequence comes from Brevimyrus niger, assembly GCA_015164015.2. NCBI lineage: Eukaryota > Metazoa > Chordata > Actinopteri > Osteoglossiformes > Mormyridae > Brevimyrus > Brevimyrus niger. The sequence goes on from JAABNY020000032.1 coordinate 4,161,645, forward strand.
CCACGCAAGACTGTCAGAGCCTCTGTCTTGTAACGAAAAACGTAGTAAACGCAGACAAAGTTTGATTCAGACGAGCCGCAAGTTCATTGCTTTTACTATATAACGAGCCGTCTCCTGCGAAGTGTGTTAATGCAGCCTTCTGGATGAGTGAGAGAGGGAGCGCGTCAGTGGGTGTAATGTTAAAAAAACAGCAGCATTCCAGCACCTTCTCCTTCTGCCTACAGCAGTTTTGTCTTCCCTCCCTTCGTTACACGGCTCTGCTTCGGAAAGCGCTATTTAATGCGCCAAAGGTGTGGAGCGGAGCGCAACACCCACCTCCAACATTTTTTCCCCTCTACATTTTACTCTCGGTTGTCGAAAATACGCCCTCACGTTAATATATATATATATAAAAAAAAACTGTTCAACACGTGATATTTTGACTCGGTTCCCCTCTTCTTACTCAGACAGGTACGGGTGCAGAGGTGGGTTTTTGGAAATGGAAAAAACCCCATTGCTATTCATTTAAACATACGAATTTATTAGGAAAGACTAGGGAATTCCAGAAAAATTTTAGCAGTCGTCGTCCGCTAAAGCGAAAACGATCCAAAAGTAAGGGAATGGGGGGGTGAATATAACCCATGCTGCCCGGCAGCCCTTCTCCGTACAAAGCGAGAGCAGGAGAAGCAATACAAAGTAATACTTTGTATAGGAATTCAAAGTGGGCTCCGCAGGATCCATTTTGGAGTCCGGACTCTGGAAACATCTGGGCTGCGGTGCGACTGGCTCCTGCTGCTGGAGACCAAGTCGTCGATCTCAAAGCAGCAACCCGCGTTACCTTATTCACCTCGCTTACTTAATTAAAGCACAAATTCTCCCAGAACCTAAAAAGCACCGCATATTTCCTCCTAATTATTCGATTACTGACACTGAGCCCCATTTTCCAACCGCTGTATACACCCTCCCTGGCAAGTTAGCTACCGAGAAAATCATGCGTACTGTTCAATTCCACAACGAAATGTTCCTTATAGCCTCTCCATATACATTTCTTTCTTTAAAACACATTCCTCAGCTACACACCAGAGTCAGCCATGGGGCAAGGAGATTAAGTAGTCCAATTAAACAAAACATTCCTAAGTTAACTTTAAGCTGATTTTTTAAATTTAACAGGACTTAATAACATACAATCATTTGTTCCTTCATACTTTACTTATCAATATTTGACAAAAATAATCGAGGACCAACACCGCGGCGCTATGTAGTACAGATGTAAACTTGCAACCACGTATAACGTAATGCAACCATTTAACCCAATTAAAGATGAACTTGCCCAGTTAGGATGCGTACTCACCCGCTGAAATGTGGATCCAGCAAACGACGAAGAAGATGACTTTGCCCGAAGAGACACCGGGTAGCTGACCCATGTTTTATTTAATTTCCACATAGAGCCGCCAGCGCCAGGCTGAGCTCCGTCAGGTTAGCTAGTCTAGTTTAGCTAGCAAGGTGAACTAATAAAAACTAAATTAAATTTAGCCAACTCTTTTTAAAAAGTATTTTTTTAATTTAAAACGTTCAATTTCATGACCTACTCACTCATTTTTCGTCTATTTTGGCGAATTTTTAAAGTGAAGTCGAGCTCTAAGTTTCTAAACTTTTCTCCTCGCTCCCCTGTCACTGTACTGAGAGGAGAATGTATCCTTCCGCAGGAAATTACGGGTAGATCCATCAATGAGTGTTTACTCTAGCAAAAATCATTCACTAAATTATGACTATCCATAAATATCTCATATAACTTTTCTAATATATTACATGTAAATATCTAGTTAAAAATGGGTTATAAATAGTTCTGAACTTTAAGCCTATAACTGCATTCACTATCTACTTTCAGGCTAAATGCTTCTACCTCGCTTTCTCCGTAACCACGGCGGAGGTATTTTTACCCAATTTCAATTTCTCAAAGATGGTATGAGTCAAATTTAACCCGTTCATTGATTATGTTTTTTTTTCTTTCGTTCTTTTGTCACTGTCCATTCTTCCCTTCTCTCCTTTTGTCTTGCATTTATCCCAAAGAACGATTTATGTAAAAACAAAAATAATAATAATAACTTGCAAAATCACCGTATTTCCGAATTAGTAAGCCCCAAGTAGAGAGAACGCAGATTTTACACGCTTTTTTGTGGTAATATGTTTAGTAAAAGTTTTATTCTTTCTATCGCAAACTCTAGTCTGGTCTTCACTCTGCGCCATGTAAGATAGGGACTGAGGTTTTGTAAAGTGTAAAGGCTGCTTAGCAGGGAAATGTCAAGAAGGTAGATGATACGCGTCGTAAGGGAGGATATATATATATATATATATATATGCCGCATCAATGCAGATTGCCGAAGGAGGGATGGCTGTATAGAATTAAAAAATAGTTTATAAAACCACATGGCTTTATATGTGGCAGCAGAAGAAATCATATTTTCCATCTGTGTTTTTCTATGATTCCCATGAAGTAGGAATTCCAGCTGAAACCAGAACACCTTACCGATAGGGATCTGAAATTTTTCATTGCTCAGCATTTGATCTGCTACAGCTACTGGTATAGTACAGTATATGCTCTATTTAAAATAAAAACGTAGAAACTGGTTTTATGCGGCTACATTTTTCCCAAAAGGTTCTTGTACTATTACCTTAGTGGTTTTCCCAGTCAATAATGAGAGTCTTTTTATATATTTACCAATGCTTTTTTTTGGGATAACTCCAAAAATGAGATTTTCTGCTATACATTTTTACAAGCCTGATATCTCTAGAAAAATTCCAATAGAATTCCGAAATGTGTTCACTATTTTTGGTTGGAAATAGATGTTATGTGTTACTAGTAGATCAGCTGATGAGCTTCTGCTGAGTAAGGCAGACCTGTTGTGATCAACTGATAAAGCCACCATATTTCAGCAGAAGTTCCTGGACGTTCTGAACATTTCACGTGAATGTGATTGTTTAGTGTAAGCTGAGAATGTTTTTTGACCGTTTATTTTTCAGTGTTGTGTATTAATCTTCTAAAATCATAGTTGTAAAAGTTTAACCCGGAATAAAGATCTACATTTTCAAAACGGTAGTAGGTTTAAGATGATTTAGTGCCACCTGACATATTTCCTTGTTTTACTTACAATAGAGTACCATAAACAGCGGCCCGTTTCGTGGTACTGTTGCCTCAAACCCAGTGCGTGAAGAGGGCAGTTCTGGCACCTCTTTGCTTTTGGTACTGTTTTTAAAGTGTCAGTTTTTCCCAACTTGGGTTTTTCTCTGACATGCCCAAGGGGGGGTTAGTCTGGAAATCCTCCATTCTACATAACATGAGCTGGAAAAACGAAGCATGATAACTCTATGTAAAATTCATACTATACTATATTTCAATTTTTCCTGTAGAAGGTTTGCCCTGCCTTGTGCGCCGCATGTCATCGGATTCGTTCCAGGCCCACATGCCCGTCTCCAGGGTAAGCAGTTGGAAAATTACTGTATACATTTGAATTTCGCAGAGTATGATAAACATGTCATTTCGGTTTAATTTAAGTTGAATTTTCTCCCGGTTTAAACTGCCCTCAGAAATTCAAACTACTGGCATTGAACAGCATTCGGGTTTGGGGATTGAGATGCTTATTGCAGAATGTAGATTTTTATAAAGTCTCACTTTCCTGATTGAGACCATCGGCGCTTGGTTAAAAGCCCTCATGTCAATGACCTCATGAAGGCCAACAGGACAAGTGTGACCGACAGCCTGATAAGGCCAACAGTCCATCACTGTGTTTTATAGTAGATATGGCATTCCATTCTGTATAGCAATCCAGCCCGCCTCTGGTCAACATGGGCAGAAGCCTTTATTCACGCTTCATCTTACCAAAGTACCCTGTGTCCGTCTGATCCTCCAAGACTTTCTAAGTGCTACTAGGTATTGGAGGTAATGGAAAATTCGGGGATGTGTTGTATAATTCTCCATCTGTGTGGGTAAATGTGGGACATTTTCTAAAAGAAGGTAGATTTAACTGTAAAACGTGACAAACTAGTTTGTTTTAGAGGAGCTACAGAAATATGAGAGAAAAGTTTATGTCTCATTAAGCTGTACATTAATGGCATTGACTGAGTAGCCAGGAGTAGTGAGTAATCAATATCCATCGGTTGTTAAGGGTAACATTTGTGTCTGAATACCAGATATGTTCGGTAATTTGTTGGGTAATGTCGAGAAAAACAAGAATTACTACTGTGACATGCTGTTTAGGCATGTTTTGTGTCGCCATTTTTCTCAGAATAGGAGTGGCTTGGCACAATATTCATGAGTCAGGCATGAGAACAGTGTTCTCAATATTCAAATAAATAAAAATACGGCGAATGATGTTCACAAAGCCCCCTGCGGGAAGAAGGTGCCCGGCCACGGACTGACATGCGTATCGCTGGTGTGTGACGGTTTTTCATGTTCCACTGGGGTGAGGACAGCAGGTCGAGGGACGACCGGGCCCAACGGAACGCTCCGAAACATCCAGGCACATTTGCAGGACGGCATTGATCAGGGTAAACACAGCTGTCGGCCAGAGAACGATTTACACTGCTGGAGTACGGGGGTCAGGGGGCAGATAAAGAATGATTTACAATATTTAGTGGATGGAAGAGGAAGGCCGAGATTGGCTCGGCCCTGGCTACCTGCTCCCAGCTTCCCATTCTGTGACTGTGGGAATACGTCCCGGACCGAATCACCGCCTTGTCACGGCGACGAGGAATCAGACCAGCCTCAATAGCGCAGCTGAGTGCTCAGGCAGCGGCCGACTATTTGTCTTGTGCCCTTTGCTCTCGCTGTCTGTGAAACTGTAATTTTGTGGCCATTAAATGTTGGTGACAGGGCAAACAGACTGAAGATTGAGGGAATGCATTTTAGATGCCGAACTCTCACCCTAGTACCCCCCCCCCCCCCCCCCCCCCCCCACCCCACCACCCCCCCCCCACCCCCCCCCCCCCCCCCCCCCCCCCCCCCCCCCCCCCCCCCCCCCCCCCCCCCGCCCCCCACCCCCCCCCCCCCCCC
>JAABNY020000032.1:4278038-4291203 GCA_015164015.2 Brevimyrus niger
AAGGAGGAGGAGGGGTGAAGGGGGGAGAGGGGGGGGGGGGAGGGGGAAGAGGGAGGGAGAGAGAGAGAGAGAGAGAGAGAGAGAGAGAGAGAGAGAGAGAGAGAGAGAGAGAGAAACCAAAACACAGGAGTGGGATATGAGGAGATACAGAGAAGATGACTGCGACGCACACCTGACAGACCCGACTGGCGAGAGCGAGTAGTGTAAAATAATACAAAATTCAAGGGAGGGGGGGACATTTTTCTACATTTCTCTGCTACATGCGTTTCCAGTGGGCATTAAACCGGGGTCAAAAACCCAGCCGAGTCACGCGGTGTGGAAAGATGAACGTCTCATATTGCGACAAGCAGAAGGGTCAGAAACCAAATAAGGAAGTTGGGGGGAAAAATAGTGGCGTGAAGGGAAACAATGGATGAGGGATGAGAGTGAGGTGGGCCAACACAGCCTTGGGTGAGCGGTTCACCTGAGGAGCGGCTGTGCGTGTGGGGGGGGGGGGGGGGGGGGGGGGGGGGGGGGGGGGGGGTGGGGGGGGGGGGGGGGGGGGGGGGGGGGGTTCACGCGTGCTGCACCGCCAGCTCCTGACCGATGAAGCGCCGCAGTCGCTCCAGGTACTGGCTGTACAGTTCGATGTCGTTGTGCCCGGCGCCCTCCACCCACAGCGGCTCCACCGCCTTGGGGCAGCGCTCGAAGAGGGCCAGGCCGTGCGAGAAGTCGATCACCTCGTCCTCCGTGCCGTGGATGATCAACACCGGCGATGTGATCTTGGACACCTTCTCGATGCTGCCACACACGGAGAGACACACACACACACACACACACACACATATATACATTCAGAGCCCCGAATCACACTGGGAGTATGATGGCTACCCCCCCCCCCTGCCCCCACTCTACGGAGTGCAGAGGGACTCTGCTCAGCGCAGCACAGAGCAGGACGGCAGTAAAGTGCCCTGTCACTTTCACACGTATGCGTGGTGCCGTCTGACATCAAGCGGCGTGGAAGATCTCACCATTAAATTAAAAACGACCCCGTATTACTCAGAGTACTTAATATGGAGGGAGAGCGTATATCTACAGTTTACAGAAAAAAAATAAACACAAAATCAGATTCCGACGGAAAGAGTTTGTATATCCGATTGCTAGTTAATCCCCATTCAGACGATTGCTGTGGCATATTACCGTCTACCAGTGTCAGGTGAATCGGACCAGATACTATTTAGCCAGTGACTCAAAGGTGCCATGGCGCTCGTGGGCTCCAATTACAGGAGAACGTCCGTGGGACCTGCCCACCAGACGGAACCTGCCCGGAGACTCAGCCTGCTGGCACGTCACCGAGAACCCGAGTAGAGGGGGAGGCGGCGGCGGAGGAACCGGGGCCATACTCACTTGGGAAAGGCGTCGAAGCAGTAGGTCTTCTTGGTGTCGGGGAAGGCGACCCGCATGCCGGAGGTCAGGGGAGAGTGCAGCACCACCGCGGCGCATTCGTACCGCGATGCCAAGTCCACCGTGGGCACCGTACCGATGCTCTGCCCGTACAGGATGATGTTCTCCGGACTGATGCCGTATCTGCACCCAAGAGACCGGCAGGGAACTGTCACCTCGAACATACGCCATCCCGCGGCTAAAGGCCCGTCTGCGTTTGCAGTTCGCCGTGTGACCCACTGCGGATCAGGAGCAGGGATTCTACATCATTACATCATTTACATTACGTCAAACAATGAAGAACAATGGTAGAACCCTACAGCATATTTAGCTGGACGACCATTCAAGTTTAGTTATTTTTCTGGAGTTAATTACTAGGCAGGGCCTTTCCTGGGTGGAGATTCCTGTCTGCTATTTTCTGTGTACAAATTTCCTCCCACAGCCCACGGACATGCAGCTTAGGTAGGTGTGTGTGTCCTTTGACAGTCTGGCATTCCATCCAGGACAGTCTTATCCTAGTGCCGTACCTAAGGTAAGTCTCCTGGCCCCATGGGACCCTGCACTGTGTACAGGGCTGGAGGATGGATGGACAGATGGATGGATTGAGTCATCAACACTAAGACAGAAGCTTTGGTTTCCCAGGAGACGGATCCATGTGAAAACCTCAGCAGCACCTTCCTAAGACCTCTTGCGGGCCCCCGCTTGTCAGCCCCCCGGAGCCCGGCACGGGCAGGCTGAGAGCCCCCCCGTACCGCGTGCGCAGCGCCTGCCAGGCGGCATCGACGTCGGCGTACAGGTTCTTCTCGGAGGGCTTGCCCGTGCTGACGCCGTAGCCCGAGTAGTCGTAGGAGAAGATGTTGCAGTTGATGCGCGTGCCCAGGCCGATGTAGAAGCTGCTCATCTGGCCGAGATCGACTGCGTTACCGTGAGAGAAGAGGACGGTGAACCTGCGGAGAGATGCAGAGAGTGGACTGAGGGACCTTTGGGAGAAACGCAGGAGAACACGGCAGAAAGAGCATCGCGGAGGAAACCGCGCTCATCAGACACCACTGAAGCAGACCCTGTACAAGGCACAGCTCCTCTGATCCATCATAACACTTCATCTAACTATGCTTCTCCCAAACTTATAACTTAATTTAAATGAGCTTATTCCCTTCCACAATGAAAATTGATTCTTATGGAGCGGCTGATTTAAAAACATTTAAAAATACGCCAACATTTATTATTCTAAAACAAACACAGGCAAAACATCGCTTGGACAATTAAAGTACTATACCGGCATCACCTTATGGAAATCAGATGTAAACATGACGCCCACATACTTATTTTCAATCTACTAAACACATTAGGAAGGAGCAACACAAAGTAAAGCTAATAACTGTAATAGGTGAGAAGAGTAGACACCATGTTCAAAAGGGGGGGCACAGGATTGTATGATTATTATATTCTATACATATTCATGGATCAACAGTCTGGGTTAGTTGCTTCAGAGTGTGCCAATAGCAGGAAGCCTACACAAGAGTTTGGGGAAAACAAACAAGGCACTTACAGGGAGGAGGGAGAGGAGGAGAGCTCCACAGAAAGGAGGTGCTAGTCTCCTCATCCTGTCCCTCCATCATACTCCCAACACGTTTCCTTGTATTATTATTTTTACTGCTTTGACAGCTTCATCCACCTCCCCACTAACCTGGCCGTCGGCGCACAGCGAATGTACATGCAGCCGATTTTATTTCCACGGCTGGAGCGAGTCAAGAAGACTTCGGTGGCATCGAGCTCCCGCTGGGAATACTGGAACTCCGCACGCTCGGTCAGGTGGAGCTTCCATCTGCCTTCTCCGCTGGCACTGCCAGCTCCGCTGGCCGCTCCAGCTGCAGGGACAGTGCTACCGCTGCTGCTGCTGCTGCTGCCCCGAGACCGGAGGCTGGAGCCTCCCGCTGCCCCACTAACGGCTGAACCAGTCTCCAGATCCGGCAGGAGGGCGTAAGTGGGCTCTGGGGGTAGGAAGGCCAGCTTGGCGGCAATGCGGCCGGGACACGGGGGGCAACAGAACAAGCAGCACAGCTCACTCACAGACAGGCCGTTCATCTTCCACTGCAGAGGGAGAGAAGGGGGATGACCATGTTTCACCCTAGAGAACAAGATACACACAGCAACACATCTATTTCTAAGTACGCCTACCTAGAGAAACGTACTTCAGTATCATGGAAGGCGCCACTAAGCAAAACATCCTAAAGATTTACTAAGCACCACAGAAGTAAAACATTAACAAAGTTTCACAGTAAAAGTTGTGCTTAACTCCATTACTGGCCAGAAAAAAAAAAAAACAAATTTAATCGTAAATCAGGCGACCTCAAGCGGTTAGACAGTAGAGGTTGTAAATACATATCTAACAATCAGCCGTAGTGAATAAGGCTGGCTTTGATTTAAAGAAAATTACCTGATAAATAATCTTGACTTCCACGCAGATCCTTTGATAAAGAATTACACGTACAAAACTGCCGAAGTAGCTACGATACCCCAAAACTAACCAGCGAATTCTGCCCTGTTAAACACATCCATCACAGTGCCTAAATATAAATTAAACGTGTATAGTTGCAAAAAACATTAATCGTTACATTATTAACTGCTGCTAGGAAACTCGGAACAGTCGGGCACTGAAAATCAGGGCTAATGAAGTATGACGTTTCTTACAGAGCAAGAAAAAACAAAGAGGGACACAGAATTACATAGCTAACTATCCGAAAGCTATAATTAACGTACGATCAATAAAATGATTTCTCTCATCCATTTTAACCACACAATCCATGTTTTTAAATTAATATGAAGGGCTAACACGATGCATCAAGCACAGGTGCCGGGGTATTCCTTGATTAAACCGGCAAGCCGGGTAGTTTGCTGTCTGATCTCCCGGGTCGGTCGCTGGTGGACGTGCAATGCGGCTAACAAGCTAGCTCAAAACATCCCCAGGGACCGATTGGTCAAGCAGCGTGGAGACAGCTAAATGCTGGTTATGATCGCTCTGCTCTTCGTGGCGGATCGGCAGCCTGTTACACGCTTATAATAGACCGAACCACCTCTCGATGTTGATGGCATCACGACCGCACCGATGTCAGTGTGTGAAACGGACACGTATTGTTTCAACTAACCGGAGCGGACTGTCACACCGCAACCACCACCGTCTCTAGCGAAAACACAAATTCAAGTTAAAATGAAACCAGTCTGCAGGTAAGGAGACGACAGCATCAAATGCCTTGCCTGAAACCCGACAAAAGCCCGGCGTCCCGAATATTCGTCGTAAGCATTAATGGATCTAAATAAAAGCTTATATCATTAACGCGACAATTAATTCATTTGTCAGTCCGTCAAATTTTACGGATTTTTTTCCCAAAGCTGTCCCGGAGAACCGGGAAGTGACGAAACAGGAAATTACGCCTAGACGACACGCGCACTGGCAGCGCGCTCCTATGACTGGAGGCGCCCGTGTTTTTTTTGTCAGTTTGACGTACTGCGTGTGTCCGTATTTGTCTCCTCGCTGTGCTGCTGTAACCACATTCCATACATTTAAATATAGTGATAATCAAAGCAGTCGCAGCTCAAATATCACATATATACATTTTGATGTCAGGTATAATTACATATTTAATGTTCTTCTTAGTATAGTTACGTTCTAAATAGGCTGAAACACAATATATTTTTGTAACAAAATATGTACCGTATTTGGTGTGCTCGAATTATCTAAAAGGTGTAACGCTTCACTTATTTCTACACGGCGTCAATTAACCACATTCGCTGGAAACTAATCGTCATCTTAGTGTAGTGTGGACTTTTGACGACAGTGTGAGGAAATATCACCCTTGGTCAAATGTTATTATATATCTGTTATTTGGTCAGAAATAAGATATCGAAGGTTAAAACTTACTTCGTGTTCATTACTGAAAGCAGTAAAAAGGAAGAGCGATCAAAGATTACTAGGATTTGAGATGACATTTAAGTGAGACTTCACGTCCACTGCAATTATTGATTAAGGGAGCGAAACCAAAGGTAAAATAGAACAAGTACAAACAGCTGGTACTGTAACATGGGTTTCATTGCAGTGTGAAGATATGTGCAGGGATGAACAGAGGTGTAAACTCCGAACAAAGCAGTTTGTAGTTCACTAGAATGTCAGAACAGTGTGCACTGATATTTCGTTCAAGCTCCCTTCCTAACAGGAGGAATGTTTTTGGAAACAACTAATTATCAAGCTCCCTGCTCAACATACGACTGATCATAGATTATCCCGGGAGACACTAAGGAAGCTGTAGGACATTTCTGAAGTGGTATAGGACGCGTGTGTCTAATCCTGGCCATGTATTTGATGTTCAGGTCACTTGATTGAGTACCAAATTTATTCAGCCCTCTTTTCGATGTCAATAACACACTTTGGAAAATGTGCAGCCTATGGAAATAAGACTGTATTGATCCCTGTGGGGGGGGAAAAAAAAAACTTTTTGCCAACCCTATCCATGACACTCATAGTTGAGAGCAAGCTTGGCAGCGAACGGCGCCCGTCTCTAGCAGCACCCACGGAGCTGGGGGTTAAGGCCCTCACTGAAGTGCCCACAGCCATAACTACTCTGCCAAGGCCAGGTTTGAACCAGTAACCTTCTGATCACAGGCCCAGGGCTTAACGCACCGAGCTGCACGCTGCACCCAGCCAATTAGGTTTCAACCTAGCAGGAATGTGAACTTCTGGCATAATCTTAGCATAGCTTTAGGCCAATGATAAATGTGTTTTCTTTTTTGTATGTAGACAGCATGGAATTATGAGCAGCTTAAGCAGGTGTGATTAATGTAAGATCTAGATGAAGGTAATTTACAGAAATTCAGAAGAGGAACCCACCCATAAAAAATGGTAGTAGGGTCTTTAAAGCTTATTAAACTGACAATATATACACATTTAAAATAAACTTTGTTTTATTGTTTCAAACACACTTGGACACACCATACAATCCTAAAGGTTATAAAAACAAAGTATTACCTGGTAGAATCTCTAACATGGCTGACTGGTATTCCAAATTACCATGGTGCTCTGACTGATGGGACGTCCTGGCATGCAGCTCTGTGCCCTGTAACGAATCCAGCGACTTCTTCCGTCACCGATCATGCTGGGGTCATAATTGACCCATCCCACTTACTACTGCACACTTCCTACTAGCCATCACCGGGCTACAGAGAGAGATCCAAGCCAACTCCAGTCATGCTCATTTCTGAACAAAGACCTCAATTAGTTCACTGTAACTCTGCCCAGCTGAGGACAATGACTGAACCAGGCGGGCAACCAATTTCCTCAGCAGAAAGCAGGGACCAAAATCATATTTGACTGTGTATTGCCAAGTACAATTCCCTGGCTCCTGTAGCCAGTGCGAACTACCATAGTAGAGTATTTAAGTCACCAAAACATGGCTGCTGGTATTTCATAAAAGAAACGGCACAATGTAATGGGGTTCAGCTTCAGCCTCTGGAGAGAACACTGGTCCAATCCAGAGGGCCAGCGCCAGAGCACGCTTCATCCTGTATGAAAGATTGTCACCATGTACTACAGGCCTCACAATCAGCCACCATTTGGAGCAACCAGCCTCATCGAGTCCAAAGTAAATAAGGCTCTGTGGAAGGTCAATCACATGTAGTATGTATCCCCTTAAAACAGAAGAGTAGCTCACAAACATACATGTTTTGTCCAAGTAATGTCAGGGCTCATTTCAGAAGCTCATTCCATTTGTACTAATTTTCAGGCTGTCGTGTGCAAAAAAACCAAACTGCAAAACAGAAAAAAAAGACGGTACCACTTACTGCCTGAAGTTAAACAGCAAGAACGCTTTCATAATCTGAATGACAGCTGGCTCAGATTAGGAAGTCGTCAATATCACCTTGTGCAGACAAATGCCAGCACTTCCAAATAGTTTTTCACCTGGCCGTTCAGCAAGAGGTTTAGGTCCATAAAGACGAGGCCTTAATCTTGTTTACAAAAGGTGGACGTGAGGAAATTGGCGCAAGTCCAGAAATAAAAATCACTGGGTATTTGATACAGGAAGAGTAAATCATTCAGAGGGGGGATGTGTAAATTCTCTATTTTAAATGCCTCAAAATGTCATACCTTACAAAATTGCGTGTCTGTCCATCTATATCTATATATATAGCTCGCATTCAGCATCATCTGCATTCAATGTGTTTCGATGTGAGGTCTGGTTAAGAAATTGCATTGGGAAAAAAAATAATTAAAAAAAGGGGCAAAGTTGCTTACCATCTGCTACAGAGACTTGAAGCATATTCAACCTGGAGATCAGTTTAACAGTATAACAAGCAGAACCTGAAGACACTTAGCAAACAGAAGCCATACTGAAATGCCTGTAACAAACCGATGTGCATCCGTCTGTTTGCCGAGCAGCATTGTAGAAGCAAAGCACAGGGAATCAGGGGGAATTTCAATGCCATCATTTAAAGTTAGGTGTCAGCCCTTTGACTGAGGTCACCACAACTCAAGGACAGAGGCACAGCCTGCCAGTGGGGGGCGCTAAATCCCAGCAGTGCCAGTGCACTCGCTAGAGTAAAAACCAGCTGCAATCGAGCAATAACAAACATTGTGTACACACCAAATAAATATGTAACCCTTCTTTCACTCATCAGAAAATTCTACATACAAGATTATACTAATAGTAACCATATGGTATTTACAATTGAAATAGAGTCCCATTAATTCAGGGTTCAATAATACACGTTACCAGTCAATACATTGTGTTAATGTTGCATGTGCATCCCGGCAGCCTTATCAGTGAATGGTAATTTCTGGAAAATTAGTTTGTATCCAAGAAATGACGCTTCCTCTTCAAAACGTACAGGGTATGTAGATATTGACTTCATTACTGCTTTATGTCAAATCAGTCCAGTACAATTTCACATACAAAATGAATTTTCTTCACCAAAAGATAAAATTTTAAGATGAGACGTTTCTTCTTGACGACCATTATAGACCAGTTCTTTATCAGCTCACTGACAGGAGATTTTTTTTCCCAGCCGCTGTATTGGCGTTGCTCAAGTTATGAACTACCTCTTGCAACAATGGACGAGTGTATAGCTTAACATCTCACACTTCAGTTTAATGTACCATCACTAGAAATGTAAAAAGTAATTTTGAAAGTATCTGGCCTACGCAGGAATTCTTCTCACCCAAAGTACATAGCAGATCAATTGAACTTCTACCTAATGAATTTCCCTTGTTCATAAACCGGATGTTGTATTAACAGGACTCTACTCCATTACATAATAAATTGTATTTTCTCTTGTTGGATATATAATCAAAAATGCATAATCCAAAAGGTTAAAAGAAGCACAAACCTCACCCGCAATGCTGGCAATCTTTCAATAAAAACCAATCAAAGAGAAAATAAATAGAATGCAATCACACAAAAATCAAGCTAGCTACAATATATTAATATAGATCTTCTGGTATCATACGCACAAGAAAAAAAATCCCAATCACTCTTCACAACTTCACAGCCTCCACCTCTTAAAAGGTTATTTCAGTATGATAAAGGTTAAGATCATGTATTTTAAAGGGGGAGGATCCTCATACATCGTCAGAGCGCTAATAGTGCAGAGTCCATTCGCTTGGGAAAAACACCATCCTTAGGTTACCGCAATACTGCATTCACTGCTAACTGTGCCTCGCGGGCCATTCCCACAGATCACTGCGAACAGCCGTTTGCCAAAGCCGCTCCGGCCTCTTAAGTGTCCTTCAAGCACATTTACCTAACATTTGGGGGGGGGGGGGATACAAAACCGCACACACACACACACTTCAAAAAGTTCAGAAAAAGGGTTAAAACTAAAAATGCCCCCCTCCCCCCCACACACACAAAGCAGTATCAGATACCTTCCAAACGCAACATCCCCATTTCGCTCCCTCTCAAAGGAGAACACCAAGTTCCATACCAGCCACTGGGGCCACACGCACCATCACTTGTAATAAGGAAGATGGCGAATACGCGGACACTCGGTGGAATCTAATTCAAGCCCCACCCTCCTTGCCCTACAGAGTACAAGTGAAGAAAGTCAATTCATGTGGCGCCGGGCGTCATTCGTTCAGGGCCTGCGTCTCCAGGGACTCTCCGTCTCCCTTCTCACAGCTTCTGGATCTTCTCGGCCACCACCACAGGGTTCTCCTTGCGGATGCGGGCCGCAGCAGCTCCTCGATAGTCGTAGGGGCAGTCGTGTTTGTCAGAGTAACGATGGACGGCGCAGAACTGGTTCCCACAACGGCAGTCGAAGCCTAAAGCGGGACAAAAAAAAGTGTACATTTAATGAACAGACAGAGCATTACTGCAGGCAAACCCTTTATCAACCCACAAATCAGTGATAGGTCCGTCACTGGACTCAGACAATGAAAAAGTTGCATGTAAGGAGGTGGTTCAGAACCTGAAAGCGTGATGCGGCACCAACAACTCGATGTCAAACATCAAGACCAAAGAAGTTACTGTGGACTTTCAGAGCCACTACAAAGGCCAAATCACAGCAGAGGCGTCTCCAGCTCCAAGTTTGTGGGAGACGTCACCCTGAAGGAGCTCTCCTGGGCTGACGTCGCCTCAGGGGTAGCGGGCGAAGCACAATAACGCCGCTACTTTCCAAGACGGCTAACCACCATCAGAAGCTGTTGGTTAACCTTTAGAGAGCTGCATGGCAGCATGGTACAGCAGCTGCACCAAAGCAGGTAAAAAGCCCTGCTTTGAGTTGTAAGAACAACACAGGCCACTGTGTACACTGAACACCTTACCAAGACTCGCTGCGTGGGAATATCCAAAAGCACTATTAATGACATCACTCATCATGCCCCCCCGCACCAGGAAGGCGCTTTAGATCAATTTGTACATATACGGACGGACTAAAAATAGCTCCCCCCCCCCCCAAACAGCCATAAACCTGCTGAACTCTGAACCCCGAACCTTAGAATTACACACTGAACACATACGATAAGTCATGCTGGACATGCAATATACTGTTTACCGTTTATTAATAATAAAGTGCAACGTGAATAATTTATGTTGATGTACACTAGTGTGATAATGTGTGTTGTGGATATTCTGCTATAGCTAGAAATCTGATTGAAGATTTAGTATTGTATCTTGGTAAATACTTTGACATTTATGTTTTTTCCATTTCCATTGGGATTTATTTTGCATTACTTGATGCACCTTGGGGTTGTCATAAAAGTAATTTTGTGTTATACAATGACAATAAAAGTGCTCGAATTTAAAGTTTGCGTACCTCCCTCAACATCAGAATCGGCAGAATACAAAGAAAATTCTGTATTACTTTCTTTTAACACATGGCCATTGAATCCAATGTTTAATGTGGTTTCCTTAAAGGGGCCTTACTACGCTCATTTTCACCGTTCATAATTTCATTTTCCAGTTGCCGAGTCTTACCGGTGAGGCCCACTTTCTTCCTACAGGTGAAGCAGCGATTCTTCTTCTTACTTTTGTCAGGGGTCTGGTCTCCGTCAGAAGAAGCCTGCGCTGCTTCCAGGGCCGGACCTGATGACATCCACAGTAAATCTGATAGACCACCGACGGCAACAACAAGCTTCACGCGACCTAAAGACATTGAGCTCATCTGCGCAGTTATGACGACGCTGCACGACATTCAAAACTGTAACCATGACAACATTTCTAGACCAAACTTTAATAAAAGCGGCAATCAAAGGGAATTACAAAATGACACCTCATGCTTTGTCACCCTCAATTCAATTTCACAATCTTGCAGAACAAGTTAGATAGAATGGGCAACAAATACATCATCTCTGGGTCTCCCATGGCGACTCGATTTCCCAATCGCATGAACCATTTTGAAAACATGACAGTGTCATGCAGAAACAATGCGAGCGTTTGCATGGTGCATTTAGGAGTATCACGCAAAAATAATTCAAGCGTCCCACATTCCCAAAGGGAAATTATATTGCAGACACCATGACGGAGATAAAAATAAAGCTAACTATGCACAGTAAAATTTATACAAAAGGTTAAACACATTACTCGCAACTCAAGTACGCTCATGGTGGAAAATCGGAAGATACTTACTATAGTGAACATAAGAAAAGGATAAATGGAATTCACAGCTAACTTTTAAAATTTATGGTAATTATTCAAATAAACAGAGTTACAACCAAAGCTGCAAAGAGGTGAACTGAACCAGCTGTTATAAGGTTGTCTAAATATAAAAACCAGCGTCTGTTTTAGTACTTAATGCTGCAAATCTGTCTTGATGTTGTAATGGACCACAACACACCCATGTAAAGTGCCTTGGGGGGGTTAATGATGTGAAAGGCGCGACATAAAAAAAAATTGCAACGTCCAAGAAACTACATGTGCAACATCAATAATGCGTCTCCCTCCAATTGAAGTATCCCCAAATGTGACAATCCTTAATCTGAATTCTCAGTGAAGTGAATAATTTACAAGCGTATGATTACAGAATGGAAGAATGTACACACCAGGGGTTAATGTTATGAGGACCATGTATTCGTTTCAAGGGTGCACTAAACTTTTTAGACTTCCAGGGTGGGTTAACATAGAATATGAGAATCTAAAATACGGAAGGTACTGCTGAATTACATGGCTTTGCTGATTATTTGCCTTCAATAGACATGTGAAGATGACCAGAGAGAAATGAAGACGCTGCGATAACTTCAATGTAAAATGCAACCAGTACCTTTGGGAGTGGATGACCCCTCCTCCTCCTCCTCTTCCTCAGCCCGGTCAGAGTCAGCAGCCGCATTCTCCTGGCTGATGCTCATAGCCGTCATCTGCTGCGTAACTGGACTGGGGGAGCTGACACCAGGACAGGCCAGCAGTTCGAGGACAAGTTCACAAAATTTGTTTGACGTTTGCCACGCGACATTACTCCACAACCCACACATTTTAAAGAGGTGCACCTGACAGGGTCTTCAAATCTGCTCCAGAAACAACACAAAACGGTCTCTCTCCACAAACCTTGAAGTCCTTTCTTCAGACTGGGCAGCCTCATCGGTACTGGGCTCTGGGACACTTTCAACAGAAAAGCCAATGACATCAGAAGGTCCTGCAGGCGGCGTAGCAGCTGTGCGCAAAGTTAAAAAAAAAAAAAAACAAAAAACAGCATTGACATAAGATAAGGAACCAACACGATTTATATACAAAGAAAGGATTTTAGACTGATAGATCATTTATTGACCCTTGACCCAGCGGGAAACTTAGACGCTCAGTGACACACACATACAAAAACCACCATTTAAAAAAAAAAAAAAAGATAATAGCACAAAGAGACCAACAAGACATCAATAACTAATCAAGGATGGTAATAAAAGGTAAAGCAGAAGGAATGGCAATCAGCAAAGAGTCACGGTGGTAGAGTACGCGTCGGTGGGGGCAGCTGCGGTCTCACCTCTCTCTCCAGGAGGGCTCGCCCGCCCGCCGCCCTGCTGCCTCTGAAGGTGCTCCTTGTAGCAGAGCGAACACATGCCGCTGGTGCGGGGGCTGCCATAGAAGCCGCACCCTGTGCTGCACAGCATCGGCACCTGCGTCTGATTGGTCTCCTGAGCCATGTTCTCTGCCTGATGGGGGGGGGGGGGGGGTGGGGGAATGGGGGGGCCGCCCGGGAAACAGCGGGGGACCTCACATCACCACAAAGTGAAACTGACAAAAGGGTGCCGGGGCGAGAAACGCCGGGGCGG
>JAABNY020000032.1:4291303-4301948 GCA_015164015.2 Brevimyrus niger
GGCCCTGGGGCTGCACAGGTGTGGGCCGCGCGATGTGCGGGTTGCGGGGGCTGGGTTGTTCGAGTGTTGGGGGGGGGGGGGGTGGGGGAGTGGGGGTGCAGCTCTGGAAACAGCAGGTGACATTCAATTAACACAAGTTGAAACTGACAAATGGTTGTCGCGGCGAAAAAGTCTTGGTGGGGAGAATTCCGGGGACTACGTCGTTTCAGTTTCAAAACATTTCATAATTCTCAACATACAGGTTTAATCGCTTAACCCTTGACACCAAGTTATGTCTTATTGCCAAAGAATCCTTTCTTCAGTGGTACAGCATACTGCAGAAACAGGCGACTGCCTTTATTTACAATTCCAGAAAATTGCAGTAACAGACGGTGTGATGGAAATCCTTGCTGTCTCAGTGTATATGGGAAAAAAAACCTGCATACACCGGGAGTAAAACAAAACAGGCGACTCATTTTGCTCGCGTTTCATTAATACTTCATAATCTCGCAGGACCTTATTTGTGTATTATGCACTTTTTCATACGTGTTTGCACTAAATTTACTTGCACCTGCTCTGCCTAATACTACATATGCCTGTTCGTTTGTGCTCTATGTTCGCTCAAGAATTTCCCTGGAGAAATAATAAAAAAAGGAGTTATCTAATCTAAACATCAGATCTCTTCAACTGCATTACTCAGCTATTAAAAAATTAAAACACGTAACTGAACGTCCTGTCTCTATGCAGCAGCTAAGCAGCATGTATCGTCGTGGTCAAACAAGATTTCCGAAGTTTCCGAGTCACAGGTTTAAGACCCAGAAGCTTCTCTACATTAGCAAATAATAAAACTATAATTTTCATCAGTTCCTCAAAACAACGCTCCATGATACATTTCTATGTTGAAGAACGATAAGAGTGGAAAAAAAACTACTTTAAGTCAAATCCCGTATAGAGTTACATTCTTGTGCTTGCACGTAACCAACACATCTTGCATTGTAAACACGGTTACACCTTAATCTACCCTATTGACTGGGTAGGGGGGGGTGGTCTTCGTGTAGTTACGGAAAAAACGACTAACATCAGGCCATTACTGTAGTCCCGGGCTGTTCGGGGCCTGCGCCGCTAGACACACATTTCCTCTGAACAAACCAGCTGAGCAACTCCACATCTAGCCTTCGCCACCTACCCAGTTACCGGAATCAGCCATAAAAGGCATGACCGATGTTCCCAAAAACAAAACATATCGAAAAGCTGTCGTACATAGATACGGGAAAGGCTTTGTTAGCCCTCGCTGGGCTGTTAATTGGAGCCAGTTCCGATTGCCCCGTTTACAATTTCAGTGCAGAAACAGTGGGGGACATTACAAGGAGGGGGGGGGTGCTGATAAAACACAATCACGTCGACGTCAACTCGACATAAAATATACTGATTCCACTTAATAGCTAGCTAGTGCTAATTTATTCACAATACTGGCGTGAGGCACGAACAAAGCCTACGTGTAATTACCCGGGCGGCGGGCCGCCCCGCACCGACGGGTACATCGGAATTCGTGCGGCTCCTTAGCGCGCTAACAAGTTCAAACCTTCAACTTCAAATCCCCTAAACACGACTGTGGGTTAAACATGGACATGAAAAATTGTAATACACTACGCAATAATTTAAACGGGCTACGCTAAAATATTAACAACTGTAAAAGAGTGAAACCGTTACACCTAGCGCGCTAGGCTAGCTCAGACATACCAGATTTTGTCCGCAATTTGCTTTGGTATTTGAGAGCCGTCCTCCCCTCAGGAAACGAACGTAGGTACCGGCGACACAAACGGCTTCTCACGCAGAGAAAACGGCTGATTTCGGGCGCTACTGGTCTTTAAATGAGGCGGTGGCGGCGCTGCCGTCCTTCGCGGCTGCTTAGCTCGTCGGCTACGGCCGATAGCCGGGGACCTTGGCGATGATGAAACGAGCGGAAGTGACGACAACCAGAAGACTGACGGCCTTTTTTTTAATATCAGTCCGCTCAGTCTGGACTGAATCGATCTGGGCGGGGGTAGGAGATGTCCAGTCCCGGATCTCGGGATTGGCAAACAGCCGGGATGTCTCCAGATCAGGGGCTCCTTATGTTTTGTAACCTACCTCCTTGCGTTCATCAAACCTCTAAAAATGAGATCCAAACACTTTATGAGAAATCAAAAACAGTAGTATTGATTTAACATCCAAACTAAGTTATTTATTATAAACGAACGGACAAAACTGACCTTTTTACTCCTATAAAGCGTCTATTTTCCGGGTGACAGACGTTATTTTAAAATGTACGGGGCGTTGTTTCTTTATAAATTGTTCGTTCTTATAATGTAGTATACGTTATCTAACGAGGGAGGCAAGTTTGTACTTCGTTTGGAAAAATACCTGCAATACAATCGTGTAGTTGGCTGCTATACAGGGGTGAAGCAGTGTACCGCAAGTTGAAGAAAATGGCAACGTGTGGGCAGGAACTAGGGCAGCAGTCATTTGACAGTTTCACTGTCATGTGTTGTTTTGGTAAGCACAATATATTTTGGAATTAAGTTATGGATTTGTTTCTGACCCAATTTCAGGCAGATGAGGTACCTCTCCCCAGCATAATGGCTGTGAGCTGACCACCCGGGTTCCGGGTACATGCTATGGCCCCTTGGAGCATACGGTGCAGGCTTAGAACAAGGACCCTTCAGAAATTACGTTATGAGCTGAACATCAAGGTCCCTGGCTCCTCTGCATGCAGAACTGTGCAATTAAGATTGACAAAAGGGTCACTGGCTTGGTCAACATACTGGTTGGCATTTTACAGTATACTTTCACCAGAGTGTAAATTTGGAATTGCAGGGGCCCTTGTTGGTCGATCCTTATACCACAGCTGTAACATTTGGATCTTTACACACATTCTTTATTGGTTAAAAGTTACATGATGTCAATGTGCAGTTAGCTACAGTAGCTAGCTACGTGGATATGGGCATCATTCCAGCTAGATGGGTATCAGCTCTGAAAGTAAAATCCAGACCAAGATTTTGTTTTAACCAACCAGTTGAGCATAAAGAGTCACAGTCACAGAGTACTCAACTGGTTGGGTGAAGCAAAATCTTGGTCTGGATTTTTACTTTCTGGTCCTGAACTATGCATCTCTGGGTATTAGTCCTAAACAAAAGATACTTTCATGCTGTGTTGCCATAGTTTTGTTGTTAATCCAAAACATGCTTTTAGTAAAATTACCTCCCTATTTCAGAAACGATGGCCAATGATGCTAGCTCAGCAACTTGTCAGATAAATTTAGCTGGCGCTATACCTGACAAGCCCCAACATAGCAGGCTAGCTAATACATAAGGCCTTGGTAGAGGAGCAGAATCCAAACCCTGTACATGGTTTATGCTCTCAACTCCCCCTCCCCTCCTGTGACTGGGGGGGGGGGGGTCCTCCAAAAGGCTGGTGCCCAGGGACCTCACAGGACCATCATCCGACCCTGCTTACAACAATCACTTTTAAACATCCTATCAATAAATGTCCATTATCATATTCAATTGTTCTTCCACTTTGAATGAATATCTGTAGAGCATGAAGCGGTGCCCCTCTCTGCCTATTGTTAGAAGTAGTGTGGACCCATGCTTACCAATGAATATTAGATGTAAATTAAGATATATTTGGTACAGCTGCAATAGCAACGTTTTGAATTTTGTGTGATGTTTTATTCTAAGGAATGGTTGCAACCAAATCGAGTATGGTACATGTCGCATACGGTAGAGTGAAATGCTGAAATTTCAATTCCAGTGGAAATGAAACCAAGAATTTTACAGCTCACACAAATTAGGAAACACCATCATAGGTCCTATCAGCTGACTAGATACGTTAGAAAATAAGTATGGCTCTGGGAAATGTAGGCAGTGGTTTTGTAGCTTATAACACATCATCTATTGCAGTTTGGGTGCCACATCTTGCATTGATGATCCTTTCAGAGGAAGAACCCAGAATTTAGGAAGCAGACAAGGCATTCAGGGAAGATACAGGGCTTGGTTATGAAATTTCACATGCAAAATGGTCCACCACAAATTGATGTACAAATCATTAACATCATCTAATTACTCTTTTAGTCGGGTATTAGACGGCCATAATCTCAGAACTATAACTTGCAAAAGTGACAAGCAAAAATATCTAAAATAAAAATTCAAAAAGGCCCTGAGATTTACATTTTTTCATGATCTAAAGACAAATACTTTTAATGATAAAAAGACGGGCTACTTTCTATGTATATGATTAAAAAAATCAACTGGATTGATTGTAGGTTTGGAGTCAACAATGGACAGATGAGATCTTGGCATTGTGATATCAGTGTAATACAGGCTGATACAGGAGCGCCAGCCCTGCAGCATTTATATTAGCTACAGTCAGGTTAGGCAGCAGACACAGTAAGATAAACACTAAGCTATACGCTCCATCAAAAAGGTATCTGTAAATATAATAAAAGCATAGCTGAACCAAAGAATAGGACCTGACTGAAAATGAGAAATGGATGAAAAAACTAATTCCTGCCAGTAAGGACCCTCATACCCACCCCCCCTTTTTTTTTTTTAAAATAAAATTCTCTCTTTTATACAAGCCTTTGTATGAAGCCAAAGAGAATCACATAACGAATATTGTGTGAAATCTGCTACTGAGAAAATGGATTTCACCGCCTTTGCTTATTTTTCCTCTTTGTGCGTTCGGAGGGCCGAGTTGCGTTCAGTAAGACATGGTCTTGCAAGTCCAGCGAGTGCATTTTGCGAAGCTACGTTTGTCGCGGACAAGCGCACGACTCGCACAATGCCGTTTGATTTCCTTGATTTCCTTTAAAATATCCAAGTATCCTCTTTGTTAGGGGGTTTGTCAGGGGGTCGCGATGTGTGCGGGTTAAACCACTCGACGTCTTTGCTGCCTCCGCCCCCCTCGACAGCTTTTACTGTGAATCTGAGTAGTGATTTACTGACCAAGGAATAATGCGCGTCCTGAGACCGGACCGGCTGAGAAGCACGACATGTGTAATACATATCGTATAATTAAAGGTCTTAAGGGCCCGAACAAACATGTTTAAATTCCAGGTGAATAGTTTCAAGTGCCTTTTTATTGTAGGGCTTGTTCATAAATCTTTGCGGAAATATACCACATAGAAAGACAAACAGCGGAATACTGTCTGCAGAACAGCCATCCCCAGCCACCGCAGTGTGAAGCCAGGCTTAAAAATGATCCAGAACTTCGCAGAATATCCTCCTGAATATCCTCCTGTGCATATTTTTTTCCCGTTTGCCTCAGCATAAATTATTTCACCACTGGCTATCTTGGCCTATAAAACCAGCTGACGCCCTCGATATTGAAAGTGACCCCCCACTGCATTTATCTGCCAAGGGGAGACTCATCCACATTCTCTCCCCCCCCCCCCTCCAAAAAGAGTGGAAACACAGAAGTCCGGAGTGGGTGGGCATTTCAGTCCTTCCCCTGCTGCGCCTCCTCAGCCTTCTCTGCGATGAGAGGAGCAAAGGGCCCGACCAACCAATTGAGAGGCGTATTGTGAAGGAAATACTCCACAGCGCCATCTAGAGACTGCCGGATCTGTAAAAGAAAAAAGAAAACGCAGCACAGATTAGCGCGACGCCATGATTGTTCTGGCATCCAAACCCACTTACAGGTCGATGCCTTTCCTTGTTCATTCAGCTGGATATTGCCGCCATAGATGCAACAATGAAGTATTCAATGAATGGCATCCCCGAGTCGTGTTTTACAAAAATGAAGGCGTCACACCTAGTATCAAGGTGATGACTGAATAGGACATGGATAAAAGCAATGAAGCCCCAAAGCTCCAGGGGGCCTCCCAGTGTTATACAACAATAATGGAAGCTCCTTTATTTGCCACCATTATTAATAACAGCTTGAAGACGCATGCATTTTAGCCACAGGACAATGCAGAGGAGTAGAGAAATTAAGCTCTTCATATATCTATGACACTGTGCTTCTCTAGGAAGCAGAGCAGACTGTTATACTCGCATTTAACTAACTGCATCCTGACGGCACAAGCAGCTCATGATGGGAAATGGGGATGATCTTCAGTGATGTAACATAATGGCTGTTTTTAAACCGAATAGCATTAAGAATTCACTTCAGGACCAGGAGGAAAAACACATCAGTTTCCGGAACAAAATCACTCTCCGGTTTTTAGAGTTTGCTGGAAAACTGCGTGTCCTCTGTCAGGTAATCGATCTTTTATGGACAGCATCCCTTAACAAACATAAAAAAAACATAATAATAATAAAAATAATGTTGCCTAGTTACATTTGAGCAGATAGCGGGAATGACTCAGCCCTTTAATACCTGCGTCAGCCGCTGGCGACTCTGCTCCAGGAGGGGGGGGGGGAGGACGCTGGTGTCGCGCAGGGAGGAGTGCAGATCATCGGCCGCGCGCCTCGCACTGGACAGCTGCTCCTGCACGGCACTGGGGAGGCCCTGCACACTGGACACCGCACCAGCACATGCCGTGCGCACCTGCACGCTCAGGCCGCGCACCACGGAGAGGGCGTGCGACTCCAGCTGCGGGGGCGGGGCATGCACACGAGGGACACGTTTGGTGACGTGCTCGAGTCCCGCATCGCTCCAAAAATCCCGCCTCGGTTTCATTTATCTACATGATGCTTTTATCCAAAGCTTAGTACTTGCTGTAGGAGGGAGGGTTACAATTTACATGTGCTCCCTGAGATTTGAACCAATAACCCTTTTGTGTGTGGCGGGGCGGGGGACTTGGCATCAGGCTATTAATCTATTTCATTTATTTACTTGTTGCTTTTATCCATTATCCTTAGTACTTGCAGTCCAAGGGTGGGTTACAATTTGTATGCGCACCCTGGGATTCGAACTTACAACCTTGGGTTTTTTTTAAACAATGCTTGCCCTGCCTCCATTTCAGGCACACCTAAACCCTCCTGGCCATATTTACAGAATGATTATGCTGATGTGGGTGACGCTAAGCCGATTAGCGGGCGGCTGCTGCGAGCTCTCCTACCTCCCCCGGCTCCTTGGCGCTCTCCGTCACCCCCTGCCCCTCCTGCCACTCCGCCCAGCGCTGCAGTAGCTGCTCCCGCGCCCCCACCAGCTGGCTGCCGGCGGAGGCCAGGGCGGACCGTGAGCCCTCCAGCAGGTCCAGGGTGCTGGCTATCTGGCTGAGGGCGGCGTGCGTGGAGTCGCGTGCCCGCCGGGCCCTGTCCACCGACTGCTCCAGCGCCCGGTCCCGCACCTTGGATGACAGCATGCCCAAGCGGACAAAGTAGCTGGGGCTGGAGGAGGCAGAGGAGGAGGAGGAGGTGGAGGAGTAGCTCTCCAAGGCCTGGGCCTCCTCTGCTGGGGGGGGCTCCGCCAGAGCAGCTGCGTGCGCAAGACAGGAATCAGGTCCCCCCCCCCTGCTTCAACAATCCCCTTGAAAAACTTCAGAGGACACAGACACACCCAGAAAGCCCCGCACTGCCGGAATCGCCCTGGATGCGGGGGCACTGCCAGCTGGCACCAGCTTCAGTTGAGGAAGCTGCACTCGATGGCCACTCGACTGGGCACACAGAACTGAAAGCGGGTAGGACTCAGTTCGGTCTTTTGCTTTAAAGGTGGACAAGCCGTGAGGGCAGAGAACCATTTCTGCCCCCTTCTGTTACACCGAGCTGCTACCTAGACACTCATGGTCTTCCCGTTACCTTGAAGGTGCCTGGCCATTCTCCACTGATCATTGGCAACGGTGGGTAATGCTTTATATTAACTGCACCTTCATATTGCATTCGTAGAACGTTCATAAGCAGCATGTAAGTATACCATAACGTCCTAACATACTTTAATAGCTTTAATCTAAATTCATAACAAACATCATAACCATACGTTTGTCATTAATGCATTTTCAGCAGCTAAGGTATGAAAAGCATGTTATGGTATACTTACATGCTGCTTATGAACGTTCTACGAAGCCATTATGAAGGCGCAGTTAATGTAAAGCATTACCCAACGCCGTTTTCACCCACAGAACTGATAATTGGAGACGTGTTGCTCATCACACCATCCTCTGTAAATTCGAGCCACTGCAGGAGTGAAAATCCCAGTCTAGTGGCTGTTGGAGATGCCATGATCATCACATCTGGCACCAGCAATCACACCTCATTGGAAATGGCTTAGGTTATGCATCTTCCAGCATGCGTCATTCAAATGCTTAGCTGAACATCAACTGATTGGCTAACGTTTTCCGACCCGGTCCTGGGAGACCTCCAGACAACCCACATTTTTGCTCCTATTGGGAGCTGGGAGGGAGCAAAAAAATGTGGACTGTCTGGCTGCGAGCTGGGAAGGAGCAAAAAAATGTGGACCAGCTGGGGGCCCCAGGGGCCCGGATAGGGAAACGCTGGCCTGGACCCTGTCTGTGTGCTGCACATACGGAGTTGCTAATGCAGGATCTGCTGTTTGTAAGGGCAGGCTGTTCGCCACCTAATAAAGTGGCCACCGAGTTTATAAAGCGGGGAATGATGTAGGAATGTATCACGAGACGCCCGTTGTAAAATGCCTTGTGGTGACTCTGCCGTGTAATGGTGCTATAGAAAATCCAACCGAACTGAACTGAAATGGTCTCAGCGATCATCCGCAGCTCTGCCATTACCTCCACAACACTTCTGAGATCCATAGTTAGCCAGTCCTTGAAGCAGTACGCATCCGATTTCGAGTCAGAGCGTACGTGTATATTGGTAACTTGAATTCTCAATATGTCGGCCCAAATAAAAATGAATCATGTGTTATTTAACCAGCTCAACAAAATGTGTGGTAGAGAAAAATGATGATTATCATCATCCTTAGACTTGTTTTGTTTCTGGGGATAAAAAAAAAAATAAGGACTGGCTGCAATAAAAGCAATAATGCCATTGCGTATTAATCTTAAATTGTGAAATACGTTTCAAATGAAAGAGTAACTATTTTGTTAATATCAGTAAGCTCCATATGGTGCCAATCAAGCGGCAGTGTTGTATCACGTGACCCTGCCATGGCCCCTCCCACTTCTGGACCCGGCGACGCCCAATTCTCACTCACCCAGCTCCTTCTCGCTTATGGGCAGGTTCTGTTCCACCCAGTCCTCCGAGCGGCTGATGGCCAGTCCCACCCCGCTGCTCACCATCTGGCCCACGCGGGACCCCAGCACCGTGCTGATGCCCCCACTGACGGCGGCTCGGGTCAGATCCACGCCCCCGGTCACCGCGGCCTTCACCGCCCCCGCCATCGCCTCCTTTGCCCCAGACACAGACTGGCACACCATCCCCACCGTGTCCGATACCAGCTGTGAAAACCCAATCGGTCCCAGTATGTCAGAGAAAGTCACACTAACGCAAACATGAACCCAGACCAACGTCACTCTTTTATACTTAACTCTGCACAAAGGGCCCTGTGCATTCAATTACCGACAATTAAACTCAAAAATGTCAGTAATGTGTGGACATACAGCTATCCATCTTCATAACCACTTAGCTGGTTCTGAACTGAAGTGAGCATGGAGCCTATTTGAGGGATCACAAAACACATGCCAGGGGACAAACAGGAGAAAAAGTCAGTATCAATGTTTTAAAAAATTAAAAATAATGTAGCAGGCAAAGGATGGTGAGGTTGTGTGTGTGTGCGCGTGCGTGTGTGCGTGTGTGCGTGTGCGTGCTCCCCTGCCTTGCACCCTTTGGATGAACTGGACGAACAGATGGATGTACAAAAGAAAATCTCCACAATCGTCTGCTATATACAGTCACAGGAAACACCTGCGGGATTCCCTGTTGTTGTCGATGATGTCACCCATCAGACACACACATGCCGTACAGGCAGCGTCAGCCCTGCCCTTGGCCGGCAGCTGCGGGGACAGTCGACACGAGTTGCGGGGTCGCTACCTTGTCGGCGGGCTGCTGCAGGATGGGAAAGCTTTGCTCCACCTTGTCTAGCCCCATCATGGCGTAACTGTTTACCACGGCGACTGGACCAGGCCAGGTGAGACAGAGAGAGAGAGAGAGGAATGGAGTGGGGCATTCACAGGTCACGCACATTTAATCTTTTACAAAAACCACCAAAACAGAGCATAACCAGGCATTCTTCAGCCAGAGAAAGCGCTGCCAATCTGTGCTAAATAAAGCATTTTGGAAACCAGTTGAATACATCTATGTTTAATGGACTGGAATAATCGATTGCCACACACTTCTATCCGGGGCCTTAGGGCAACTGTTTTGTGAAAGGCATTAAATAAAAATAAAGTGTATCTATCCATCTATTTTCTATACTCGCGTGTCCTATTCAAGATTGTGGGGGTCTGGAGCCTGTCCCGGAGGCTGGGGGAGCAAGGAAGGGAACAAACCTTGGTGCGGTGCGAATTCATCACAGGGAAATAAACTGAATTTAATATAATATTTGTTTTGCAGATATTTTATTCAAAGTGATGCAAGTAATACATCCATGTTATTTCTATATCGATGTAAGAAAATAAAAGAGAATGCAGATGGTACAGTGCAGGGCCTCTTTCCTTTTTTGCAGTCACATCTCGTCACCCCCTCCCCCTTCCCCCCGCCCCTCCCCCCCCCCCCCCCCCCCCCCCCCCCCCCCCCCCCCCCCCCCCCCCCCCCCCCCCCCCCCCCCC
>JAABNY020000032.1:4362965-4379675 GCA_015164015.2 Brevimyrus niger
ATCTATCTATCTATCTATCTATCTATCTATCTATCTATCTATCTATCTATCTATCTATCTATCTATCTATCTAAAATTATTTCTTGTTTAGTTTTTCTCAGTGACAGCATGATATTTTTTGCTTTCATTTAGCCCCCCAGTAACCTTGACGATGTGAAGCTTTTTTTCGCTGAGGGATAAGCGGGAAAATCAGACCTGAATGAATGTTGCTGACAAACCGCAGGCTGCTTGGGAACGTGGGGGCCCTCGCCTGACTCTCCTCACGCTGCATCCCCCTGTCAGGTACCAGCTGACCAAGATGGCGGTGGACACAGAGGCCGGGCCTCACAGGAACCGCACCGTCCTCTTCCTGGGCTCTAACAAAGGCACCGTCCTCAAATTCCTGGTCGTCCCCAGTCGGGACAACGCAGCGGGCACCAGCAACATCTTTCTGGAGGAGCTGGAGGGGTACAACCCGGAAAAGTGAGTGCCGTACTCGTTCCCGCCGCCCAGCCGAGGCCCCCCACGCCTGATGGGGTGTTCGCTGCGCAGCGTTTACAGATTACAGAAGGCGGTCATTAAGGTCCGTTTTAAGAGCGAGGGTCTGTCAGCCATTGGCACTTCCGTGTTGCCTGATTCATACCAGGCTTACGGCTGCAGATGGGGTGACCTCCCCCTCCGGCCCCTGACGTTCGCAGGACGCTGAAGCAGATTTACGCCTAAGTCACACGTGTTCTCATTCAGAGCCCTGACAGGCAATGAATGGACGTTGATGAAGATCAAAGGAGCCCCGGCAAAGGTCGGCGATACAAAAGTTGAGAGTAATTTGCTCCTTTCTCGGCTTGGGGAGGAGGCCCTGCGTGCCTCCGGTCGCCGTCCTCCCCGGCAGGGGCCCGGCTAATCGGGGGGAAATCAGAGGAGCCCTCCATCTTGTTCAGTCTCTGTATTCCTCCATTACGTCGACGGCGTTCTTCACCCTATAATCACATATAGGGACACTGAGAGCCGTTTTGGGGCTGCGTGTTTCCCCCAAAAGCCGTAAGCCGGAGATGCTAATGGCCTGTGGCTGCTGGCTGCTCCTCTCCCCCATACCGCCGTCCTCCGGCATCTCCGACACCTCTGCCCGCGCTCCAGCTGATGAATGACTCGCTTCTGCACTGAGCGACGTCCCGCAGCCCCGGCTCAGCCATTCTGCCGTTATAAGCATTTTTTTTATTATTTTTTTTTTATTTTTCCCACGCACAGTAAGTAAAAGTTGATTTATGAATGAGAAGTTTGCTGCGTCTGCTGCTTAGGGGTGAATGTCATCGAGAATCGCAGTGATGGCAGTGTCCTTTGAGTGTCCCCGTTGAACTTCCCATGGGTGTGATTACACTGCACGCCTGGAAAAAAAAAATCATTTGTTCTCTTCATGTTATGTCTTTCCAAATGCTTTACTTCATTATTAAATGCTTATGCTATTTAAAATGACTGCTAAGTACCATGTGATACGTAGGATGTGAATGGCGCCCCCCAGTGGGCCTGTGAGTGCCAGCCCTGACCGCAGGCCCCCGTCCTGCTCCCCCAGGTGCGGCGATGCTGGCCCGCAGGCCCGCCACATGCTCTCGCTGGCCCTGGACCGGCCCAGCCACTCGCTGCTGCTGGCTTTCCCGTCCTGTGTGGTGCGCGTCCCAGTGGCTCGCTGCCAGCTTTACTCCCGCTGCATGAAGTGAGCCCCGACGTCTGGGGTCCCCTCGGACCCCGGCCTTCCGCTCCGCATTCTGGTCCCACCCCCACCATCATACACCATCACTCATTGCTTTTCAGTTACACTATATGTACTAAACCCTACACCGCACACACGAAACCCACTGAACACTATGCGCTAAACCCTACACCATGCATTAAACCCTACAATGTATACACCAAACCTGGAACCCAACACTGCATGCACTAAACTCTACACTGTATGCATTAAACCCTATACTGTACACAATAAAGCCTACACTGTACAAAGTAAACCCACTAAACCCTACATAGTATGCACAGAATCCTATATATAAAACCATACACTGTATGCACTAAACCCTACATTGAACTCACTAAACCCTACACTGAATTCACAAAACCCTACATCGCACGCACTAAGCCCTACACTGAACTCACTAAACCCTACACTGAATTCACAAAACCCTACAGTGCACGCACTAAACCCTACACGGAACTCACTAAATACTACACTGTAAGCACAGAACACTACACGGAGCACACTAAACCCAAGACTTCACTCTACATGCCCTGTACTACACATCCTGTATACACAGCACCCTATGTAGTACACATTATCCCCTAAATTGTGCTCTCCACACCCCACACAGTGCACAATATCTGCTAGCCTCTCCTACCCCCATTAGAAGCAGTAACCAGCACCCCGGACCCGTGAGCTGGCCCAGCATCCTCTGTCGACACACTTGATAATTGCTGGCTCTAACGCACACGGCCGCGTCTCACCTTGGTCTGCGCAGTGATCGCACACGCAGTGATCGCACATGCAGTGCTGACCTGCAAGCTATTCATCAGTGGTCCTCTTGTCTGCTTTAAGGAACTGCATCGCCTCGCGAGACCCCTACTGCGGCTGGACTCGAGGCAGCACCTGCTCCTTCCTCAGACCCGGGACAAGGTGAGCATGACCTGAACGAAGGCATCTACCCAGAAATAGAGCCAATTCAGCTGGGCTTGTTCCTCAGCACCAGGTGTCACGTGTGGAATAGTGTGGGTAGACTGGTGAGTTTTCACGACCCGGTGGGCTTCACCCACACCGACGTACTCTATAGACGTCTTCGAGCAGGTGGACGTGTTTGTTTCCGTGTGTGTGTGTGTGTGTGTCACTGTATCTTTAACCACTTGCCATGGAAACAGTGTTCCTCAGCTGCCAACAGATTGAGTTGGACTGTATTCCCATTAATGAAAGCTGCCTTCTCCGAGGAGCAGCTCCTGATTTAATTACACGTGTAAAGCACGGAAAGTGTGCCAGCGGAGTAGACAACACGGCCGTCCTGAAAGACCACCTTGCATCTTCCCACTTATATAATTATGACCATAATGTTGCTTTATAATTCGATTTGCAGAGAGCGGTCAGCCCCTCAGATTGATTCGGCATCGAGTGATACAGAGATAACCGTTTGAGGACGGATTTCATTTGTGCACCTGAAAATGGTTCCCGCTCTGAATAATGTGGCATAAATGTATTACATTACGAAGATGGTATTGGGCAGTTTGCGTTGTCTTGAACTGCAAATTTGATTAGATTTACTCTTTTTTTCTCATATATACCTGGCATTTGACTCTCGGTGTTTCCCCTCCCTTAAATTTCCTGGGATCTAGGATTTCCCCAACCCTGTCTATTAACAGTATCAGTCAAAAGTCTGGACACACCAGCTTTTAATGCATTTGTCTCTATTTTAGCTGTTATTCACATTATAGTAAAAGACTTGAGGCAATTAAGTAACACACATCAATACCTCCAATTATTGACTCCCCATTGACCTTTAGTTTGAGGAGAGCATCATCTTCTTTCATCCAGCTTGCAGATGTAGCCACCTGGAAGGACTTTCCACAAGTTCTGGGCACCAGTTGGCTGCCTTGCTTTTACTCTTTGATCAAACTCACCCAAAGCAGCTCTATAGGGTTCAGGTTTGAGGGGGGGGGAGGGGGGGGGGATTGTGGGGGGCAAGTCATCTGTCACGACGATCCTTGTCTTTCCTCGTTTACAAGATAATACAGCCCTTACATAACCTTGAGGTGTGCTTAAGGTCAGGATCTTGTTAGAAAACTAAGTTTGTACGGTAAGTGGATAGATGGATGGATGGATGATGGATGGATGGATGGATGGATGGATGATTTTTGTGTGTGAATTTACAGCAGTCAACAGCTTTACACCTGGGTGGGTTTCGGTCTCTGTCCCCCGTTTTCCTGCCCTTGCCCAGCACTCTGCAGGCTCCCCCCCCCCCCTCCGTGACCATGGCCGTTAGGGGAGATGGTCGAGAAGACAAAGCTGTCTGTGTAACAGTGGCTGTTCCTTATGGAAGGAAGGTCTCACTGGCTGCGGGGCGAAATCTAATAACAGAGCAAAAACAAATGGGGCCTTTTTCCATTGATGCAAAAAAAAACCCTAAAATAAACAGAACTGTATGTTGTTTGTAAGTAAACCTGCCCCCGGTGTCCGCAGCCTGCACTGCGCTCTCTTCCCGGCAGGCAAACACGGCGATGCCAGGACTAGTGTAATGGGCTCCCCTGTGCCGCTTGTTGCCGGGGGGGGGCGACTCTCCCGTCTGACCCGAAAAATTGGTGAAAGCATCATTTCAAACCAATTAAAATGCACCCTATCTCTTTAACTGTCGATCTCGGGTGTCTGACCGCCACACGGCGGTCTTGTGCAGGCAGTTATTCGGGGCTGTTTGCGCTCCTCTACGGCCGACGACGCCGCCGCCGGCCGTGGGGTCACTGTCGCAGTGCACTGCAGTGCTGCCCCCACTGTATCAGGGGTCACCCCAGGCAATGAGTGCATCTCCCAAAAGCAGAGCTGCCAACCATGTTAGCAACTCACATAGTTAGAACCGCATAACCGTATGGGTCTGACTGTGTGAGTCACTAACGGTTCCTTCTCCCCTTTCGCCGGTGTCCACGCCCCCCCCCCCCCCCCCCTGCAGACTGCCGTTCGAGCAAGACGTCGAACATGGGAACACGTCCCACCTGGGGGACTGCGACGGTAAGAGCCGGGCCGGGGCTTTGAGCGCTGACGGTGTTTCCCCCCCGCGAAGCCGCAGGACCCGCGTCACGTTGGAGCGCGCTCTTTAGGTACCGCCACGCTCGCGGAGCAGCCGCCCGCGTGCCCTGTAGCCGTAAGGCGCACGTTAATATACAGCGGCGTGCTCACACACACGGGGGGGATCCACTGGCCAGGCTCTGCCCATTAGCTTCTCTGTCGCATGCGGAGTTAGGGGTTCATCTCCTGATTAAATCTCTGCCTTGTCCTTGGGTCTCCTTGCCGTCTGCAAATGAGATAATCCGGCCTTTCTGGGGAGGCGCAGATAAATTCATGTGTAGCGCAGCAGCCTGATTGACTATGTATAGAGCCACGTTTTTCTTTTATATACACTTTATAATTAGTATTCATTTTTAAATAGCTACAAATGCAAAATTCATTCTCTCTTTATTTTGCTGCTTTTGTAACCATTGTTTTACCCTCCTCAGGCCGCCTAGCAATCCGTGCATTTTTTTCAGTGAGATTCGTGTAAAAATAGATGCAAATGTGCGACACGATAAGTCAAAATTCGGAAAGTGCTCCCAGATTTCATCTTTCCCTCCATTTTAAAAGTGTTTCTCGCCCCGTCTCACACTAAAGGCCCCGCTTGGATCAAGACAGCGTTTGCAGAACCTCACCCAAAACGATACGTATATTATGAAGAATGTAGGTATCTCTTTAGAGTGCCGTTATCACGGCACCGACAGGGCCTTTAATGTGACACTGTGATGCAAGCGTCAGGTACAGCAGTCAATAATCTTAGGGCATAAAATGAAAAAATCGCTTTTCATCTCTGTGACTATGAAGAAATGTCTCATGAAACAAATTTATGGTGCTGCGATGAAGCCCCTTGCTTTCCTTTCATCTGTTTGAGCACATGAAACATCACGGAGAACTTGAGCCTCAATGCTCACTGCAGGGAAACGTGTGGTGGGTTTGTTTGTCTCCACATGGGCTTGGTAGCCCTTATCAGCCCCCGGCAGGAAGGGAGGTAGGCAGACTCTGTCCTGTGCTTAAAAACAGGGGGGTGGGATATTGGGGCCCAATCGGTTCAGGCTTAATATTCCACTGGGACAAACTTTTGACAGTTCAGAGGAAGACAGATGGACAGTTGAAATGGAAAAGTTACTCCTGGATGGGGAGAGGGGGGGGGGAAATCGATTTCCATCTCATCTCAGTTCACTCGCGACCTAATAAATATTGGGTGCAAATCCTTAACCGGCCTGCGGGGGAGCTGTGCCCGTGCTCTGTGCGTGTGACAGATGGAGAGGGAGGGCCTGTGCTGCCCCTCGCAGCCTTCGCCACTCCGGCTTCCAGGGGCGAGACCGGGCCGTGACCGACGGCACCGCCCCCTTGTTCGGGGGAAGCGGCGCTCCGCGGGGGAGGCCCCCAAACCCAGAGATCACGCGCAAATCTGGTGGCTGACATCAGCCCGGGTCAGGGGATCCGTCCAGGGTTCGATTCGGCAGAAAAGACATTGTAATTATGGAGGGTGTGTGTCGCGGGGGGTAGATAAAGAGAGGGGGGCACGTCCCAAGCAGACTGGAATGGATGCGGTCACAGGACGTCGTCCTTTGAAGTGCCAAGGTGCCGATTAGTCTGGGCTGAGGTTTCTTCCCGGAAATGATCCCCACGCCCCAAGAAATCTCACTCTTCCCCTCCTGCCTCGGCTGCAGGAAAACCCATCCAGGCTCCAGCTGCCGGCATAAAATGTAAGAGCCTGTGATTCTCACGGGCACCCGCTTGCCGTCTGCGACGCGTACTCTGACTCCGCCCCCGCGACAGCCCGCCCGGCCCCAAACCCCGCCTTGCATCCTGTGTTCCCCAGGATAAGACCCGTAATTGAACGCCGCAGATAAGCAGAGTCTGGAAATAGATGGCGGGTTGGGTCGATGGGTTGTATGTCATCAGCTATGTTATCGCAGGCGGTATTGCGGTAGCTTGCAGTGGCCAGTGCTGCAGCGTAAGCGTGATGCATGCTGGGAGCGCGTTTGGTGCATGCACCTCCCCCATTCTTGCTAACTGTACCGCAGTCCGACACGTCGTAAATGAAACTGTAAATGAAAAGTGATGTACCCTTGCAAATCGGGTCGTAAAAAGCTGATTTACTCACCAAAAGAACCGAGAACCTTTGCTCTCAGCACTGGAACGCGTTTGATTTACATGAAAACACAGAGGTCAGACTATTGTCTTAAATCATTATAGGTCTACAGTTGCTTGTAATGTGAAACATTTGCCCTTTTCCTGTGACCTCCCACTGCACAGACAGTTGCAACACAGTGGGCTGTGTCAAACACTGGCCGCAACAACCAATATTACCCATTTAATTGGCAGTAAAAAAGCTTTAGAGTGGGGGGGTTAGGGACGTTTTATTACCTATAATGATCAAGCGATAAATGCTTCCCGGGCACCACATAGCTGGAAGAGCGCATACTGTCTGGAGCAGAACTACCTTGGAGACACGGAAAACACAGGAGTTTGTTTGTGTAGCGGAAGGAGGCAGTGGGAATCGTGCCTTTGAAGGAGGCAGTGGGAATCGTGCCTTTGAAGGAGGCAGTGGGAATCGTGCCTTTGAGAGCAAGAAGCTCATGTTGCCAGGGATTTGTGTCCGTCCAAGTGAATCGACAGCTAATCGCGCCCGGAAAGAACGACGCGCTGCGATTCCGAGGAACTTTCTGTGACTGCGTGAGAGACAGGAGCCATAGTTAGCTCTGGGTTTCAAGCCTGTTCCGTCTGCGCTGCTCCGAAAGCGCATGAATATAATGACACGCCTTTTACTGCAGAATCGCTGCGGATGGAAACGATTATGGGGCTGAGAAAACATTTCCAGAAGTAATGCGCTGTTTTGACTAGGGGAACAGAGGGTTGCAATCTCACTTTAATTGAGGTCCACAGCACATCAAGGTGAACGTGGGGCGTGAGGTTCACGAGGTTCTGATGGGCAGGCGGGGGGACTGCCGCGGCACACGGACCCCGAAGCGGGGTGACGGGGACAGGCGCTCAATCTGCTGACCTTCCGGACATTTCCTCAAGGAGGGAACAAGCGACAATTCAGTCGGTCTGCCGATAGTAGCACTGTGGGAGTTACTTTTGGTGGGAAGTATCATGCCTTCGAATGGAATGAGCGGTGATTTTTGACATCAGATACGGACGGTGGACTCGGCACACAAAGACGCGGGGGGCCGTTCATCATTGCAGGCGCTGTGAGTCTTGGATGGTCTGGCCTTGAAGTCGCAGTTATTCATTCCGTCAATGAAGATTCCCCAAGGGGTGGGATCGTCCCCTTTTGGTGCCCCCCTCTCCTCACTCAAGTATCCTCTTAGTGAAAAATCCCCGTGTGAGAGTCTTGACCCCCGGCCTGTCCCACCCGTCCCAGAGTAAAAAGCAGCACCCATGGCGGTTGTCTGACAGCACATTCTCAGCATTATTGATGCCACGAAGGGCTTCATACTCCAAGGCCTTCTCCCGTTTCACCGATATCCCTGCGTGTCGGGGAGGGGCCGCTACGGCGGCTCAAATATCGGATACATTCGGGCGTGAAAAACCGACGAGGCAGGTACTCTCCGCAGCTGGGAGGAGTCCAGGAAGGTGCCGAGGAGAATCTCACAGTCTGTCGGAGTGGTGCGGACTGTCCCAGATCCGCCGCTCGACAGAAAATCAACTGAAGGGGAGCGAAGTCGAAAGCGGGCTTCTTGGGCTCGTGCGCCAAGCGTAAAAACGCCTGAGTAGCCGGCAAGGCCCCCCCCGAACACCCACTGAGGGGTCGCCGGGAACTCCGCTTTGGTCCGTTGCGCCGTAATGGTACAGTCAGGACGTCATCTCGGAATGTTTTCCATAAATCGGAGCGCAGGCGTGCGGGAGATGCACTCAATCACCCGACCGCATGTCTGCCCGAGCAGGCTGGATTCACCCAGCCAGGGCTCAGTAACTTGATTATTCCCGTCGGCTGCCAGAAGAAATGTAAAAAGGAGGCGACGCCAAAGCATTAATGAAACGGTGTTAACCAAATACAAATAAGGGTGTGTTTCAGCTGGTGGAAAACGTAACATTGTATGCAGAGCAATGACAAATGGAATTCATATTTTTGGCATATGAGAAAGATTGAGTTTAAATTGTGGGTTGAGCAGTTATTGAAAGAACAGATGTAACCTCGAGTGGATCGTTACGCTGTAGATTATCTCTTTGAAGGGGCGGCCTGAAAGGTACCTGCTGAATATTTACAACGTTTAATGGCATGTTTGATATTTGCTTTTCTATGAGGGGGTATCGGTTACTCATAATTCCGGGCCACGAACTTCATCAGAGGGTGTGGGGGGTTTCTCTAGAAAAGTTCCATGCTGGAGCGGTTTGTTGCACACGCCCACACACGCTCCCCGCGGGACGCCCTCCGTCCGGCTGGGCCGAGGGCCCGATACGCCGGGATCCCGTGGAGGCGGCTGCCTCTATGCCGGGATCCCGTGGAGGCGGCTGCCTCTATGCCGGGATCCCGTGGAGGCGGCTGCCTCTATCACTCCCGTGTCCGAGAGAGCCGTCAGCGGCATGCAGGAAACGCAGAGAGAGAGACTGCCACGCGTCTAAATGCCGCGCCCTTAGCTTTCCCAGCGTAAACACACTACTGTCTTCCTGTACAGCGTACCGACATAGCATGCCAGGATGGTAGTACCCTTTATTTAAGGGAGTGTTTCTCAGCTCGGTCCTTGGGGATCCCAAGACGGTCCACACGTCTGCTCCCTCCCAGCTCGTAGCGCACCTGGACCAAACAATCACCAACACCAAGTTCTTGGTACAGGTGTGGAGACTGTCTGGAGGTCCCAGCAGACTGAGGGTAACTAAAGGGTCTCCGAACAGATAAGGTCTGTCTTTTAGTATTTAAACTGTTCCGCTTTAGAATCTAGAGTTAATAAGATTAATTAATTAGAATTAAACTTTTAATTGGTTGTTTTTGGCCCGGCCTGCGGTATTGGAGGCATTGTTGGGGATTCTGCTGAGTGAACGAACCGTGACGTCCTCGGCCTTCCCTGCAAAAGCCGCATTTATAATCCAGTTGGGAGTTCGGGCCGGGATTCGCCCGCGTCTCTTACGCGGGCCGCTGACCCCAGACGCCGACACGGCCTGCTGCACAGGGAGGGGGCCAACCTACCGGAGGCACCGGTCACAGCGAGAGCGCGGGGGCGAGAGGATAATGAGCAAAGGCAGCCAGCCGTGGGGGGTGGGGGGGGGGAGCTACACACCCACACGCGTGAGTGCTTCGCTCACACGGTCACACGCACGTGTCTGCTCACTCGTGAAAACGTGCCCGTCGGTGCGCGGTTGCCGGCATTTCTATAAACACATCAGCTGCACGACCGGTCACACGCGCGCGCATGTAATAGCGCAAGGCTAAGCGCACGCGCATGCATGTATACCCTTGTGCGTGTG
Organism: Brevimyrus niger; assembly: GCA_015164015.2. NCBI lineage: Eukaryota > Metazoa > Chordata > Actinopteri > Osteoglossiformes > Mormyridae > Brevimyrus > Brevimyrus niger. Next base: position 4,373,146 of record JAABNY020000032.1, read on the forward strand.
CATGTTCAGGCGTGTACACTGGCATGTGAGGACACTTGAACATAATCTCCTACTCTCTCAAGCACAATAGGAGTGGATGCGGGTGAATAATAGATGCTCAAAAGCGTGAAGATTCAGTTCACGCGTTACTGTAATATTAACGCTAAAGTACTGAGCTTTAAAAATCTCAGTTTTTCTTAATGCATGAAATTACTTGGCTCCGGGCCATTATTTAAGAGGTTGAAACCGGCACAGCCGTCATTCCTCCCCCCCCCCCCCACCCACCCCCACCCCATCCTTTGAAGCTGAGAATCGTCCTGACATTTAATGCCCCTCCTGCGGTGACCACGCGCACCTCGACGCAGAAGCGACGCCGAATGACGAACAGCGAGTCAGAACGCTTCCTCGGGTCCTCAGCGCATCGGTAATAAAGGGAAGCGAAAACGCAGGAGCCGCGCGGGAGTGTAGCAGCCGCGCGATCTGCTTCTTCCCAGGTACTGCATCCCCTGCATTATGTCCCGTTTAAAAATCTATTACGTGAGTCGCTGAGCAGCGTGTCGGCGCCTGAGATCCGCACGCGCACATTTTGGGCCGTAATGAAGGGGGGGCTCAGACCAGAAGCAGAGCGCGGTGACTTTTCATTACCGGGCCGTAAGGTCTGGGGAGGGGGGATAGAATGACAGGCAGACGGAGGAGCAGCAGAGGTCTGTCCCGAGAGATGCGGGGTGAGAGAGAGATTAAAGGAGGGACATAGGAAAAAGGTGGGGGCAACGAAAAACGAAAAGGAGAGTGTGAGGGAGGAGGCTGAGAGGGAGGGAGGCTGGGTGCCCCCCCCCCCCCCCCAATATTTCCCTTCCCCCCTCCCCACCCCCCCCCGGGAGGGGGGGGCCCCCCCCCCCCCCCCGGTGTTGAGGCACCTACCTCAGCGCGTCCGCTGGCAGCTTCACGGACGCCAGGCTGACGTGCGTCAGGCTGAAAGCAGAGCTGAAGAACTGCCGGAACTGGGGTAGGGTCTCCCGCATTTTCCTGCCGACGGGAGACAGCCCAGGCGGACCTTTACCATGCGGGACTCCCGACGGGCCGTCGGCAACACAAAAGCGGCATGGATAACAGCGGCAGGGGTCCGACATGCCGGCCCAGATCAGGGACCCTTACGAGAGCCGCGAGAAAGACCATCTTTCGTAAGCGTTTATCGGGCACGCGGTTGTGGCCAGCCGGGAGGCTCTCCCGGGAAGTACGGCGTACGAGGCAGGCTAGCAGGGCTGGGCATGACGCCAGTCGTTTTCAGGGCACATTAGTGACACAGATGCAGCCGCACACTGCAGACACTTTGGAGACATCGACTGACTATAACACATGTTTTTGGACTATGGCAGGAAACCCACACAAACAAAGGGAGAATACGCTCCTATCCACGGACACAGACCCCGGACCACAACCCTGGGGGGGGGGGGGGGTGTCAGTGATGTGTGCCAGAGGATCGATGGCTACATTTCCCTAGTTCACTACTGTAAAAGCCTCTGACAGGCTTCCCCCTTCTCCACTTCTACCCCCTTACGGACGGGCCAGCCTGCCTGCCAGTAGTTATTGTCCTACTCCCTGTAATAATTCAAGCATTTGAAATACCAGGTCAAAAAAAAGAGATATTTTCAAAATCAAACATGCGATATTGAAAGATCTGATATTTCAGTGTAGAGCTGCACATCCTTACTGGCAAGCCCATATTGCTAACTACTGGTACACCTTATAAATTCATTTGTGGCTCAGGTTTTGTTTTATATGCATGAAAATGTTTTTGAGGCGGACTGGTGGATTCAGGAATGGATAGAATGGGACACCTACACACACACACAAATATCAATGATATCAATGATGTCAGAGAGGGTGCCCTTATTGTAGTTTGTGAGCTAGGTAGGGTACCACTCAATAGTACAAGGCAGGGTGGGGAGGGGTGGGGCTGGGGTAACCTCAGGTTGCCCCACTGAAAGCCCGGGGGGGGGGGTATACAACTCACCTCTAATGTTGTACAGTACTAATGCAATTAGCAAAATCCAACAATCCAACATTCTACCTAACGAACCACTATTCATTCACAATACTCTGCTTTTTTCCTGGTTGTGTGAAATACCTAAGAACAATATAAAGCCAGTCAAGGTGAATTTGTTAAGTTTTGGCTCTCGGTTGACAGTGTTGGGTGATGGGTAGTCAATTATTGTGTGTGAGATTTTTTGTGTGTGTAGGAATCTGAAAGCGTGAGGGTCCTGCCAGATGCGTGCGAGTTGGAAACCCAGCAGTCGGCATCTGATAGCGAATAAAAACCATCTGCTGCTACTCGGGGCTGCGGACAAATACCGTACAAAGCGAATCGGAGACCAGTTGATTTTCAGATGGAAACCACAAGTGTGAAAGGCTGTCAGTAACGAGACGCGTGAAGGACTGCCGCGCCGTATCTAAAAATCCCCCAAGGGCACAGTCGGAATCTGACGCAGACAGTCCGATAAATTTTACTCTAATTACGCGGAACTAATCACCATTAAATGGACCTCTCGGCATTACAGTGACACCGGTTAAAGGCGCCGCTCGCGTCTCGGGCGACGGCGTCTTGCGAAGGAGCCGGCAGGGAGCGAGACGCACGGCGCAAGCCCAGCGGCGCCGCAGCGGTGGGGAATTAGCGGCGCTCCTCGTTGTTATCCGCGCAGACAGATTTCTGACCCCATTTCATGTGACATTCTGCACACATCGGGGGCTTCTGGCAGCGCCGCGCCATGCCGGAGCCAAAAGAGCGAGCACGCAGCACAGATTTAAGGGTGACAGAGAGCGAGAGAGAGAGATGAAATGGAAAGCGACGCGTTCCCTGTCAACCTGTCCAAAAACGACGCCACAAAAGAAATATTTGCAGAAAAACCCAACCAACACCTTCCAAATGTCATTACCCTCCCAAACGATAAAGGGCCGCGTCCTACCGGGACAAGATAAAAGCACGCGGCAGGCAACCGACCGCCTCGGCACGGACGGGGAGACACCGGCTAATTTCACGACTGCCACTTAATCAGTGTTTGAAGGCAGCGGCCTCTGCGAATGCTGAAAGCGCTCCGATCCTTATTATGGCATATAATTCATTTTTATGTTCTATTTTTGTTCTCATATGTACAATTTACAACGGTATTATATTTATTTATCACCAGCGCCGTATTATTATCATTTATTCCGACCAATGTGATGCCGAAGCAGATCAATAGAAACTGAAATTAGATCTTAACCCGGAGGGATTTCCCGTGGATCATTCTGCTGTAAAAGTCATCGGCTCGGGGTCAGCAGACTGAGAGCTCACTTGTGGGAGAAGGAGTTCCGGGAGAGGTTCAGGTAGGACAGGTCAGCGCAGCATCCTCTGAGCAGGGCACCAAACAGCTGAGGAACAGAGAGAAAAGGTTACAGAAACTCTCATTTGAAGCTTTACTTGTTCATATTTAATTAGCTTTTAAAATATTACATTACAAAGAATCAATCCATCTGTTTTCCATAGCCACTTATCCAGTGTACGATTTTGTGTGTGTGTGTGTGTGTGGGGTGTGGTGGGGTGAGGGGGTGGGGGGGGTGGAGCGTATCCAAGGCAACACAGGACATGAGGCAGAGGACAACCCTGGATAGGATCCCGGTCCATCACAGAACACACGCTCTCATACATCTATTGAAATTTTATTTGCTTTTGAATATAATGTGTATTTAGTTGGCAAGCTGACACCTTTCATCCACAGGAACTTAAATTTTACCCTCACTTGATGTTATATATGTAGACCTCCAACTTAAGTTCAACACTAAAGAGCAGAAGCACCATGCCAAGTGCGCATAACATTCAAACGCCTCTCCATCCACTGTCATGCCAATAAATCCCATTGGCTATAAACCAGGGAGATGGGGAGAGAAAGGTATGGGCTTGCATATTAACAAGTATCGATTCTACTGACTCACCGAGTCCACAAGGCAGTCGGTTCCGGAAAGATCCAGATGAACCAGGCAGTTGGGCTGGGCCAGGAAGAGGTACAGGTTCTTCAGAGACACAATGAGGAGAATGGAAGACAGTTAGAGCAGCAGTATGGGTACTTTAAAGGGCCAGCACTCATGGAGGAGAAACAGCCATGGGTGAATGGGAGAGCCACAGGGGTCAATGACGGCGACACCAGGGAATCAGTGAGGGCAGGAGTTGACCACGGTATGGTGTCTTACTTTTGGGGTTCAACGGAAGGCCCTGACATTAAGACTACCACAACTATGCTTGACAGATTAATCTCCAAAGCCATACTGGATCTCAAACAGTCATTATCACCTAATGAACTCCATCTAAACTGGGACCAATGCATTACCTCAGACCCAGGTCAGAGATTCACCCAACCCAATCTAAACACTTTGCACTACAAAGATAGAGCCCTTTTCATTGCTCAGACTGAACCACGTTTTTTCTAAACATGTACGAAGACCGCTCTGTGAGAGGGAATGTGGGGTCCGACAGCAGTTAAGGAATTAGTTCACTAACAAGATACTGTGGCACCTTTGAGGCTGCAGTAACCACCAGTAAATCGCACAGTATAAGGATGTGGTACAATTGTTACCAACCTCCAGAATATTCTGACACAATGGCATCAGTAAAGCAAAGCATTCAGCGTGGTTTCCAAGACAGGATGCTTTTTAATAATGCATAGCATATTGGGGCTAAACACTAAGTGGGCTGGCAGAATCCTGCATGTACTGTGGTTAAGTGGGCTTGTGAATGATGAAAACTGTTTAAAGAAAGCGGTTAAAAAAAGGAGAGACAGCTGTGTGGGACACAGGGAACTGGCAGGCGTGACGGGCAATTTTATTTGGAACGTGCAGAGTATGAATGGGTGAACCAAACGACGTATTAATACAATACCGGGGTGATTCTAGAAGGTGATGAACATAGGAGGGACCATAATTCATACAGAGGGGCCAACCTTATCATTAGCCAATGATATGTTTCGAATCAGTGAGTGACAGAGGAGCCAATCAGCTTTCAGCTGGGGCCATTCCACCTGTGAAAGGGATGACCCCTCCCCGACTCTCTCATTGGTGCTCGGAGCAAACGTACGACTATCATGAATACAGGTGCACACAGTGGCAAAGGCAGGGACAGAGAATTCTAACCGTGGCATCTTCTCCAGAGAGCACGCCGGGGTTCTTGCTGAGGTCTAGGTGGAGCAGGGAGTTGGAATAATCATCACTGGAGCTGAGGGCCTGGGACAGACACACCACACCTGACATGGGGGCGGGAGGGAGAAGGGGGGGGGGGCGTAGAGACACGTTTATTTCCTTAATTCTCAGTTTAATGCTTCATCTGTTACATTTCCTTCTATCCATCATTACGTGCTCTGTTCCCTGCATTAACAGCACTAAGTACACAAGCCCTAATACTTTCCAAGCTATTAAAAGGGTTTTCACCTTTCGAATTTTAATCGGAGACATAGGAGAGAGGGATGGGGAGGAAGAGTGGAGGGAAGGATACGTTTCCAGCCGTTTCCCGTTTGCGTGTTTGATTTACGTGGGACGCCGAGGGCAGCTGAGCCAGCAGCATTCGGCCACCCGTGTTGCCAATAAACGCGGCAGAAAGCCAGGAGACGCTATCGCGTTTCGGGGGCCGGGCGATCGGCCGCCGCGCCGCGCCGCACGTCTCCCTCCCAACGCCTGCGCTCGAATTTCACTTCCCCTAATTCAGTCTGCACGTCTCGAGGGCATTGACGTGTATTTGGTGGGGAGAGGAGAAAAAAAAAAAAAAAGGAATGAAATTTTAGCCCGGTAGTATTAAGAAAAGGGTGATTAGGCAAGAATAATATAGAGAGAGTGAAAAGCAAAAAGGAAGGGAGTGGAGAGAGAGTGCAAACCTCCCCCGCTGTGTGCAGCCCTCCTTTCTGAGCTTTCATTAAAACCACTCGCTCGCTTTAGTCAATACTCCATGGCTGCCCATGGGGGGCTGCCCACGGGGGGCTCACGCAGCCCGGCCTTAACAGAAAACATCCTGTGAGCGATGTTAGGGCTTCACCACCACAACCCAAGCCGGCTGCAGCGTCGTGTCCATAACAGCTAGTGAAGCGCTAACGTCCATCTGCCCGCAAAGCTAACGGCGGCGCGTTAGCGACTAATGCTTAATGCCGCGTGTCATTGCTTTCTAAATACAGTCGGGGCCCAGGCCGGGTCCGTAAAGTTTCCCCTCGTAATTGGACAGCCCGAGAAAGATTAAAAAGGAAGTGTGCACTGGCGGGGGGGCAAACGCGCAGCTAGAGATCCCTTCGTGCCCCCCCCCCGAACAAGCTCTTGTCAGAAAATGGCACGGATGTGAAGGGGGACGGACAACAAGGATGATGATGAGGGCGACTGCGGGCATCAGAGGGCAGCGAAGGGCAGAACACAAAGCGAGACTCCCTCAAAGTGTAAACAGACCGACTCCCCTGAGGCCCTACAGAGGAAAGCCCCCCCCCCACCCCACCCTTGTTCTGCGCTTGTCTTACATCCACCGCAGACCCGCTTGATGCCAACAGGCC
>JAABNY020000032.1:4402701-4413789 GCA_015164015.2 Brevimyrus niger
GCACAAAGGACATTGGAAAACTTTCCCCCTCCAGAAAAAAGCGAAAGGGGGGAGTGGTCTGGACCCCTCCCCCCCCCCCCCCCCAACCCCATGCGTGCCTGCCTACCGCATTCCGCTTCTGCTTGGGTACAATAATGGTCTCCAGTCTCCATTTGTTCATGGAGTACTTTTCGTACCTGTCATGTCTCCTCGGTAGAAGTCTACACGGGCTGCGGTCTCCTCCGACTGTTGCGTAAGGAGGAGGGTGAAACGTTGCCGGTCTCCCGCGGCGACGGCGGGCCAAGGTCCATCGCTACCTCCTCGCTCTCCGCTCCTATCTAGATTCCACACCCCCCTCCACTATTCCTGCCCTGCATTTGCTCCTTCTCTGACTTACACAACCGGCCATATTGCCTATGCTGGAGACCCTATGGCTGGCTGGTGTGTATTGTCTTTGAGGGACTGCGGCGACCTTGTGGCGCTGAAGAATTGCGCGTGTGGGGCGCTGCACTTCGACTGAATGCCAACAGGCAAAAAAAAACAGACCTTCAGAGAGACGTTACATTTAGTGAATTTTTATCTCGTTTTTATATAATGTCACACGGAGGCATTTTCTGAGAGAAAAGCCTGTTATTCGTTTATGTGCATTCTTGTCAATATATCAAGTTCTATTGTGCAACACACAGTAGAAACTACGGTAATACTGCAACATGGTCACCCCCTCTCTCAAAAGTCAAAGGGTTCTGCAAGAAAGGTTGTTCAGTAGTGCAAAACATCACTAGTGCCAGTTCTGAAAAGCAGTAACTCATGTTAAACATTAAACATTAGAGTTGCAACAAAACGGATTTGAACAGAGGTCTTGGTGCTGTCATTTCCTGCGGCATATCTGTGACCAGTGTTTCACTGGTTTGGGTAATAATCACTGCAATCTAAAAGGCAAAGGTGATAACTGCAGGAAAATTGTTTGTGTTTTTGGCGCATTTGCTAAATACAGTCTATTGTAGCTTGGCTGAAAGGAAAAAACAAAATCGTTTAACCATCCGCCTGTTTCTCTGAAATAGAACCTTTTTTATGGGATTAATTCTCGCTTCTTATGCTCGCTAGTCTTCTTTGGAAGTTAACAGGATATCAGTAAACAGGAAATAACTTGAATGCGTTTCACATTCGAACATGGCTGATAGTTATGCGGACACATGAAGCGTGAGTGCATATTTTTTATATGTTGTGATTTTACCAGCTTTTGATTACTGCAGCTTTAGGAATAAGGATATGGATTTCTTTGCTTACTTTGTAATTATATGAGAATCTGAAGTTACATGGTAAGGTATTGTACTATTCAGGGTTGTAGAGGGTCTGAGGCCTTTGAGCACAAGGCTGGAAATAACTCGGGGGGGGGGGGGGTGTCAGCCCATTACTGGGCGCACACACGTGACTTAGTGACGCCAATTCACCTTTGCATGATTTTGGACTGTGGAGGGCAAACAGAGTATGTGGAGGACACCCAGTGTGAACGCGGGGAGAACATGCAAACTCCACACACATGGAGCCCTGGCAGAGACCCAAACCCGGGTTCCAGAGGTGTGAGGGTGCAGTGCTACCCACTGCACCACCAGACCAGCCGTCGTGACGGGATCGTTTCATTGTAAAATTTTATTATATCTTCAGAATTATGCATTTAGTGGATTTTACTAAGCCACACAGTTAAAAGCTTCACAAAGCAAAATAATTAGCATTGTTGGGGTGAATTATTATAAAATAATTTTAATATTAAATGACTATGATGAGACAAAATTTTGAGATTTCAGACATTTATATATATACACAGTATGTATACAATATATTTACAAAAAATACCAACCTGTGAGCAGTGAAGGGTGGAAACGCAGGCTTCCATTTTGAGGGTTTTCTTCACCATTTTCAAAGGAAGCAAAACAAATTGCCCATTTTTCCCCATAACTGCTCAGCCTGTGCAGCGTCACCTTGGAGACAAACACAATACATCCAAGCAAAACGGAAACCAGTGAAATGACCTTCGATGTGTGGATTGTTTCAGGCTGTCTCTTCGACCGCACGAGCGTTCATGGGTCATCCACTGCTAGAAAGCTTCCTGCTCACCTGCTTGACGGAACCCAAATAAGAAAACATCAGAAAACTGTTTTCTTACCAATGTACAACATTCCTTAATTAGCAGCAATTACCTTAGATCATTATTTCCCGGTTTGGTCCTTGGTGACCCATAGACGATCCTATTTTTGCTCCCTGCGAGACAGACCACATTTTCCCTCCCTCCCGACTCCCTGCCAGACAGTCCAAAAACGTGGACCGTCAATGGGTCCCTGCAGATTTGGTTGGGAACCTAGATTACAGTGCTTGAACATAAATAACTAACTGGTGGAGTCACTGGCGTAACTGCATGATGCCAGGAGACAGGTGTAGCGATGCTGGCTGCACGCCGTCACGTCCCACGGGGCCACGGAGTGCATAAGCAGGCGCGGGAGTCCAGGGAGTCAGGTGAACACTGGGCAAAATACACACAGGAACACAGAACAGAGGCGATGTTGGCATGTTAATGAGCGGACTGGGGAATCACTCACAGAAACCCACTTAAATACGCAGAATCAATTAGCACAACTAGAACGAGCTGATAAGAGGATTCCACACGAGGTAAACGAGGGCGGAGAGGCACACGGGGCCTGACACATGCCAAGTACACAGCAGACCTTACATTTGCCTGTATTGAGGGCAGTGTGTGCCTCATCCGGTTAGCATGCTGGGCCTGTGATCAGAAGGTCACCCGTTTAAATGTCCTGGTTGGTAAAGGGAACTCGCAATTGGGCCCTTGAGCGAATCATATCAGCAGAATGATGTCATCATTGGACCCTTACGTAAGGTCCTGAACCTCCAGTTACTGCGGGGGCCTGACTGGTCCTGCTTTTTTCGATTGTATGTTGCTTTGGATGAATGTGCCTGTTAAATATGTAACACGCGATGCCAAATAATTGTACCTTTTGAGATCATATATAGTGACCTTTAACAAACTAGTACGCAACAAGTATCCCATCATGGAGAAATATGCTTGTGGTTCTGCTACACTGTTGCAGGTGTCTTGCATGTGGCATTTGAATCGGAGCCAGAGTATTATTTATTTTTAGATTTAATTTACAGTACATTCACTTTAGTGTTATTGCATAAGACGTATTACTAAGGCTGGCTTTTAAACCGCAGTTAAGAGCTGATCTTAAATTGGAGCGTATAATTAAGGGGCAGTTGTATGGAAGTACTTATTTTACTACAAATAAAGGCAGAATTTAAAAAAAAGGAAAAGTAGAGTATCATGTAAGTTGCTTGAAAATTCCATTAAGAACCAGCTGTAGTTTAATCTAAAACACTGTTTCCAAAAATGGCCGTAATAACATAATAATAGGCCCTTGTGTTTGAAGGAGCACAGAAAGGACATGAAGTCTCACTTTCCGCAGGGACAACAGGAATGTGCCAGAGTCTCACAGCAGACTGAGATTAAGGCCTTCGAGTCTCCTCCACATATCTGTTATCACAAAGTGAGATTTTGTGGCATGACAGAGTTTTCCGTTTTTATAGAAGCCACGCCCTCCCAATTAATGCACCTTTAATCTAGTCAGGGATCAAAAAAAATCTATAAAGGGAACGGTGATTTTGAAGCTTTGAGGCGTATTTTGAACAGTTTGAAACACTGGAGACAGTAACTGCAGTGATCTCATAGCCCCGTTGCCTCAGATCTCCAGGATTGCTTGTTGGAAACTTGTTCCCACTCTATCTCTATTGTTCTAATCTTCAATTATGTAAAATTAATACCAGCGAGGTATATTTTTTTTGCCTTTGCATGTATAGGGAAGGGAATGTGCTGAAGCGTTTATACAGTGATTAAGGCCTGGGCTTTAGGGAGTGAAGAAGCACGTTTTGATGGCACCGCTTCAGGCCGAAAGGTGCCTTCGATGATGCTGTAGTGCAGTGTTTCCCAATCAAGTCCGTGGGGATCCACAGACGGTCCCCGTTTTTGCTCCCTCCAAGCTCCCTGCCAGACTGTCCAACCGGGAGCTGGGGAGGAGCAAAAACGTGGACCGTCCGCGGGTCCCCGCGGGTCGGACTTGGGAGACGCCGCCGTAGCAGAAGCTCTTTCCGCCGTAGCAGAAGCTGTCAGATGGGCGAACTGTGTGCGTCCGAGTGCCCTGCCTTGTGTCGTCCATGTGAGCAGGGCGTGCACATGCAGACCTCGCAGAATTCAGCACAGAAGATTCACCATGTCTGGCCGCAACAGAGCATTATAAAGTTGAAGGATCCTTAACCGGTTATATAGCATATAACAACTGAATAACATGCACACACGCTAATTCCCTCCATCTGGCGCTGCACACGTAGCGTCTCACCTCTAAGGTGTTTTGCAAAATATGTCTGCAGAATTGCAGCTGTATACACAGGCAAGACGTACTTTACCTTACTGTCAATTTTTTTTTTTTTTGACTTCACTATAATAAGATCATTTGTGGAGGCTGGTTTCAGCTGCACTTCTTTGCATATCCGACCGCGTTCGGGTACTTATGCTGCTGGCGTCGCAGACTGTTGTCCTCCGCTGTGACTCAGACTCAGACTCACCGCTAATGAGCCTTATGATAATGGAGAACTAACTAATGCTTATTGCGTTGGAAATGTGCGCCTCAAAATCAGTATCGCCGTTTTAAAATGTTAACAGCGGTAATGTATTTGCGGGCACTACTTCCGTTTCCCATTCAAAAGATTTCGAAAGGTGATTTTTCACTTGTATATGTGAGCATGTTCGCATTTCTCCCAGCTGGCCTCCCTCCTTCGGCTCCTGGTCTGATTTGCATTTATAAATCCTTGGATGGATCATCACCACTTTATATCGCTGATCTCCTACACCCCAACATCCTAAGGAGGCCCCTCAGGTCCGCTGCCCAGATGCTGTTGAATTTCCCCCGAGATAAAGACTGAAAAAGGGGTGATCTTACATGTTTTGTGGCAGCGCCTTAACTGTTGAATACTTAACTTCCTCACGTCAGGACTGCACCTACATCAGCTACTTTTAAATCCCTAATCCAGGGGTAGCCAATCTTCTCCGCAAAGGGTCAGTGTGTATGCAGGATTTTGGGATAACCTGTAGGTTGGCTGTTCAAACCCAGGTGTGAGGACTCAGTTAGCCAATCAGTCCTCTAATTAGTAATCTAATTAGGGAGTTGCAGTGAAAACCCGCACACATAGCGGCCCTTTGTGGATAAGACTGGCTACCCCTGCCCTAATCCAAACATGTTTTTATTGCATGGCTTTTAATTTGCTTTGATTTTTTAGATTTTTGTTTGCAGTTGTATTTATTTTGTTTTATCTTTATTTAATCTGTTTGCTCATAACTCTTTTTTGAATTTTTAATTCAGACGTGTTTAGCGGATCCGATGCCGTACAGCCCTTTAGTCTGCGTGCTGTTTTGAAAGCGCTTTGTAAATAAAGTCAGCGTTGATATTGGTATTATTGTTTCATCTTACCGTGTTGAGGCGGAATTCCAGGGGAAGCGGAAGGGCTTCTGCTCCGCTGAAGTCGTTCATCGTTTACTGGGATCCATTACAGAAGTAAACAAGTTTGACCACATCGTCACCAGGCAGTTCTTTATTTTATCATGTTTTTTTCAGTAGTGAGCTGGACTTCTCAGTTGTACTGCTTGTTATTATTTTATTATTAGTCATCATTACACCATTACGCACAAATTTTGCTGTTTCTTGTAAAAACAGTTTGATATCGCATTTGTTGTGAATTTGTTCAATCTTCTTACACGTGTAAATAGGTTAAGCAAAGCAATTGTGAATGAATTATAGTTAATATATTCTGACAGACAAAAAAAATCAAAAAGCTTGTGTGAAATATAGAAGCCAAAGGGCCATAAATAACATGTGGACTTAATGTGAGTCAAGATTATTATAAAGCTTAATGTTGTTAAAAGTATCATTTCATTTTTGTAAAATAAAGAAAAAACTCCCCAAAATATCTATTAGTTTCTACAATGCAAAAGTCAACTGCCATGAAATAGTTCCTGATGAATCTAACATGTGATGCTTTATATTAAAAATAAAGAGCCTTTAATGTGAGGTATTACTGCAACTAACTGAATGAGCGTGCCGCTTTTCCTCCCGTTTGACTGTGCGCGGGCGCAATCCTTCCACGCCGCTGCTGGTTTGCTCCCCGTGGCCCAGCCGGTATCTCCAGGCGTTGAGCAGCCGCTGGGTGAGCACTGAGCTCCCCCCGATCTGACCCAGAATCAGCTTCTCCATTATTCTAATTACCTCATCTGAGAGCCCGGACATTCTCAAAACATCCGAGAAGACGTCGATGCTGCGTAATGAAATCAAACGGCTCGCACTTCATTACGTGATTTGGCTTATTTTTCCCCCCCATTCAAAAACCCGTTCTACTGGCAACATGGATATAATTCAAAAGTTAAATACGGTCCACCTAGGTACTGTCATCTAGCCCCGCCCTCTGTGACCTTTTCCCATTTGACCAGCATACTTCTTCGTTTTGTTCCCCAGTGTTTCTTGTGTGTTTATCGGGTTGCTCTGCTGTTTTCCTGTTCACTCCTGGCCATTTATGTATGACTTGCTTCTGCACCCGGCTGTTTTCTCAGAGTGTTGCTTAGTGTTTTCTAGTTCTAGTTTTTGTATTATTTCTCTAGTTCTCTGCTTGTTAATTGTTCCACCTGTCACCCGTTGTTCTGCTCCTTTTGTAATTGGTTTATTTGATTATGATTTACACCTGTCCCTTGCGCCCTTAGTTTCTGAGTGTATTTAAGTGCCTGTTCTAGGTCGGTTCTTTGATGGTTCATTGTAGTTGTATGTGGATGTGATTAGTTTCTGTGTTTCTCACTCTGTTCTGGTGCTCAGTCCCATTCCCCAGTCCATCCGCTCTATGATTTCTTGTTGCATTCTTTTTTTCTCCCATTTTGTTCTGACCTCTTGCAGTCGTTTTATTTTGTGCCCTCCGGGTTGTATTCTGCTTTGTTAATAAGCCCCTTTTTGTCACCAAGCTGCAAGCGGATTGTCACCCTTGCGCCATGACGGATACCTTACTGGGGGCAACTGTGACGCCGCATGTATAGCAGCTGAAACCGCGTGTGACGAAATCAGAATGACGGACCAATAGCCGCACGACCTGAGGAGAAGAGGGGAGCGGAATGCCCCACAGCAAATGGAAATCCTGGAGAAAAGCGCAGCGCGGAAAAAGCAAAACAAGGGCCCCGGTTGTCTGAGAGACCCAGAAATCGCTGAAATGCCCAGAGCGACCCGGGTACGGGTACAGCTGCTGTAGGCGCACATTTCTGACGCACGGAAGAATCTGGTTCTGTGTATTTTGTGTCGGTGTTTCTGCGGGATCTTTTCAGCGCCGCTTACAGGGTTTCTAAGTCTCACCCGAGTAATCATATTATTCCACTATAAACCTAAAATCAGCTGCATCAAAAGCGTCGGGGTAGTTTGCAAACCCTACAGGCTATTTGCAAGGTAGTAAAACTGTCACATGTGAATGCAGGTGCATGCGTGTCTTAAATTAAAAATCTCACTCCAGCCAGCTGACCAAAGTTGGCCACTCCTACCTTAACGATGTAATGCACACCCTATTCCTACTACCCAATCAGAATTCTGCAATCTAATTTTTACTGGTTGCTGGCTGACGGCGATGAGAATGATTACAGCTCCAGCTGGAGAGTATTAGGCAAGTGTGCATTATGTAAGCCCCCACCCCCCCCACCCCATGACACCTACCACCTCCTGGGGTCTGGGCTGCAGAAGATTAGTAGACGGCAATATAATTTAGCGTGTTAACATGCTAGCGAAGGAAAACATGCTGATCCGTCATGGGGTGATGAATCCAGCACAATTTCTGTCCAGTAAAGAAACGGTTCATACTTATCGCAAGACCACAGTGGCTGAGCTCTCAGCAACGTCGGGGGAAGATACAGGCAAATCTCTGAATCTGATTTGTTGAATCTTTCATGTCGGAACAAACGGGTGCCAGACTAGAAATATGAATTTAGCTCTAGAGGTGACACAATAAAACGGAACAAAACTAAAATGTACAATTTCCTTTGATTCGTACGCTTTTAATGACCCTGGCAATATTTAGCAAAAGGAGGGTGGGATAGCGGTCAACAGTATGTGATCATGAAATAAAACTGTAACAGGTGTAACAAAAAGAGGGGAAGAGGGGGATGACGTGCACTGGGGTATGAAGAATGTCTGCCTGTTTTTCCTCTTCTGTTTGTTGCTTAATCCCTCTTTCCGTCACCCCCTCCCTCATTCCCCTTCTAATCCCTCGCTGCCCGTATTTCAGTTCTGCCTTTCGGGACCTGCAGCTGCATGCGTCTCCGCTTCTCGCGCAGCCTCACATGCGCGTCCAGCCAGTGCATCTGTCCTCCGGAGTTCCGACTCGCCGCCACAAGTGCGTTTGTCCGGTAAGTAGGCCAGTGTCACGTGGCGCGGCACGCTGATTCACCGCGATAAACAGACCCGCGTCGCCATGACAGCGCCGTGTGCCACGCTCCTCCTTCCCGCTCGCCCGTGGCTCGGTGACGGGGCCAGAGCGATGAACCGTCGAACAGACTGAAAGGCCCCGTAAAAAAAATAAATAAAGTGTATGCTGTTTGCAATTGAATAACACGCAGCTTCAAATGTGATTACACATCATGTCCACGGCCTAGTCAGTGTGTTGGCGAACGGCAAGTCACGCGTTGGAAGGCATCGATCGGTCAAATGCATAAGCCATCGTCAGGTTGGTCTCCTTTTGTGTAGTGATGAATTCCTCACAAAGCAGGGAGCTGGGTGACCAGCCAGTTCCAGCACAGATGTACCGCAGAGGGAACATCTAAATTGGAACGTGGCTGGAACAGACCTTCAGCTATAAAACAGCTATGGTAACGAGAGGGAAATGTGGTCTCAGGATGGAGAAGTATCCATCACGCGCAATGAGCCTCATTAGCTTCCTTAGACACATCGATCTACGGTGCTAACTCCCCATCAGCAGCCTCTGTCCTCCTCTGCTGCTGCTCAGGGCTTTGAAAGCATCCATTCCCCAGAGCTCCATCTCCACAGCTGGACCGGGCAGTCTCCTTCCTGACCTACACCCAGGTTGCCGTCATGCAGCGGTCATCTTGGATTCCAAAACAACCCGACGTCGTCACGGCCGCCTGTTAAACACTTCATTTGACGAGTCCTGTTCCCAGAACATTACGCACACGGCAGCGTGAAGGAGCTATTGCCCAGCACTTGTTCGAGGAGGAGATGCGGGAATGCGTGACTACGTAAGCTCTTTCTGTTCACAGGGAGATTAGCCGAATGCAACAGACATGTACGGGAATATGGGAAAAGATTATCATCAGCCGTAATAAAATAATAGCGTTTAATGTCCAACTCCATTGCGCCATTGGCTTTGCACTGTGATTAATGGCAGGTCTGTGAAGGATGACTCGTTGAGCTAGCAGGCTAACATAAGCACAGCATGGCTGTTGGCCAGAGAGGAACCTCTGAGCAACATTAGCCATGAGAAAAGAGGAGCAGCAGATGAAAGAGGCAATCATCTCACGCTATCATCAGCGGCTGAGCGCGCACCTCAGTCGCATCTGTGACGAATCTCACATTACGCAAATAAACGCTAACACTCAGCGGTCACAACTATTTCTAAACAAGTAAATAAGGGAGAGGCCACAGATTAATGCAATTTAATTGGCTTGTTTACGGCTGGCGGATTTGAGCTTTGCAAAATGGCGACTGTGTATGTTGGTATGAGTTATCCAAAGTGACTAATTTCCAGTCAGGGAGACTGATCCGCAGGAGGCTCGTAGGAGGAATACAGACGCAATTGTCAGTTTTAATGGTTTTAATTACGGCCCAAATATTCTCGCGTCATTCTAAATGTTTCACAATTTGGTGAACAATGAGAAGCACAGAAGGGCATAGCTTAGTGGTGATAATTACAATATTGATATTCAGTTTTGAATTTTGCATGTGCAATAATTAATTGCAGATGTGCAATTACTTCATCTGAAGCATGAATGAACCGTTGTTGATATGTCTGTAAGTCAGACCTAGAGCCCAACTGTTTGCCTTTGATTTTCCTATAATTGGTTTTTTACACTGAAATTGTCTTCTTGCTTGGGTTTTTGCTACTCCTGTGTTTATCACGTGAAAAAGCAATTATGAAACAATAAAGACAAATATAAAACAGCTATTGTTAAAGGATTTGTTGATTCAATTAGCCTGAACAAATTATTTTGAAATACCATTAGATACAGCAATTTTGCCATTATTTAGGATATTTAACATATAATGAAATATTTTTCTAAATGTCTGATAATAGACAAACAAAACAGGCAAAAACACAGCCACTTATTGGGCACAAGTTAGTATTGTCAAAAGAGAGACTTGTCCTTTGACGTATAAGTGACACATGAAAACTGTAGTTGAGAGTCTATTTGTACAACATCGCCAAATTTTGGACTTCCAGAGAGTCGATCTAAATAGTAAGAAAATAACGTTAGGCAGCATTTTACATGGGAAAGACAGGCAACTGGTTAGGGAGCGTGCGAGAGGAGCGGAGCAGCAACATACTGACCTATCGATTTGTGCTTGGGGGAGGGGCGTGGGCGGAGTCGAAGCAGATTACAGCCCCGCAGAGAAGCGAGGGATTAGCAGGCATTCGAAAGAGGAGAAGAGAGAGGGATTAGCAGGATGAGCGAGACGAGTGGGGAGGGGATTATGGTACCGAGAGTGGGATCCCAAAATAATCCCTCAGCATACTGGGCATCATCCACTGTAGAATAGATGGGGGGTGGGGATGGGGGGGCTGGGGGGTACAGCAGTTACTGCCCGCTGCTTTATCCACATTGTCAATCCCCCAACTCTGATCTCTCACCCTCGCCCGCCTGCTCACGTCTGACATTTCAAATTCCACTATCCCCTTCTGTCTCTCTCCTCTCCCTTCTGTCCCTGCTATTCAGACTCTCTGTGTTATGAAGCCCCCTCCTTGCATCACACAGCTTATTCTCCCCCCTCCCTGTAATTCTGTAACTGGGAGGTTATG
>JAABNY020000032.1:4426712-4439573 GCA_015164015.2 Brevimyrus niger
GGGGGGGGGCCCCCACCCCCGGGGGGGGCCCCCCCCCTGGGCCCGCCCCCCGGAACCCCCCCCCCGTCGGGGGGGGGCCCCCCCCCCGGAAAGGGGGCCCCCCCCCCCCCCCCCGTTCACCTGACATACGACCCCCGGAACCCGAAGTGCCCCGTCGTGTAACATCTCGCCCTCCCGAACCTCCGCCATCCCGCCACGCAAGCGGAGCACGAATGTCCCCCAGAGCCCCGGCCCACATCGTGAATGTACCCGTGTTCTGCTTCCCTTACGGCCGTGCGTCTGTGATGCCTGTTTGTTGATGCGGGGCCCGGCCGTTGTCGATAGTACCCTTTCTTTGCCATTTCATCCCCTGAACAAATGAAGGGACCAAGTTAGGACAGCATTCACCATAGGTTCAGTGTGACGTAAGCTCACCGTGTGATGGATTCGGCGGTATGCTGTAGTGACAGCTGTGCACCAGCAGGGCGGGGGCATGTCCAGTAGGCGCCTTTTTGGAGCTGCTCTCCACGAGATGCAGTAGGCGAGCTCATACCCACTACCTGTTCCCGCCCGGGAATGCCAAAATAAGCACCTTTTTATTTATTAATGTGTGTGAATCCACCTTATTGTGAACCTGTGTGCCCAAGGAAACGTTGAAGAGAGTGTGAGAGACGGAGGGAGACGGTCAGGCGAGATAGTGGAGCCGAAACGGTCCCCCAGTGACTGCCTCGGGGGGGGGGGGCGGGGGCTTACGATGGTGATGGAGCGTCTCTGGCACCGCTGCCCGCCCCCCCTCTACTCCCTGAGCTCTCAGGATTGCCACTTTAAGCACGGCGCCCTCCCGAAGTCGTCACACGGCGCCCCGGAAATCGCAGCGGCTCAGCTCAGCCAAAAAGGCTTTAGCCGAGACGCTTAGGGGGACGACGGGCTGCAGCGGGCGGCGTGACCGATAAGACGGGAAGTTTTAATGCCGCTTTCTCGCGGCCTGACTCTCTGAGTGTCCCCGTCGTTCCTCACACTGCACTGCGCCTCGGCGGAGGCCTCAGTTACGGACCGTGGAATCGGAGAGGATAAAAAATAGCAGAAGTGGGGGAGGCGGGAAAAACACGAACTGCACTCAAACTTTGGGAGCGAGAGAGGAGGCGGGACGGAGCGGGAGTGACAGAAATGCCCCTGCAGCCAGTGAGACCAAGGTAGCCTTACTCAGAACAGACTGCAGTTTTAATTGAGTCCATCTGCACTGTAAATCTTGAGTGGAGGTCAGCACTGCGTCCGTGTCTCTCCTCTCACTGCGCTCCTGTCCTGCTTCGCCGTACCACTCTGACACATCGGCCCTCAGCCCCCCCACCCCCGAGTCGTAACTATTTATTTTATATATGTGCTCTTGTGCGTTCTTCGGGTGCAAAAGACAATGAGGGATAAAGTGACAGGGCTAGATGTGTCTCACGCGATTTGGTACCCACCCTGCTCCGTTTGTGATGAGTCAGGCTTGTTCTTGCACCGCTCAGTGCCGGCGACGACGTCATCTGGGTCCTCTGGGCCCTGGAACTCCAACTTCCGAGCTTAAAGATGCAGCTGGAGGACAGAAAACTCCCTAGATGACGTGGCTGGGGTGCGCTGAGGGCACCCCTGCGCCGAGTTCCAGCGCACAAACACTCGGCGTTACACAACGGTCGGTAGCCTGAAGACAAGTTCCAGATACATCAAGTTGGCAACACCGGCCAGTGATTCAATCATTAGACAATCACAAATATGCATTGTGAGCAGAGAGTGTTTTCTTGCAACTATGCCGTCCAGTTACATAAGCTCAGCTGCACAAGGTCTCACTCTGCACTGCTGGAACAGTGCGGCATCTCCCAATACTGTTCCCTTTACTGAGTTCGTGATTGGAGATCTGTCGTCTGGTGCTCAAACATACAGTATCGTGATGGGACCGTGCAATAGTCAGTCTTTCCCGTTCCCGCAGCTGGGAAGTGACACACCCCAAGGGTGCCCCCACCCACCCCACCCCTCTGGCTCATTTGGCACAGGGACAGAAGTCGCAGGTTCATCAAACAACGGCAGAAAAAGCGTATGGGAACGAGAGTATTATGATTTAAGCTAATGACAAATGGAAAATAAAGACTGGAAGAGTGGGTTCTTCATTAATGTCCTCCACACGGTCTGTCCACGTCCATTGAAATCGATCTGGATGTTAAATGTACACACACACAATCACTCAGGGAGATAGCTAGGCTCTCTGTCCCATGGTGTCTTCTCCAGTTAGCCTAGCGTCACACCTTACACAGAATAGAAGAGCCTGCACCTCGATCACTGTGTACAGTGGATGTTTTTGTGAGTGCTAATCACAGAATTATCAAAGACTTTACCCTCGTCTGATATCGATGTTATTACAGGTCTTTTGCGCCTGAACTGTAGAAGACATAGAATCTAAAATTACGAATAAAATATAAATTTGGATTTATTCTTTGAATTTAGTGTTGGATTGTTTTTGTTTCTCTCCCACTACTCAGTTTTTTTTATTTCCTGTTGTAGTATTTTTTCCCCTTTTTGTCTTGTTAAATTGTAATTCTATTTTTTTATGGAGAATGTTTTTAAAGAGAAAAGTACCAAAAATAGTTATTTTTTTTAGTCAAGAACTTTGTCCTAGAAGTTTATTTTGACATTTTAAAATGGTAGGGAGATAATGACTGTGTGTGATTTTGGTGTTTAATAACTTCTCGAGGATGTGTACATATGTGTGTATGTGTATGTATGTACACATATACATGATAAGATATATAATTATTATGCAATAATTACTTTAGATTTGTATAAAATACGTATTATCTAATCATCCGTCCATTTTGTAAGATGGGGGTCATGGGGGGGGGGAGGGGCTAATTCAGGCAGCATGGAGCCCCACGGCTGGGTGACACCCTCACGGGATGCCAGTCCGTCGCACGGCACACAATCACACACTGCCACTAAGAGACATTATCCATTAACGCGTATAATAGAGAGCTTGAAAAGTTATTAAACACATTTAGTGATATTATTGTACAATGGATACTGTATCTGTTTTAAAGAATGTAATAAAGATCTTTTTTTGCATATGGCAGGATCTGCTGTGTGGATGTGTTTCTGTTTTTGTTCATAATACTAATTAAAATTTACAGATACATGCACCTTAATGAGGATTAAAAGGATTAACTGTCAGTTTTTCTTAAGTGAAATATCTTAATTTTTGTATTTCATAAGGGTGTCTTTTTTTGTTAAAGTATAAGTGTGTGTGTCTGCATATATATATATATATATATATATATATACACACACACACATATGTACTATAAATATTTTATTTAGCACTATATTTTTGTAACTTGTCCATGTTTTAATTGAGTTATGAGTGTGTCGTAATTTTTTGTGTATTTAGTTTATGGTGTTTAAATGTATTACCTCACTGGCTCTGTCTCTTGCCGTAAATCACACACAAGCTATTTGACTTCATTATACATAATCTAGATCTTTTATAATAGGTCATTCCATGACACTAGCTACTGAAGCCTAAATGTTACAGGAATACACGGAAATGTTCTGCGAAAAGGAACTTCAAAGTAGCATCGATGCTTAAATCTCTTCATTCGTTACCTGCCCCTCTATGACATGAAAAAAGCAGCTCCATAATTTCAATGCAAAAACATGGGTGCAAACCTGTCTATGGTTCTCTGCCTTGTGCTCCAAGCTTCCGGAATGTTCTCCAGGCTTAAGGTGTCCCTGCATTAGCTGATGAATGGGTGGATGAAGCCTTGCCCAGTACCGCACTGATGAATGTTGACATATGGGCAAAATATGGATTGTCTTCTAATACCTGAATGTAGCAGGAAAAAATATTAGAATTTATATCCTTTATAACATCACTTGGTGAAAACATCATAATTTTTTCTATACTGGTTATAGCAATGATATATTGGCCAAAATCCCTGATTTAATGTAGTTACTATAGTATTTGAGTGATCTAATTTAATTAACTGGCATATAAAGGAGATATTAGAATCTCTTACCCAGTAGATTTAAATTTACAAGCCTTTCTCAAATGATCATTAACGCTAAAAGTGATAGCAGTTCCTCTATTGCACTAGTTTCTCGTAATGGTCACGCCCTTAGGCAGGAAACAGGCCCTTACTGAAGCCCTCAGGCTTTCACACTAATCAAATAGCAGAGAGCCTCTCTCCAAACAGGAGACTGGCCACGATAATCTCGGTAATCGTCCATTCATGTTCGCAGAAATGGGCCTCACCGCCGTCCGCCAATGGTCGGATGAAGTTAAGGGGATCTTCTTCCCCTTAAACCAAAATGGCTGTCTGGTAATATGTACCATCGTTAGGGTACCATTCGCTTCGACCTCTGCACACGTTCTCAGCAGTGGACCTTGAATGTGATCTAATGGTGCCTTCATGTTCTTCAGCACGACGGCGCCTGATGTTTACACACATCCAGTGTCACATGGGACCAGCAATGGGAAAATTACACGGTTAATCTTGGGTATATATTTTGTATTTTTTTCCACACGTTCTTGGAAAAGCAAATGTTTTTCAAGTAAACCGTGGGAAAAAAGTACATTAGAAATGGAAATCAACCAAAAAACGGCAGCCCCGCAGGGACACGGAGATGCACATTCTCAACCGTGCGGAGTATTATATACACTCAGAAGTGTGAATGAAAGGGTGTAAGACCTGAAGCTGACTGGAGCACAGGCCTGGAACAGGATCTCTATTAGGGCAGTTTGGCAGCTGCGGAAGGCGTGAGGGTTCGGAACATGCGGGACAGGAACAACGTCACCAGTACTTCTGCACCGCAACAACAGAGGGACAGTGACATGACAGTGAGACATGCAGTGAGGGGGCGACAGCTGGCTTAATCGGCACCTCATCAGAAAATGTTGGCTACGTCTTGCCTCCGTCAGGATCCACCACTGCATAAAGACGGCGGCAGCATCCTTGGATAAGCTAGCTCACAATTTATACATGGATTGCAAAGAACCGTGAGTATGTTAGCAAGCAGCGTTAACTTACATGCATATATGCATGCATAAATGCTAACATACAAACATGCATGCATAAATAATGCATGCATGCTAAAATACATGCTAACTAGCTGCGCAGTAAAAACTGCAGCTTTACCGCAGGCCATCCAGTTATTCAAAGAACTAGAAAATCTTAATCCTACAATAATAAATCATAAGAATTAACAGGCCAGCTGTTATCCATTCCTCAGAAGCTCAACTATTACAGCCTAGTCCTTAAAAATATAGCCTGTATTAATATATGATTCCATATCATTTAGCGGAGGCCTACATTGCTGTCATTGCTTCATATTACTACCCCCCCCCCCCTTAATAATGAGCCTGGCGACTTTTGGATCCAGCAAGTGTGGTTTTTTTTACTTGATCTATTGACACCAAGACCCTTCACTGGAAGCTGAGACTCCCTGGTAAACAAGAGCATATCCTGAGCTCCCAGCTGCGGATTTTTCGAATCTCTTTCCGTGTTGACTTTCCCTCCCCCAACCCTCTGTCCTGACATGAGCTTATTCTGACTGCTGACTTGACACGCCGTGTTTGTTTAAGCGGTGGCACTCTCCCGTGCCACACACCTGTCAACACAGGCACCGATGCACGGCTTGCTAGCTGGAAAAGGCGTCGGCTAAAATGCCAAATGCATGCTAACACGTCACTGTAAGTGTTTTGGAACAGGCAGGCCAATTGTGTAGATATCGAACACGTATAGAAAAGCCAAGGTGGCCGGGAAGTGCACACTGACTAGAAGCTCGCGTCTCCAGCCATCAACAAAGGAGTTGCAATAGAAATTTATCAAACTGAAAACTTAGCCATCTGAGTGTCTAGTTGCTTCTGTGCTCATTTTCTACATCAAAACTGTAAATTCTCCTTATTGTTATAACCCAGCCCCCTGAATTCTAATCAGCTGCCGCATGCTGAATCATTACTGAAATGTATTTAACCCAAGCATCTGTTGTCTTGATTAATGTACGAAATAATGCATTATGTGGTTATTATGAATACTGGTTATTCCATTTGATATATGTCATTTTAGTTTTGGAAAGAGTAGCATCATTCTACCTTCATAGTCTATACCAGTGTCTATACCAGTGTCTATACCAGTGACCCATACCAGTGTCTGGTAAAGAGACCAGGCCTTTTTGGGTGGTGCATTGCACAATTTGATTGACATTTATTATCCAGGATATTTCTTCTTTTCAAGCAACTGCAGATAAAAATCCAAATATTTGATCAGCCTTGATAAATTACCTGTTCACTTGCTATTTCATGACTTTCGTTGCACTGTGCATCTTGGGTCTCCAATCAGGAGCCTCATTTCATCAGTGTAGACGCTGCAACATCTGTACATGAGAAAACTCACAAATGAATTACTATCCAGCTCAAAAGATATTACATTCCAACTAATAAAATCACCATTGACGGGTCAGACCTTATTCCTTAAGGTTCTTTTCTTTATAAACATAATGTACTTGAGTTCCACTGTGAAACCAATTCGGTCTTTCTGAAAACGTTCAATGCATCCTGAGATACTCACTTTGAGGGCAGTGCTGAGATTGATTGCTGTTACAGGCCAGAAGGCAAGTGTCCCATTTCCCTCAGGTGTTTGACCCATACCTGCTAAACCATCCCTGCTAGTGGGGGTCTCCCCTGGTTTCCAGCATGCCCCCCCCCCACCCTACAGCAAACCAGGATTCCAGCTCTCTTCCTCTGCAATTAGGCTGCTTAGCAGCCTTGTCTCACAGAACCTTGAGTACTCGGCATTCTGGATGCGCTGCCCTATCCATCGAGGACAAGCTGTAGTCCTCTGAGTCCGCAGCCTTGTGTCTCTGTACACTTTTGCTGCCGTCTCCCCACAGCTATATATTTTCAGAGAGTATACCAAGAAATCAACTATAAAGAATATTTAACCAGATGTTTTTTTTTTTAACTGCTTTTCTCGGTCCCCGTGACATACAGATTTTCATTGATTTATTTTGGATGTATTCTATCTACCCCTGTATCTTTATTCTACCCCATATGCCACAGCGTCTGGCTCCTTCATTCCCCCCCCCCGTGCAGGTATGTCGGTAATGGCAGATCGTCGACGCAGGAAGTGGAACCGAAAGGGCTTCTGCCCCCAGGGCTCTCCCTTCATTATTTCCCTCTTACTGGGCTCCCCCTTAGTCTGGGGAACTTGTGATACAAGCCCTGCCGCTTTAAGGCTTTGCTTCCGCTAATTTTCTGCTTTGATCATACTTCCCGTCTTTGGTAAGTCAGCTTAGCCCTGCCGCTGCGAGGGCTTCACTCCCCGGTTAAACCAGCCTGCATGTGTTGCCCTACAAAGTCACACAGTCCTATCCTCACCACGATACCAGTGGCGATATACCACGGCCAACCTCACCACGATACCAGTGGCGATATACCACGGTCAACCTCACCACAATACCAGTGGCGATATACCAGGGTCAACTTTTTCCAAGCTATTTTCACTACCATGGAAGAAGCTGTGCCCTGTGATGGGCTTCTGGGATAGGCTCTGAACACCCCCCGCGACCCAGTAGGATAATCGGGTCAGAAAATGGATGGATGGATGGATGGATGGATGGATGGATGGATGGATGGATGGAAAAAGCTGTGGAAATCCACATGTCACACAATAACAGAGACCCATTTAGCTGAAGCGCCGGGAAGTCCAGCCTAATTTGAAGGTGCTTGTTTGATTTTCCAATCCAATCCTTTCTTCATATTCATGCACACTATACATTATCAGGAGCCGTATAAAGCATGGAAACAGTGAAGGTTAAGACGGCTGCACGCTGAATTTGAAAGAAGCTTCGCAAAACAATCACCCCGCTTCCCTTTTGATATTTCCTCCAAACATTCATGATTCATTAAACCCCTTCCTGTGGCATTTCATGGCGCTGCTGTCTGATGATTTAATGCTCTTATTCTGGACCCGCAGCTGACGTAACGAGAATCTCTAATTAAGATCACAAGGGAAACGGTATTGGTCTGTCATGCTTCCATTTTCCGATCCCCTCCTTGCTTCAGAATGGCAAACAGCTGTTGAGTCACTGTCCTGTGGAGTAAAACAGCCCGCATGCCCTTTAACACCCTGTTAACGTGGCATCTTCTTGTGATATTTTTCTTCCCTGTTCCTTTCTCAATTTGCTTGCATTTTCTACAGTGATGCTGCTTAATGAAAAGTGCAGAAATTGACCTTTCTTACAGCTCAAATCTCTCTCCCGAACACCATGCTCTCTCTTGCCGTCTCTCTATACTAGGTATATTTAATAGTTGATGTTCTTCTTATTTGTTTCAGACGGCATATTTCCATATGTCTCCTTATCAGCTGCTTTATTGCATTACTATTGCTCTATTAATCTCTTTCTATATTG
The DNA here is from genome assembly GCA_015164015.2 of Brevimyrus niger. Lineage (NCBI taxonomy): Eukaryota > Metazoa > Chordata > Actinopteri > Osteoglossiformes > Mormyridae > Brevimyrus > Brevimyrus niger. Next base: position 4,435,128 of record JAABNY020000032.1, read on the forward strand.
ATTTTTAAAACTGTATTATTCCAGTAGGGCGACTGCATTGTTTTATGGGATATTTCAAGCTTTCAAGCTAGTTTAATTGGTCTCTTCTCATAGGTTAATCTTGGAGTATTTTGCTTGCTGGACTCTTAGACCTGAGTTATCTCCTGCGTTGTCATGTGGTTTCACACCGAGGAAAAAAAAGGCTACAACTCTGATACGATTTTATATCACAAGGTACAAACAACATTAATGTGCCCCCAATTGTACAAAAATGTTCCCGAGAGTCCATTTCTGTACTTTAAAAGATACATTTACCTACAGCTAAGGTACAATTGGTAGACCCTTGAGGGAGCAGCCCCAGTGACAAGTAATTGTACCCTCAAAGGTACAAATTGGTTCTTTTTTCCTGACACTGTAGCTCTAATTTTACCATGGACCATACTGTGTCACTGCAGTATTACCATACTGCCCAGATTTAATCTGGGGTGAATGAATGTTGAGGCCTATGGGATTTTTGTAGCTGTTCCCCTAGTAACACTCTCCTTCAGATCCCTTCCTTTACTTCTCCTCACCATTACTGTTGAATCAATTTATTGAGACCTCCATCCCCGGGTCGCCAAGGAGACTCTGGGAGCTCTGCCAATATTCACAGTTCTTTGGATTAATGGATTGACGGTAATCTGTGAAATATTCAACCCCGTCTTAAAAGTCATTGGGTCTCCAGGGAATATTACTGTTACCACATAATAAGATGTTTATCTTTCAGTAGTAGGTTTGGCTGACATACATGTCAAGGCTTTTCACCTCATACATTATGTCCAACTGTCCTCAGATGTTTTGGACCATTTAAGTTACAACTAGAGATTCATTCATAAGCAACGGTGGGGGAATTGCAGTGCTTCTTCTGTTTCAGGATCTTACAATTTCAACCTGCAGGTTGACATTTTCTACAAGTCCTACAGCTGTATACTATGTGCTGACTAATGTGCAGATTTCCTACATCATTCCTAGTTCTTGAACTAGATTTACATATTTATGCATTTTCATCCAAAGGATACTATACTAGTCTGTCTCCCAAAGTAGAATTACTTGAATTAGTTACCTCAACAAGGATGATCTGGTTTGCATAGCAAACCAAATTGCAAGATCTGGCCTTAAGGGTAAACTGTGCAAATTGCACATTTTTTCAGCAGTTGTCTAGTTGTACAGTGCGTCTTGATTGCACCTGGTATTTCTTGCCTCTTCATGAAAAATATACCTGATACTTTTGATCCAGAATAAAACACAGCTAATGACAGACAAATTGCATACAAGGACCTAATATCAGTTTCAAAGAATAGTAAATAGATACAATCCCACATTTAAAAGCCAGAACACAAGCAGAATGGAAGAGCTTAAGGTTTTTAATAAATTATTTCTAAATTGTAGCCTAAGAAGGCATGGATAACAAAATTACATTTCCAGTTACACTACAGATACAATAAGAAATGACAATACAATGTGAAAAAAATAAATTATTTCAGTGTACTGTAATTACCCTTTGGCGCACCTATTATTCAAACTAATTTAGATGTTTCACAGCTACAAGGAAAACCCAGAGGGATGTAATTGTTCCTAGGGTTCTTAAAAGGCAGAGTTACCATGGTATAACTCCAAGGAATGCATAGATGCATGGATCACAACAGCATATCACATCCCCTAGGAGATCAGTGGCATTTTGCCACTTAGAGACTGAGACTTTACAGCTAAATCACTGTTTTGCTTTGTATATAGGCAGCAGTCCAGGTTACTATCTAAACAAATCATGGCAGCACTACTAATTTAACCAAACTCTATCTCCACTTGCCACTGTCTGTTTTAGCTGTTTTCCTGAAAAGCCACTGCACACAACCTAAGGCCAAAAGAGACTAATTTTTAATGTTATCAACAGTAAAAGAGCATTTATATGTAATTTAGCGTTAGTGGGCCGTAGTGGATCTAGAAGGGGATTGGAATTGCCACAGAAATACTGCCAACTCTTATTGACTGTGAAACTCAACAAGGTATACTTAAGTTAATCACTGGAAATACTGATTACTCGGCACATGCTGCGATGGTTTACTTTTAGCGCACGGGGATTTACACCATTTAAACACGTAATAGCTGCACAAATAATAGAATCTGCGCTAACCTACTGCTCAAACGACGGTTTGTATGAGCAGCGGGGTTCTGAATAGAATGAGGCTGTATACTGCCACCTGGAGGAGAAGGGGCGCTATGTTCCCACCTGTTCCCTAGGGCCGAGCGCGAGCCCCTCCTGCTCCCCGAGCCCCTCCTGCTCGCGCTTCCCCGTGCCTGGAATGTCCGTATACGCTCCGGCAACAGGAAGTCCTCGCGGTTGCCATGTAATATCCTGACTGGGCAGGGAGAGCAGCGCCGGCTGCTAGTGTATGTCGACTGGAAAGAAGTCGCGCAAATTAGTGACTTTTTTTTCATTGCGAGGAAGTTTTTTTAAAAAAAGTAAACGGCCGTGTTGAGAGGACAGTCCGCTTCCAAGATGTCTGTGGCGGGCTTGAGGAAACAGTTTTACAAAGCGAGTCAGGTCAGCCACCAACTTTCTTTTTACCTCCATAAGTGGCAGTGCAGGTTACGAACTAGCGTCAGTTTCTCTTTTCCTGCGACGTATCTATAATCATGCCACTTTACATTCCCTGTTGTGTGCGCCTCAGTCTATAGTCGTATTGCAGTTTTGTGGTCTGCAGTAGTGTTTACGTAAGCTGGACCTGGCTAAGTTACTTCTACCCGACTACTGCCTACAGTTAAGTTTAGGTCCCCCAGCTAACCACGGGAAGCTTGTTGTCAGACCCATAAATCACGTAGCTAGCCGATAACTTGCCTGCTTGTACACGTATTTTTAAATGGCTTAGCTAGCTTGGCAGCTTCCATAGTTCGTACGTGTTGCATTTTCTGCCGAAATGCTACGTAGCAAGTCGCCGTCTCGATGTTGTCTGACTGAGATTTACTCGCTGTCAGAAGCTGTGAAGTCCTGTCAACCTTTCTGATGATGCTTGCCGTTGTTTGTGTTATATGTGGTAATAGTTTTTAATCTGCAAGATACATTGGCTTTTTGGGGCGGCCCTGCGTAGTGTTGGCATACTGCTGAAGTGGGCGTATTGTTTGGTGTATCTGAGGCTTAAGACTTTTTTTCTATCGATTAATAAAAATGATGAAATTTGGAATGAGGTTGTAAGCAGAGGCATTGGTCCTTAATAATGATTTTTACGCATTATTAATACTCGGCGATGCCTGACCTTTATACTCGTGTAAAAATGAATTCCAGACAAATTAACCTTTTAAAACAATTAAGCAGCGAAATGCAATATAATGACGGTTTAAAACCTCACCAGGTATTTTGTCCGGAAGACGCAGAGTATTAATACTTAAGCTACGGCAGATGGATTATCTTACCTGCAGTATCAGGTCACCATCAATAATAACGGTGTCCATGATGAATCATTGCGTATAGACTATTGAACTAGAACTGTATTAAATCTTGACTGGCAAAGTATTATACTCTGCAAATGCAGCCAGATTTATTTATTATCTATCTGTTGATGTATGTATTGCCCTTAGATCACATATATTGATAAATACATTATGTGTGTACACACCGTAATACTGTTACATGATGCTCAATTGCTCAATCTTATCTTTCATCCAAAGGTAAGCAATAAATTAAGTTTTAAAAATGACATTGTACCCAAATTAAATATGAGCAGTTTCTGCTGAGTCATGATAGTTTGCAGTAAATGGTTGCAGTAAAGGCCGTTTGATTCTGTTGCATCTTTTGGTGCATGTCTTATGTCTGCCACCTTGTTTGCAAGCAGGCTGTAGTCAGTTTGTCATATAACATCTAAGGCACTTACTTCCCAAACTGAAGGGGGAAAAAAACTGTTTTTTTTAAATTTATTTCTAGTCTTTTTGTAACTACTGATTTGCCAGACATACGTTTATTAAGGTGACAGGAGACATTTATTTATATATCTTGCATACTTTTTGAAATGGAACCTTTTTCTATTGATAAACTCTAAATGATAATTTTTTAAAAACATTTGATAACACATAATCTGTAACTTTTTTTTTTTTTTTTTACGTGCCAGTTGAGCCAGCCAGCTTGATCAGAGGTGGGGTGGTGCATATTTAAACAAGAAGTGCTTGTGAGATTTAGAGAGAATTCAGAGTTGTTTGGAAATCGGGAATAAAGGTCTAATGATGCATCTCTGCACTAATCGAGGGTCAGTAGATGGGTGTGGGTATTAATGATTAAGATCTTATCCCATTTGTCACTGACTTTCTGTCCAGATCTGGTCCAGATTCTCAATGAGGAGATCTTTATAAAAACAGGAAAGCCCGCAAACAATCTCCAACCTGCTTCTTCCAGCCGTATCGCTTGATGTTCGTTCGGTTCGGTATGGAGAGCCAACCTTC
>JAABNY020000032.1:4450725-4466896 GCA_015164015.2 Brevimyrus niger
AACCTCGTTGGGCTGACAATTTTTTGGCCCCTTTTTTTTTTTCCCCCCCCCCCCCCCCCCAAGTCCTAGAGTTAAGTTTACATGATTTTTTTTTAACCTTGCAGCTTGTAAAAAAATCAATCTGTCCTTGAGGTGTGGGCAAGGCGGAGTCTCTCTCAACAGACGCTGCCAGCTGCTTGTTTTCTGCGACCATGCTGTAGGTGGGGCACTTATCGATGCGGGGGAGACCATGAAGAGACTGGCCGAGGTGAAGGACTCGCTTGACATCGACGTCAAGCAGAACTTCATAGACCCTCTGCAGAGCTTATCTGACAAGGACCTCAGGGAGATCCAGGTGACTGACAGAGGTCGACGGGCTTCACGAGACCCTTGTGCACACCCAGTAACTTCTCTCTGGAGACCAGCTCTGCAATGGCTTGGTTTATGGAATGTTAACATGTATCAAAAACCTTTTAGAGCAATTCCAAAATGAATTTGCTGGAAGTAGAATCAAATACATTAAAAACGGGTCACGCCAACTGAGTCGTGGTATTTACTTTTAATTATAACTGAAGAATCAATGATCTATAATTCACAGTGAATAAGTTGTATAGAGTGATGCACAAGAGAACTTGGACCAAGCCCGCTGCCCATAATTCTCAGGCCTGGTACAAAATGACTTCGACTAGGACCCCGTGATGCCATCTCCTGGGCCCTTGTATAGGATACAAGGGCCCAGGACCTGTTCCCCAGTTCCCCACCCAAGATGGCAGGCCTGATCTGGACTTGGCATGTGCCAGGACCAGGCGTGTTTCTCAATATGCGTACTTGACTGTACTTGTGTTCTTGTGTACCTGTTTTACCTCATCTTTCATGGCCGAAAGACCGATTCCAATACTCAAGAACAGAAGTACAGAGGATAGTAAAAATCCCATCTGTTGCATCCCAATCCCATGATTCATTGCACCCCAATCCCATGATTCATTGCACCCCAAGTTCGTTCTTGGCAGTCAGGTTAGCAAGATCGGTCTTGCCAAGTACAATCATTGCGTTCTTGGTGTTGAGGAACACTCCAAGTTTGCCAGACCTTCTGCAGAGGCTTTTCGGCATTGAGTGCACTTAACGAGGTTGTCACTGGAGCTCCTCACACCTGCCTCTCCTCAGCACCATCTGAAGAAGCTGGAGGGACGCCGCTTGGACTACGACTATAAGAAGAAACGTCAGGGGAAGATTCCAGACGAAGAGGTCCGACAGGCCTTGGAGAAGTTCCATGAGTCCAAGGAGGTCGCAGAGATAAGCATGTACAACCTGCTGGAGACTGATGTGGGTGACACCCTTTACGCGTCTGCCTGTGTTTGAGGTGCCTTGCTCTGTTTTGAGATGTGTATCTATATCCGTTTCTGTGAGAGATGCAGTATACAGTGCCATCTACAGACAGAAAACGGGCATTGTATGCGAAAGGCGGTTATATCTGAAGCGCGCCCGATTAGCACACTTTAAGTAATCAGCAATTCAAGCCATGTGAAATACCACACTGCCGCTTAGTGTTAAACATGATGATGAACGAAACAGATGGGCCTGTCTGCGAGGTTTTGACCCCCCAGGGCGTCTGCGCAGATCGAGCAGGTGAGCCAGCTGTCCTCGCTGGTGGAGTCGCAGCTGCACTACCACAGGCAGGCCGTGCAGATCCTGGAGCAGCTCTCAGACAAGCTGAAGGACAGGTGGGTGTGGCCGGCCGGCCAGCGGACCCGTGGGATGGGTCTCGGGCGTCTGACTGGATCCCGGCGACGGTCAAGTGTAAGATCCCGGCTGCATGGGCTCGGGCTCTAGTGTGCGTCCGCAGGGCTGGCGTGCTTCCGCGCAGGGTCACGCGCATGCTAACGGCGTGCTCTGCATGGCAGGATCAACGAGGCGCAGGCCCGCCCCCGCCGGGAGTACACCCCTAAGCCTAGGCCCGTCTGTGACTTCAGAGATAACGACCAATCGAATGGCGGCTTCGCCCCCTCCACCCCATCGACTCGCTCCTCAGGTGAGAGTCGCGGCCCGGGCGCCTTCCGCCGCATCACTGCGCGGCTGCTCACGCGGTGGAAAGTGTCTTTCTCCCAGCGACTCGCCCGCGACGCGCCGTGCTGGCCGCGGAGTCGCAGCATCGGGTCACGCTGCGATTAAACAGTCCGTGTGTGCGTCCGCACGAGTGCGAATTAATTCGCGGGTCCTGCAGCCGATCACTCGATTGGCCGATTCTAAAGTGACCCCCTCCCCCCCGCCATGTGTTCTCTCCCTGTGGCGTCGGCAGGCTCCCGCTTCCAATGTCGCCGATTTTCCTTCCGAAAGACCAGGAACCGTGAGTTTGTTTGTCCGTGTGTGTGGCTGCGTGGGCAGCAAGCAGGCGACTGTCGTGCTGGAGATGTTGACGGTTTGCCACATCGCATGCGCTAATGCCAAAATCTGATTCTGTGGTACTAACCTGTGAGAATGCATAAATACATACAGCCGAGTCTAGTTATTTTCTCATCTGAAAATAATTACGATGACTACTCTGTTATTTCAGATAATAGGAGAGTCGCATCTCCTTGTCGTGTTTCCGTGAAATTGCCGTGAATTTTTTTTCAGTAGCCTGTTTAATTGTAATAACTGTAATATATGCTAAAGATGTCACATCTTAAGTGTTTCCTTGCCTCTGGCATGAAAACAGTGCAGTTAGACGTTGTCCCGTGTGTGGTCTAAACAGTAAAACCCACAAGGATGTTGCATATTAAGCAGGATTTTTTAACATAAATGGGTTCAGGATATTCATAGCTTTTTATTCTTTAGTCTATGATAGATCATCGTACAATAGGGTAATTTTGCACTGTCGTAAAAAATTGTACTTGACTTAATTCAGTCTGATTTATATTCAAATCATTTGTATTTATTGGGGGGGGGGGGGGGCTGGTTTAAGGAACCGGGTTGGGAATTGTGGGCTGGCGTCCTCATGCAAACTGCTGTACTGGAGATGCCAGCCTTGACTTGGGGCGGCTGTTTTGGAGGAAGAGGAGCTGTGAGTAATGAGCTCGGCTCTGCTTGGATGAAGTCCGGTTCTGGGTCGCGTGCTCCGTGCCGGAGCGTGCCAGGTGGCCGAGTTTGCGGGCTCAGTTCCGCACCATGTGTCCTCAGCAGGTGTGTGTCATGCGAGGTTCTAACTAAGACTGGGCCTGCCTGAGGCTCTGCAGCTCGGGCTGCCCAACGGCTCCATCCAGTCCACTCCATGTTCTAGACTGGGCCAGTATGGGCTGTGGATGCAACGGGGCCCCGCGCTGTTCGCTTGGATTCCGTAACTAACCCACGGCGAAACCATTCCAGCAGAACTCACAGTGCTTCCCGGGTGAGGCAAGGGGCCGGATCAGGGAGCGTCACTCCCTCAGCTGCTGTAGGTCAGAAGGGGGAGGGACAGGACTGGGTGGGGTTGGAACACTATGCAAAGAGCCATACGGGAGGTGCCAGTTCTGCTGGATTAGGGACCTGTCCCCCTACCAACCAAACGCTGGTGCTGTAAAATCCAGCCTGCTGCTTACATGCAACGTGTTCTGGTCTCGTGTACCTGATTCTGAAAGCAGAGCTTCTAATTGTTAGTGGCTGTGTCGACACTTTGCCCTGACCCCCCCCCCCAGCGCCTAGACTTCCAGAGACTCCCACTGCTGTGCTGTCAGAAAGTGCTCGGCTTTTGTTGATCTCCCGCAGATGTTTAGACATGGAGAAGCGATTAGGGGCTTCACCTCAGGAGTGCTGTCTGCTCGACGCCTCTAAGGCTGAGACGCTGCAGACTTGGCCTTGCTGAGTGGCTCGGCCTCAAACGCCTGCCTCTCGCTTTTTGCTTCCTGATGAGCCCCCTTCTTAAGCAAGGTGTCCTCCCCCCGCCCCCGTCCCCCCCCCTGCCCCACAGGTGCAGAGCAGCCTTGCTGTAAGGCCCTGTACGACTTTGAGCCGGAGAACGAGGGCGAGTTGGGTTTCCGCGAGGGCGACATCATCACACTCACCAATCAGATCGACGAGAACTGGTATGAGGGCATGCTGCGGGGCCAGTCTGGATTCTTCCCACTGAACTACGTGGAGGTGGTTGTCCCTCTGTCTCACTAAAGAGGCCACCAGGAGGAAGAGGAGACTGAGATTCCACGAGACCCCGGGGCATCGCCCTAATCTGTACCTTCTTCATGGCCACTCTTAAAACACTTAGATGTACACAAAATGTCCCCATCACATTTCATAGGAGACGCATCCAGTCTCATATCCATGAGAATGAGGGAACTACTTAATTCAAAGTCACTCACGCACTTTTTCGACCCAGGTTTTAAGGGCCGTAGTAGGTTCTGTATCACTGCTGACAGCTATGCATCACTGTGGTTACTGGAAGAAGTCTGGTCAAAATCTAGAAGCTGTTAGATTTAATAGTATTTACAGGACACACAGGATCAGCTCCTCTGTGAGTGATCAGCTCCTCTGTGAGTGATCAGCTCCTCTGTGAGTGATCAGCTCCACTGTGAGTGATCAGCTCCTCTGTGAGTGATCAGCTCCACTGTGCTGCATCTCTGGACAATACGCCAGGCCCCTCTTCCTGCTGATAATAAGATTAACTTTGTCTGCAACAGAAGTTATTAAGAGTAACCTAATTTTGGCTAGGCTTCTCCTTTAACCCCTTGCGCTCTCCTGCCAGCTCATCACGGTATTTGACAGCAAGCCACATGACTCAAGAACGCCATGAGAAAATAGATGTGTTCGATTCATTACGCATAAAACCACCTTTGTTCAAGTCTGGGGGTCCATATTTTCACTTGTGTATTAGTCCCAGTGTCATTTCTTTGCAAAATCTAGTGTTATAGAACCATGGTCCTTTTTCGGAAGTCCACAAAAGCCTTTGACCGTATTTTGGGAGATGGTCTCCTTAGGAATGTTCACCAGCTCGCACTGCAGGTGTTTAGGAGGTATGAGCAATATCACTCCAGACTAGAACACTAGGCCTATTGGATAGACTGCGTACAAGCTCTTAATTATATAACCCCCCCCGCCCAACTCGGTTCGAACCCTTTGAGCTGTTAAGGTTCTTCTCGAAAGTGCAGTAGGACACCCTTCCCCATCTTAGGCTGTGCTTTTGTGTGTGTTTGCGTCCTTGTCTGCCTGCCCCGCGTCTGGCGTTTCCCTGCAGGACACGACCGCGGCCAGCCTAAGACCGGAACCCGGCGGACGCGAGAATGCCTTGCGTCTCCGTGCGTCTGTCTCTAACACTCTGTGTTCTCTTCTTCGCGTGGCTCTTCCGTGTTCTGCTGCCGATGGCTCGCTCGCCAGCGTTCGCCTGGGGAGACCTCGCTTTCGTGCGGGTCACCGAACTCCTGTCGTGGAAGGAGCCCTTCCCTTCTGCCCAGCGGTCGACTTCTGGCCGGCCGCACTGGGCTCTGAGCCCCGTCGTCATCGCCGTGGGCCCGGGTCGCGGTCCTCAGCGGGGGGTGAATGCAAGGCATCCGTCGGGGTCGACCCGGAAGCCACGATGTCCGCGCTTGGGTGGGAACCGTCCCCCACCCCCAGGCAAATTATGGCCGCACCTATGCATCTGTCCTAAATCCTCTCCCGTCTCCCACCCCCCCACGCTGTGCTAATGTGTGACTTAACACACAGCATGTTTATTTAAAAAGAACAACGTTTACATTATCATTTTTAGCTTTATTTTAAGAATGTGTTTATCGTGAGGTGAGGTGACTGTCTTTAAGCGCAGAACACCCAACCCCCAGCCCTCCCCCCGCCTGCCAGTGGGACAGGCCACTGTATTGTTTATTTCCCTTCTTGTAAAGCAACCTTCGAGGGCTAAACCCATGAAACAGTGACACATGCATGCGCGGGTGCAGCTGCAGCGTGTCAGAGCATGCAGAGAAATGCATGCGGGTTTTACTAAAATGTACGAGCTTTTTTTCCCCTTTCTAATCCAATCATAGGCCCGGTATTTTAGAAAAAAATAATAATAATCTGCTATTCCATAGTATTATTTTAATATCAAATAATGCAAAAAAAAAACATACATTTTATATAAATTTATCAGACTGCATGAAGCTTTATACTCTTGCTTATTGTAAAAGATACTTTAAGGGGAAATCTACTTTTATTGTAGGTTTTGCTAAGAATTAATGCAACACTAAATAGCAATGTTCTGTTGTGTATTATCTTACTTTTTTGTATTTGCATCTGATGGGTTTCTGTCTTTAAATAAATATCAGTTTAAAATGTGACAATGCTGTGGGGCATGAAATTACGTGCATGATCTGCTGGCTTTAGAGAAAACTGTGTTCACTGTATTTGCCAAGCCTGACCTGATCAATCATACATCCATCCTCTATAACTAATTATCTCATTCAGGATTGTGGGTGGTAAGGAGTCGATCGCAGAGGCTACAGCTGCTAGGTTGGGAACAACCCAGGATGGGGCGCCAACCCATCGCAGGGCACACTCACACGCCATTCACTCACACGGGCACACCTATGGGCAATTTGGTGACGTCAATTAAACTCGGCAAGTTTCTGGACTGTGGGGGGAAACGGGGGGTACCCAGAGGAAACCCCACAGCGACACGGGGAGAACATGAAGAGTCGAACCCTGGTCCTAGAGGAGTCGATGCGCCAAACCATTATACCACGGTGCCGCCCCCCTGACCTAGTCCGCCTCCGTATCTCCACCTGATGTACATGTTTACCACAACTCTGGCTTCTGTTTCAGTGGTTCGATAGCTACACGGGTGCTGAGGTCCACGGGAGTGAGGGCGTGAAGGCAGGAGGCCCTGGCACGTGTCCAGCAGCAGAAACAAATGAGACAGGCGGGGTTAGAAGGTCCAGTGTGTGTATTTAAGGTTTCCAGCAGGTTAAAGGCAATATTCCCACTTAATATGCAGACGTCACATTCATTCTACAGGACTGACAAACACCGGTGAGAATAGAAGGAGCGGCGACTCCTGTCCATTTCCATCGCAGCTTCCCGATTTTCTCCAGCGTTCCGACGCCACCGTAGGAGCGACACAGAGACACACGGGTTACTAACTGCACCGACGCGTCAGTGGCAAAGATCTCACAGTAATAAAGGCATTAGGACCTCGGCGTCCTACACGCCCCCCCCCCCCCGGGAGGTGTGGCCAGGCCAGCGAAACCTGGACGCTGAGGCTACACTGAAGATGAAGCACCAGGGAGACGGGGCTCTCCCTTTACACAGAGCTTGGTCAGGAGAGAATGGGGACTACGAGGGGGGGGATGGGGGGGAGGCCCTAGGGCTGAGGCCATCCTATGACAGCATTCATCCTCCTCCTCCTTACTGACTGCTGCTCAGCTGGTTGTAGACGTGCTCCAGGATCTGTGAGTAGGCCTGGTCCTTAGGAGCATGGCCGCTCAGGGAGCCCTGTGATGGGCAGATGCAGTTCAAAAAAACATTTTAGTCACTGTAGTCTCATGGGGGCCAGGAGGAGGATTTTATTAATATTATGAGTTTCATTGTTATGAGTACTATGAGCAGTGCTCTTCTGAGTAGTATTGTTATGAGTACTATGAGCAATGCTCTGAGTAGTATTGTTATGAGTACTATGAGCAGTGCTCTGAGTAGTATTGTTATGAGTACTATGAGTAGTGCTCTTCTGAGTAGTATTCTTATGAGTATTAAAAACCATACCTTTATTTTGTCCAGCATTGTTATATCCGGGCTCCACATCTGACTGAACTGCACGAGATCAGGGGCTCCTCTGTAAAACTCCACCAGCAGCATCTGTGAGCAGAGTGACAGTGTCAGTACTGTATTACACTGTATTAGAGTTAGCGCCCATGCAGCTCGGTGGTTCATCTGAAGACCTGCACCACGGGGACAGAGGTGACGCAGGCACGTCAAGAGCAATAGAGTACCATCTCGTTCAGAACGTCGCTGGTCAGGAAGTTGTCTTGAACGTAGGTCACCTCGACCGCAACAGGTATGCCGTAGTCGTTGGGTCGTTGCTGGAGGAAGGAAGGAGACAGGAGGAATGACTGAGATTCCGCCGCTTCTGCGTAGGTGCTGCGAGCAGGCGTAGGACTGATCTACCGCACCTCTGGTGGGGGCACCACCCAAAAAGGTGTTATGGTGGACGCTACACCCTGGTTGCCATGGTAATAAGGGCCTGCAAATGAAGACAAGAGAGATATTAAATAGACACTCCAAAGGCTATATAATCTCACAAAATATGGTTGGGAAGCATTAGTAGAGGTTTTTTTTTTTTTTTCCTTGTAAATGCATGACATGACATAACACATGAAGGAAAATTACGTCACAGTGACACTGGGTCGGCCTCTCGCCGCACGATCCGGTTACATCAGTTACTGGGCCCAATGCCCGATTCCACACTGACCACAGATGACCCCGAGGCAGGGCTGGAAGCCGTTGTTGCTGCCCTGCAGGCGGAGCTGATGGTCCATCTGGGAGTCGATGTCCTGCAGCGACGGCAGGGCCGGGCCCCGCGGGTGGCTGTGGTACCAGCCCACCAGCGACAGGCCCCGCATAAACAGGTTCTGGCAGATCTGGGGGTTGGGGGGGGTCACATGTAACTTACAGGCAAGTTATCATACGAGAGGCGGGAAACACAGTGAGGGAGTCGGACAAATTCAGATAAGGCTATAGAGCAGAGTTTCCCAGTGTGATCCTCGGGAACATGCAGACAGTCCACATTTTTGTGGAAGAGAACAAAACACGGACCGTCTGCGGGTCCCCGAGGACCGTATCAGGAGACGCTGTTATAGGACACTGGAAAGTCACTGGAAGAGGGATTTAAGAAAAGCTGGTCCCTAAATTAAAGCAGCTTTACAGATGATCATCTAGGCCGTTAGTTGTTCGTGTTGTTTTTCTATGCAAATATGAGTCTCCTTGTCACCTACAGATTCATGATGCATCAATATTTATTTTGCTTTAGATGTATATTACATGTATAATCTAAAAATATTTCATAAGCATTTTTATATTATGTATATTGCAATGTTTATCTTTTAGACACTTCTATCCAAAGCGACATACTAGAAAGTACTAGAAAGAAAGTGTGGGTCTAGGGACCTTGTTCGAGTGCCGACCACGGGGATTCACACCCACAACCTTGCGTGCACATACCCCCTAACCCCTCTGAGCTACACAGCCACCCCAGTATGAATCTATGTGCTGCTATAGCCCTAATGGACAGCCTTGGGCTTTAATGAATGATTCATTACACTTCCCGTCTGCCAGTAAAACCGAGTTAGTGTGCAGTGTGGAACCGCGTCTCCGTACCTCTTCTTCAACGGCAGGTGCAGAATCTCGGTCCGCCAGCCGGGTTCGACATGGAAATGCTCTAAGGACTGTCAACACTGAGGGAGAAGGTGCCTTATTAGAGCGGAAGCAGTAAGGAGCGAAGCAGACGGACGATACATTGAGTTAGATGGGGGTAGTAACTCCTCTACGTTTGAGATTGAATTATGAAACAAGTAACTGTAATACATTATCAGTAACACTAAAGCAGTTATAATGCATTATAATGGTTATTATAAGTCACTACAATGCATTATAAAAGTATTTATAGAGCATTCATAATGCATAATACACGTGGCTATAATGTGCATTTTATAAATACTTATAAATGCTTATAATGCTTAATGAATGTATTATAATGCATTATGAAGGTACTTTAAGTAAAGTGTCACTGTATTATCTTATCTTATCCTACCTCCTCAATGTTTTAGCCACCAGCTGCTACTAAATCAAACATTAACAAGGTTGCTAATAACCAAACGTGCGCATTTATGTCGGCATACAGCTTCCCCGTCAGGTTTGAGGGGGGGGGGGGTCAACACTGGAAGACTCACGCTGTGTGTTGGTGTCCCAGCGCCCTCCGAGGTAGCCCACCACCTCACTAGTGGTCAGGTGACAGTGGAAGTCCTGGGAGGGCAGAGTAAAGTCCCACATCACTGTTTCCTTTCAGCCCCTGGCTACCCATCTCCCCATGTAGGCCCCCCCCCCCCCACAGCGTTATGGCCGTCTCACCATCAGCAGCAGCACGTTGCTCGACACGGCAACATTAAAGGGCTGGAACCGATTGATGGCAGAGAATGCAGAGAGTTCAACCAGAGTGTGAGGGTCCCTGAGAAATAGATGAAACATGTGCAGTTACTACACAGATAGGAATGGAATCCACAAACTGAAAATATATTGGGACAAAGTTACTGTGTATAATCAAAGCCCCCCCCCCCCCGAATCATAAATGAAAAATCCCACTGCTGATGGCTGTAAATTGACAGCATTAAGGCCCAGCTCACTGACCTTGCAGAGTCCCGAGTTCCCAGTGTGCAGTACCTAACGGGCAGCCTCTCTCTGTCCCCCCTGCGCTGTAATACACTGATCTCTGGAATAAAGCACACAGGTCAGACACATCGATTCCTTCTTTCTCAGACCCACAATCAAAGAAACACCCCTTCTGTCTTCTAGGATCCCCGGTACAAAGTCTACAGGCAACCCCTATGTGCACAGGGCATGAGACAGGGGGGGGAAGGGGGGACACACACCCTGCACAGGAGTTCAGTACATTACAGAGTGTGTGTAGAGAGACACACGGTCACACACTATGGGCGCCTTAGAAATGCCTGTTCGGCAAACCGTGTGTTTTTGACCTGTGGGAAGCTACCTGCTCAACACGGGAATGTCAGCCAGGATGGAGGGTTACCACGGCTGTCTCAGCTGGAAACTCAAGCCGCGCACGCAGCTGACAATGCTACTCGGCAGCAATCAGTCGGGAATATGCAAAATCCGTCCACGCGTGGAGATGGAGATGGAGATGGAGATGGGATACTACACTCAGAGCCGCCACGGCACTCCAAGAGAAATGTGAGCAAAAATGGCGAGGGGATGAGACTATTCTGACTCTCTGGAACGCGCCGATCATGAGGCAGTAAACGTCTCACTGCCGGGGAGGCTCCCGGGAGCCCCACGGCTCCCCCCTCACCCTGCTGCTCCAGCTTGCCCTTTCGCATCTTCTCCTCCGCCTGCTCTGATGTCTTGCCATCTTCCTCTTCCTCTTCTCCCATCTCTTCGTCGTCGCCTTCACTCGCCAGACTCTGAAAGCAACATGAAACAAGAAGTTAGACGTCCCAACGGCGCCATTCCGGTCCGGCTAACTCTCTGCAGTGCTGCAGTTGCATATTGCAGTGTCGTTTCAGGAGGACCCTCCGTTCTTTATCCTTCGCCGCCCCCGCGCCATCCTCCCCCATCCAGCCCGTGCTCCATCTCTCACCACCTCTCCGCTCGGCTGGTACTTGTGCAGCCAGCTCGTCTTGTACTGCACCAGCTTCTGGCCCCGGTAGCGCACGGAAGCCCAGCCGCAGCCCGACTTCTTGGCGGGGTTGACCAGCCGTTTGCAGTGCGTGGCCCAGGCACTGGGCGAGTTGAAGATCTGTCCCGTTTCCACCCAGCGGATCTTTCCGTCGCAGAGCAGATCCCCCACAAACTTCTTTCCCTGAAGAGAATGAGACGCGAACAGAAATTGAGTCCAAATACGGGAAAGCGAAGCGGATGCTGCTCCTTTATAGCAACTTGGAAGCAACCTTAAACTGCACCGGTGGCCGAAATTGTGGAAACACCTTAGCAATTTCCGGCATCCCTCTTTAAAAATCACTGTACAGATACTGGCACAAAGCATGTTTACAAATATCATACATTGGATGATTAAATAAGTAACTGTAATAAAGTTCTGCAATCTATGAAACTGGAAGTGTTTTCACAACTCTGGCCACTAGTGAAATTATCCCGAATTGAGAAGCTGTGTAATACTGAAGAGGGGTAAAATGTGTGCTGTTTGATACTGGTTTTTATAACGACAAATGCTAACTGAATTAATAAATCTTAGTTACTGTGTCACATAGCATTTTATTAAATGAGAAGGGTTGCGATGGATGACACTGGGATGAACGCACTCATTTAAGGGAAAAGGCACTTTTTAAAAAGCTCTAGGTATGGTGTAGGCATGAGGGGAGGGGAGGGGAGAGGAGTGAGTAAGCAACGAGCTTATGGTGTCTCCCAGGCGGACACTGAGAGATGGGGCCAATGGACAGACAGTGATGGAAACATCAGCATGGAAGAGGAGGACCACAGCGTTACCAGGTAGTGTATGGACAGCACACCGTCCCCAGGTTCTACCAGGCCGTCTTTCAGCAGCACGCGCAGGGTGATACCTCGCCGCGTCAGCAGGGATCCGCGACCCGGGGCTACCCGCGAGTCCACCTCCTCCGCCCCACTCAGCTCTTCTTCTTCATCCTCACCTCCCTCCTCCACCACTGGTGGGGATGAAGGTGGCTCTGAACCTGGATGACACACCAAAACATCCAAACCCACGTCACAGAAAAAAATCACGATGGAGTACGTTAAAAATAAAATTGCGTTAATTAGGCTTTCTATGTTGATGCACGTATTTTTGTATATATAGCAAATAAAACACAACATATTTTCTTAATTCATTTTAAATTTGTATTAACTGCAAACAACTCCGTTATAAGCAATTTTAATTTTCACATGTGTATCCCCACTATCAGCGATGGGTTGGCGCCCCATCCTGGGTTATTCTCTGCCTTGCGCCGGTAGCCTCCGGGAAAAGCTCCGGACCCCCGACCCCGCGACCCTAAATACGATAAGCGGTTTCAGAAAATGAATGGATGGTGTATCCACTATTTACTCACAGAAGTCCGCAGGAACTGAATTGTAAACATTCGCACAATTTAGACGCACTTTTGTGTTAGTGGCGCAATTTACCATTGTTAAATGTAACCTGTACAGCACCAACATTTCATAACCTAAGTGTGGGAGATCGACACTAAACACAAGAAGGGGGGAGTCTACCTTAATTTAAGTACCGCATAAAATTCAAAAATTTCAAAATTGTTAAAATTATTATTGTGTGTACAGGAAACTCGACTGATTTGCTGACAGGCAGTCTTCATTTTTTTCTGTCCGCAGCACGAGGCCTGCTAATGATTAATTTTACACTTATTAAAATTAAAACATCGTGTAATCCTCACCCATTTCGCCGTAAACCTCCGTGGTTCGGTGCGGTTCCGGTCCGGCAGGGCGGCTTTTCGGCGATCAGCTGCGAGCGCCGCACGGAGTTGGAGTTTCCAGTCCAGACAGTTAGCTTGCTAGCTATTATTCAAAAACATAAAATGAAGGCGTCTATCTGCAGTCTAGTTTCCTTGTTGTGTTGCTTTAATGTCAATTCCCCTCCCCTTTCTCCCTCACTCCCGTCCTTGTCACTCTGCACTTCACTGATAATAATTATTTTTTCCCACTCGAAACTTTCAATGTTATTTTATGAAATCCAAACAGCGAACTTACTCGCAGATCATAAGTATAAATACTGATTACTAAATTGCAAGGCTCCTTCTCCATCTTTAGTTTATAATCTCTCCGGTTTCCGGCGGGCAGACAGTGGCGGTCGAGCGATCGGCGCTTCCCGAATTAGCCACTTAGCAGTTTTAGCCTTTACAGCTGGCGCGGCTATCATAGCTTGGCGGCGCAGGGAAATAAATGCTTAAATGTCTAGCATTTCAGTTAGTGGCGTGAGAATGTACATTGCAATACTGTGGAATTTGCAACGTTATGGCCACAATGAACTAAGCGCACATGTCAGCAGTGATACATACCCCATCGGTCCGCATCTGTTTCGTCCTATCAGTATGTTCCCCTAAAGCTCAGACACCCCCTGCCTTACCCGCCCCCTTGTCTGTCCGTCGGATTCCTCTTACTCCCATCTCCATCTGGCGACTGCACGTAGCATTGTGCTCCAGTTGCGACCCATTATAGTCGGGGGAGGGCGACAGATTGCCATCTCTGCCATTTCTGTCTTATCTCGCGAAGCGACGCCGGTTCTCCGGGTCTCTCCACGGCTCTTCGCTGCTCACCGAAACCACGTGCCGCCCACCATCTATTCGCTAATCCTGGTGGTCCATCCGCGTGTAAATGCACCGCAATTAACAGGTGTGAAATAAATGGGTGCTGACATACAACACCGTACGTCTGATCACAAAGTAATGATCTTTGTATCTTAATATTTGTCGTAGTTATTTATTTTTCTGTGCTATTGCATAAAGAAATGCACCCCACGGGGATCGATTAAGTTCTGTATAATCTAATTTTATAATCTAGTTTTATAATACCCTATACTTTTCCCGTGAACAACAGAAGAAATTGGTTAGTATATGGTAAGTAGTGTATAATTAGTATACAGTCAGTATGCATTTGTATAATTTGCTTAATTATACCTTTAAGCAAATTACTCATATTTAAAATATTTGTTCAGTCGTGCTGTAAATCTCTTTCGGAGGTCAATGTATTTTGTGAAAGGTGTTTCCCGGCCAGGGGGGTCAATTGTAGGCGTGATTTTCCGAAACGCCTGCTGGGACGGGCTGTCAGTAAATAAACTGACGTGTTTGTTGTTCACAATGGTTTCGGCGGCTATATTTGACATCTGTATCAGAGCAGAGTAATGTGAAGCTAGAATCATCTAAAGGCAATTATTTGGGATCGTTTAGTGGCATAAGTAAGCATTGGCTAGATTTGTTAGTTCAGGCGTAATTTCCGAATAGTTCATGCGTTTTCTTTGGGAAGTGTAATCTATCTCTTGGAGGATTTATTGTGAAAACGCAATGAAGAATACTTTTTTTTTCGCCTTCTTCCGATAATCCAGGAACGTGGGACGTGTTTTCGGGAGCACTTATCTTAACCTGGGATTCCGATGGCAAATCCGCAATCCATACAGCACCAAATGCGACAGATACCCCATTGCTACTACGAAGGTTATCTTGAAAAGAGGTCAGCTAAAGAAAAGGTATATGTTTTAGTCATTTGTTTTATATAGTATTTTAAATATATTTTATATATCTTGATTTTATATCGAGTCATGTAAATTGTACTGCACTGATACCTTTACCTAATGCCTTTTATTCTAAAAGTGTGTGTTGGTCACTAACAATCAAAACTGATCTAATTCCAATGAGGACAAATCAACCAATCAAGTTCCATTTATATCTTTCTTACATGTAACATACTTACATTTAGCAATCAAAATATCTATTATCTACTTATAACTTAAATGGGTTGCTGGAATGACAGATACATTGTATAAACAACTTATTGACAATTGTCATAATCTGTAAAAATAATTAAAAAAAATACTGCATATCTGCATTTGGACAAAGCACATGGGTACAACGTCATAGGGGGTTAACCAAGCAGACTACCCCCCGTAACCACCCCTCTTTTTATTTTTTCTATATTCTTAATATTGTACTCACTGTGACGTTTTCCTTACGTTACATATATTTCTCAATTCCGGGAGCCCCCAGTCTGCTCCGTTGCATTCTGACGTCACGTTGTGTGCTGGTTGAGTGATTGTGTCGCTAATTAGTTTTAACGTCGGCTAGCTGCCATCGAAATGGACAAACGTCAGCAATTTAGCACAGAAAGAAAACGTAAAAAAAATGGGCGAGGCGGGGACCCTTCTACGGTGCGTAATTTTGTATGACCCTCCATTATCAAGGTTTTGGATACATTAACAAAAACTGCTCAGCATATCGCAATAGACGGTAACACGATATCTTAAAGCATTGTAGTTCTGAAGGTAGAAAATTGAACTTGGTAGTAGTGGCTGTATTTCGCCGGTACCCTAACTAGATCAAGTGTGCGGGTGCAGGTGGCAAAGGCGGAGAAGTCAGACTGTGTACAGGAATCCGACTGCCAGGACATCATGTGCGTGCTTTAAATCTTACTGGTAGGTAAGGAAGCTTCATAAGGGTGGTTACATTCCACACAGGTTAGCTGTTGACATTCTAGGAACGACTGAAATGAACTTTGGTTGCTGTTTGTGTTATCACTGGATGAAACCAGTTAGACGGCAATAATGATTTCGGCAAGAAGTTGTAATTTTTCACGTGATGGGGACATATTCTTGTGGAAGAAGCTACAAGATAAGATGTTTCAGAAATTTATTTTGTTCCCTGAGTTAGTATGTTTTACTAGGATAAGACCACAGGAAAAAATCCATCCATCCATCCATTTTCCAAACCGCTTATCCTACTGGGTTGGGAGGGGTCCGGAGCCTATCCCGGAAGCAACGGGCACGAGGCAGGGAACAACCCTGGACAGGGGGCCAGCCTATCGCAGG
>JAABNY020000032.1:4466996-4477518 GCA_015164015.2 Brevimyrus niger
GAGGAAACCCCACGACGGCATAGGGAGAACATGCAAACTCCACACACATGTAACCCAGGCGGAGACTCGAACCCAGGCACAGGAAAAAATATGTTCCATAAATAAATTACTAAAGCATTTGCACTTGTCATACACTACTGTAAGGGTTGTTCCATCATATTTTTTGACAGTGAAATACATTTAGGCTGAACTAGGTAAAGGTAGTTTTGAAGGACGGGTCTTATGCTCTTCAAACTGCATTTATGCAACTTGTAAATGATCGTCTGTGTTACTGTAATGTCCCAGATCTTGCCCGGTCACGAGGCATTTGTCCCTGTCTGGTGCCCTCTTCGGTTAATGAATAACGGCAGTAAATTTCTCAGAGACGATAAGGACATGGTGCCAGGGTGGAATGCCCTTTTTGATGGACTTGAGTGAACCTTCACAAAGAATAGATTTTACTTCCATCTTTTTTCAATTTAAATGTGAGTTAGCAGGCAGTGTTCACATGCTATTTTTCAGGTTAGTAAAAGAAAAAAAACAATATAATGAATCCAATCCAACTGACATACTTTGCAACATTATTCAACTTAGACTGCATAACATATTAATGGAAAAAACTTGAGGAATTAAGTATGAATCTATTTCTGACGCCATATTATTCATGAGAAATATGTTTCCTCAAAGCATGGTTTAGTTCACTCCATGACGTTTGCAGGGGTCTTCCAAAGCTTATGGGCTGTTTTACGTAGACGGACTAAAATAGTTTTCCATTTGTGTAACCAACTAGACTAACCAGTTTTTCTTGGTGATTTTTTCCCCCCCTGTGCGTGTTTCCGGTCCTGCTTACAAATTCTTGGTGTTGCAAAGACTGATGCCAATTTCCTTTTTTGTTCCTCGGCAAAACTGCTCCGGTGCATCACTTTTTAAATCCCCTGTTCATGTCACAAATAGTTTATCTTTGATTTCTTGTCCAGGTGTCCCAACGCCTCTGGGCGTCCCTGTGTGGGAACACCCTGTTTTTTTACAACACCATCAAGGATGCGGAGGTGAGTGTTAAGTGCAGTGAGGAATGGCGGCTGGACCATCGGCGGCGCGACGTCAAACGGCGTGATGATGGTGACGGTGTCTTGTCCCCTCATGCAGTATGTGGACATGATCGACCTTGACGGATTTATCTCCCTGTTGGATGACAACAGCCGGGACCGAAACCTAGAAGCAGCTCGATTCCAACTGCGCACCACGGAGGGGGAGTTCAAAATTACCGTGAGTCTGTCCCACCCACCTGCAAACAGATGGGGCCATGTGACTTCCAGCTCAACCGGGCCCAAAATCGGTGATATGAAACGGCAACAGATCCATCAGCATCTCCCTTCCGAACTGTCCTGGTTTACGTACTTCCAAAGGCCACGCATGTCAATGCAAACGTGGTTCGGGAGAGGAGAGGAGATTTTCAAAGATGTAGGAGTTCTGTAATTGCTGAGCTGGAGTTTTCTAATGTGGTTCTTTGTCATTTATAATCTGATAATGGTGGTAGGAGTTTTTGAGGAAACTGATCAGTTTAAATCGGGAAGAAGAAGTTTCAGAAGTACGGTAATAGCAGTTTCTACATATGGGAGGTAGTTTGCCAGAGTTGGGTAATTTTCAGGTTCATTTCTGGTTTTAGTGCTGGTTTTATGTTTATATCTAATTGAGATGTACGTTTTATGTATTTTTATCTCAGGTTTGACCTGTTTATTGAGAAATGGTGTCACCTTGCATTGATAGTTTATGAGTTATATCTTTGTGTACTGCAGTATAACAGCAGTAGTTTAATGTTGCCTTCTGTGGATTGTACAGTGCATGCTTTTTTTAAAATTACTTATTTACAATATAAACCTGATCTTGTTTTTTCTGCCAAAATTCTAAGCAAAATCAAGGAACTCTTCAAATACTGGTCTATTTGGGCAAATACACAGCACAGTGTTTTTAAACTGAAAAATTATAAGGCCCAACATTTGTTACTTAAACCTGTGTTGAAACATAATCATTATCATAGTATGGTGCCCAGATAATCCATGCTGGAGAAGTCACGTTGAGCTACGACAGTATTTCACTTAAGAGCCGAGTTCTTGCTGTGTGCCGGTTGGTCAGTCTCCTATAATCATGCCTGTGTCACTAATGTTAATATGAAACAGCCAAATGGATCTTCTTATCACGGAAACAAACTAGTCGAAGCACAAGATGACTCACATGCTCCTCCCGTCTCTAGGTTCCCACCCTAGAAATTCGAGAACTCTGGAAGGGCTACATCTATGCTGTTGCGGAGGTCAGTAATGCAATCGGACATCGCCATGGAAACAGGTTGCAGCCTTTACGTTTAGGTCATGGCATTGCGGTGTGTTGTTCCAGCGAATGATTAGCACATCCTACCAGCGGCGGTAACTGAATCATATGTACAATGAGGAAGTCTCCAAACGGCCATAGCGATTCACTTCCCCCCCCGTTCTGCCCCAGCTCTCCGTTCCCAGCACCCTGAATCTGCTTCCAGGCCAAGTGCACATGTTGCAGGCGGTGGTCGAAAAAGAACGGGAGCGACAGTCTTCAGCCGCTGCCCAGGAGAATCTCTACGTTTCTCTAGTGGCAGATATGCCGCCGTGAGTGTCACACATTTCTCCCCAATGAGCGTTTCACATTTCTGGACAATTAAGGAGAGTACCCAATGAGCTCTTCCATGTCCGGTCATGTGACTGGTTTTCTAAGTGGGGGGGGCGGGGTGGGGTGTGTTTGGGTGATGCAGGTGTTTTCATGAAGTCTCTCGGACGGAGGCCTTGAGTCTTCTGGAAAAGTATGCGGATTGTGGGAACATGCTGCTGAGACCAAGCAAGGACGGCTCCTTGGCCGTCACCACTCGCCAGGACCTGAACGGGTAAGGAGAACCTTTCCGGAATGTACTTTATGGTGGCCTGTTTGCCCCCTCCTCCCTCCATGCCTCAGTGTCTCGAGACAGTGAACACAATCAGAATTTTCAGCGTTAGCAACAGTCTTTATTATGATTATCTCCCATCAGGTCAGTGTTCCACCATTACCGTGTCATTCGAAGGCCTGAAGGAGGATTTGTGATTAAACTGGAGACCCCAGTGAGTACAGCGCCATGCTGCTCTCTCTCTCTCATGGACTCACACCATGTACTTATTGCAGGATTGCAATTCTTCATCTATTTACCGTTGTTATATTAATGTCTACCTAAGTGGCATAAATGACACAATATTCAAAAGGTAAAACAAAGTTTGGCTGGAATGGAGTCACTCAGGGAGCTGCACTGGGCGATTTCTGAGAAGAAAGTGGTATTTCTACCAGTCGCTGGCTATTTTCCTACATTCCGTAGCTGTCTGAGGGGCAACAGAGTGGAAATTGGCAAAGGAAATGCTTCCGGGCTCGAGTATAGAAGGGCTTTTATTTTTAATATCCACCACTTAAATGACACAGTTCAGATATGACCACTGGGAAGAAAGATATTGGTACTATAGTTCTAAGCAGTACATTATAAAAGAGAAAGCTGAGTAGCTTCAGAATAGGTCATTTAATTTAAAATATTTGGCCACCTACCAGCTATTGACTTCCTCATGTTATTTAGTTGACCTCACTGGAAAAATGCATTACACCCAAACATCTGTTGTTTTGTTGTTTACATACACTTGGCGAAGGCCTTAAATCAGGATGTCCCAGCCCAGACCGTCTGGCAGGGAGCTGGGAGGGAGCAGAAACGTGGACCTTCTGTGGGTCTCCAGGGACTGGGGTGGGAAGCACCGAGTTAAAGAATAGAGGCCTAGCCCCTCCCCTTCACCGTGTAAACATCACATGACCCTCCAGGATGCTTCCTCCCTATCTGCTCACTGCAGCCCTTTCATAACTTTCTTCCTTTGAAATAACTTCCCTTTAGGTCCTACTGGGCCCGGCATTAGAATTTAGACCTAGTGGACATCAGAAACGTCCGCCATTTTAACCATATGCTACGATTAGGGGTTCAAAGTGCCACTTAACTAAAGACAAATATTTGCCCTCCCCCGCATCCTACACATCTGACCCTCCTGTTTCCTTGTGTGCCGTAGATTCCCTGTGCCAGCCTCTATGACGTAATCAAATGCCTGCAGGAGAAGACCGCTGGAGTCCTGCAGCCCTTCGTCCTCAATAACATATATAGTGACAACATCAGTGAGCAGCTCGTCTTGAAGCACGCGTGTTTGTGGTGGTGGTGGGGCAAAGCCTGCAGAAAGACTGCCTTTGGCTTATCAGCCTGTGTAAACATCCCGCTATGTGATGTTGCAAACACACATACAAGCCCGTCCAATTCGCCCGTGTGGGTGTTTAATATTCACTGTTGTCCGATGCTGATACTTAACTTCTAATCTAAAGTGCAGGGCTACCAATAATTAGTGGCTGCTTGCAAACTGATCTTGTTGATTCCTTGCCTCCCCTGTCCCCCCCCCAGCTTTAGTTCAGCAGAATAATGAGAATGGAGAGAAGAAACTGGAGTTCATCACAGGGAGGCCCAGTTCCAGGAAAGTCCCTCCCTCAGGTAGCTCCTGCCAGTCAGTCAGCCTATATGCGTGTTTTGGGATTATTTATTTGCGAGATGGTTTAAGGAGTGTTGAGTGAGGTGTTCTGTGTGTGTCTTATGCGTCCTGCAGGCAACCAAAAGCAAGCAGTAAGCCCAAAGTCTTTCGACATGCAGCGCAATGATGGTAATAATGCTCGCCCTCACCCCGTCTTCTCAGCTTTCATTCTGTGTGGTTTGACCCGCTTTTACCCAACCGCACGTTTGGACACTGACTTTCACCTACTCCAGTCAGCAGCACGGCGTGGCGCGGCCCTCTTAACTGACCCCAGTGTGTGCTGATATTAGTGTGTTTTGTGACACAGGCAGCAACAAGATGCAGGAATCCCGCCATCCAGCCTCACTGGGCCCATCTAAGACGGGTAGGTTCCAGTAAGCCTGCACACCTCATCTCAGGAGATTAGAGGTCTGTCCCATTGGGGGGACCGGTGTGGGGTTGATCCTCAGGGGTCTTTGCTAAAAAGGCATCCCCACCAGTTGACAGCATGTATCGTGCCCGTCACTCCAGTGACAAACACCCCCGGCCGACAGCTAGTGTCGTGGGCGACCCCCCCATCCGCACTCAGTAATAACCACAATGTAGAAAACAGCCCAGGGGGCCACTGACCATGTTAATGAGCCTCTTCAAAGCAGGGTTGACCAAACCCAAACCGTGAATGTAAAATAGCAGTAATGCACCTTAAAAACAGCATGGAAAAACAGCAAGTTAAACCAGCACTCTCCAGAAGTGGATAGTGTTCCGGTCCAGAAAGTAAAAAATCAGACCAAGATTTTGTTTCAACCAACCGGCTGAGGACTCTGTGACCATGACTCTTTATGCTCGACTCGACAGCTGAAACTAAATCTTGGTCTGAATTTTCACTTTCTGGACCTGAACGATCCACCTCCGGCACCCTCCCAAACACAAGCACACGACTCTCCATTTGGGACCACAGACTCCCTTATCCTACTGAATCTATATCTCTGAAGGAACAGGGGCTCGATGTCCTGATCAGCACAGTGCCTCAAGGCGTCCTTTTGTCTGATCATACTTTGTCTGACACTGAGCACTGATCTTACTGTGTTTCTGATGTAGGGAACGACAAGGAATTGAAGCCCATCCTCACGGGTTCTGGCCCACGCGCCCCCATGGTCCTTCCTAAGTTTGGTAGGTACCAGCCACCCTGTCCAGATCCTCGGGTAGGACTGCTGATCGAATCGTGATCAACAGCTCAGGGGAAATACCTGTTCCTGAGCTGTTCCAACCAAGTGACATGCGGTCGTTTATCTTTTAGCAGGTGACAGTAGACAGAGATCTATGCTCATGATGTCTGGCAGAGGTAGACGAGGGATCTGTTCAGCTGACGTAACTTACCACAGGGCTTTCTCATCAGCAGCAGAGTAACTGGTGTACTCACTGGTTGTACAAACCACTTTGCACACTAATGTACTCACTGGATATGCAAACCGCTGTGCCCACTGGTGCACTCACTGATTATACAAACCACTGTGCACACTAATGTACTCACTGGATATGCAAATCGCTGTGCCCACTGGTGCACTCACTGGATATTTAAACCGCTGTGCCCACTGGTGCACTCACTGATTATACAAACCGCTGTGCGCACTGGTGTACTCACTGGATATACAAACCGCTGTGCGCACTGGTGTACTCACTGGATATGTAAACCGCTGTGCCCACTGGTGCACTCACTGATTATACAAACCACTGTGCACACTGGTGTACTCACTGGATATTTAAACCGCTGTGCCCACTGGTGCACTCACTGATTATACAAACCACTGTGCACACTGGTGTACTCACTGGATATACAAACCACTGTGCACACTGGTGTACTAACTGGATATACAAACTGCTGTGCCCACTGGTGTACCTACTAGTGTATTTAGTGATGTACCCACTGGATATGCAGATTCTGTGCCCACTGCTGTACCATCTGCCTTACAAACTGGTGTACTCACGATGCATTGATTAGAGTAATAACTGGCATACCAAATAGTGCACTGACTAGTGTACCGACTGGTGTATCAGATCATGATGTGGTAGGTTATCGTTCTCTCAGCAGACACTGGGGCAGGTGGGCTCTGTTTATCCACTGTATAGACAGTCTGTATAGGGTGCATAGACAGTCTGTGCTATATATTTTGAGAATAGTTTTTGTCATTTACATGATGTGTTCTCTTGTTTTTAGTGACATTGTTCGAATCAACTTTTAGATATCGCAGTTATATTCAGGGTCGGAATGACACTGAGAATTGATCTTACTGTGTTTGTGATGCAGTAAATGGCGAGGCATTGAAATCCAACAGCATGCGCTCTGGCGCACGCGCCCCAATCCCCCCTCCAAGGTTTGGTAGGTACCAGCCACCCTGTCCTGATTTGGGGAAATGAGACGTCTGTGCCTCGGGTAGGACTGCTGATCAAATCGTGATCAACAGCTCAGCGGAAATACCTGTTCCTGAGCTGTATCAACCAAGTGACATGCGGTCGTTTATCTTTTAGCAGGTGACAGTAGACAGAGACCTATGCTCATAATGTCTGGCAGAGGTAGACGAGGGATCTGTTCGGCTGACGTAACTTACCACAGGGCTTTCTCATCAGCAGCAAAGTAACTGGTGTACTCACTGGTTATGTAAACCGCTGTGCCCACTGGTGCACTCACTGGATATACAAACCACTGTGCACACTGGTGTACTCACTGGATATACAAACCGCTGTGACCACTGGTGCACTCACTGGATATACAAACCACTGTGCACACTGGTGCACTCACTGGATATACAAACCACTGTGCACATTGGTGTACTCACTGGATATACAAACCACTGTGCACATTGGTGTACTCACTGGATATACAAACCGCTGTGACCACTAGTGTACTCACTGGATATACAAACAGCTGTGACCACTAGTGTACTCACTGGACATACAGACCACTCTGCAAACTGGCGTACCAACTAGTGTACTAACTGGTGCACTGACTGATGTAACCACTGGGAATACAGCCACTCTGCAAACTGGTGCACTGATTTGTGTATTGATTGGTGTAATAAATGGTACAATGAATGGTCTACCAACTTGTGTACTACTTGGTGTACCCACTAATGTACTGACTGGTGTACCCTACTGGTGTACCTACTAGTGTACTGACTGGTGTACCCACAGGTTTACGTACTGGTCTACCTATTGTTGAACAACCTGTTGCACTAGTTGGTGTACACACTGATGTACCCATTGGTGTACTAACTGGTGTACCTGCTAATGTACCCATTGGTGTACTAACTGGTGTACCTGCTAATGTACCCATCGGTGTACTAACTGGTGTACCTGCTAATGTACCCATCGGTGTACTAACTGGTGTACCTGCTAATGTACCCATTGGTGTATTAGCCCATGATGTGGTAGGTTAGTGTTCTCTCAGCAGACACTGGGGCAGGTGGGCTCTGTTTATCCACTGTATAGACAGTCTGTATAGGGTGCATAGACAGTCTGTGCTGTATATTTTCAGAACTTTTGTCATTTACATGATATGTTCTCTTCTTTTTAGTGACATTGGCCGAATCAACGTTTAAATATCAGTTATATTCAGGGTTGGAATGACCAGTTTTTCTTGACTTTTCAGTGAAGAAATTTATGTCACCAGTTCAGGACCCGCTTCCCAGTCATTCCAGCAGTGAGGAGCAGTCCAGTGGTGAGTCAGCCTCCCCTGTTCCCTGTGATGCACTGATTCAGGGATGTAGTCCATCCTCTCTCCCACTACATGGGTTTTCCTTTGCGGTGTTTTTTGTCCCTTGTTCACCTTCAACCTGCTTCATTTCCCGATCTTTAGGAACTGGCCAGCACCATGTCACCGTACCCTCAATGTCCGAGAAAACTAGCATGCCCAACAAGCAAGTCATTCCTAAACCCCTTTTAGCCATGGGCAGTTCACTTGGAGACTTGCCTCTTGGTAAGTAACAGCTGAATATAAGAAGCATGCTTTGATTTTACTGACTGTTGAGTGAATTTACTTGCTCCTGCAAAAATCAGGGATAATATTTCCTATACAGTTGATGACCTTGATATATCAGTTGAGTGCTGGGATCCAATATCTCGTTTGGTGATGACTCTTAAGGAGGTGACTTTAGAAACTTATCTAAACCCACCTCTAGCAAGCACCTTTACGAAGTGAACGTTAAAGCCTAAAGATACTGTACGTTCTGAGGTCGATCGTTTTGGTCGGATCTAATCAGACGGTTTTGGTTTCACGAAAGTTATCAACGGACGAAGAGTAAACTGTTTGAGGACTGAAATATTTGTAAATCTCTGTTCTTTCGAATAGCTTTGTCAGAGGAGCTTAAAAAGAAAGTGGGGGAAAGACGGGGGAACAAGTACTGATCTACCCAGCTCTTCGAAGCCAGCGTTCCTGCAAGGAATCCCTCGAGATCCCACGCAAATGGCTGAAGCACACTGTGCACTGACATTGCGCGCCTTTTTGATCTGCTGGACACATGGGCACTGTGCACCAGTGCGGACACTCCGACGTGTGAGGATCCATAACTCTCGGCCTCGCGAGACGCAAAAGTGATCAGAGGGAGCGGAGGCCGCCCACTTTGCTAAGCTCTCCAGTACAGCACCGAGGAGTGGCGAAGATTGACGAGGGAAATTGATTCTTGTTGGAAGCAGATCTGCTGGATGCTGAAGTGGTGGTAAATCACAGTGTAAGTGTCACATCAGTGCCACAATCATTTAACTGAAACATTGTGTACGGACCCCTTCCAATTATTCAATGACTCCTCCCCATTTCTCTGGTTTCTTACTTGCTCTCGGCAGACGCGCACAGAATTGAGAATGTAAATTTCTTGTACCGAGTGAACATTTTTTTGTAGCTCATTACATTGAGAAGCAATTTGTTTTATTTATTATCCGTAATCCTGAGGATATGTAAGATACAATAATTAAACATCAATTAAATAGTAAGTTTTTTATATGTAACTCCACTGATCCCCTTAGAAATAACACTTTGTAATAGTACCTTAAATCCAGAATGATGGACCTGAAATGTCTAACTGCAAATGTTTTCTTTTTGTGGGTCATATATTCATGTGTTCCCTTAAGTGCATTTCCTTGTACTTATTTAATTCATAGTTTTTATAATAATACTACTACTAATAATAATAATAAAATGATAGTAATGATATACCAATAATACTTAAGAGCCATGCATATTTTCACTGAGGGTAGGGTTATGTACAGTAGGTACTGTTACAATAAGTCAAAGACGAGTTTTCCATTTATCGTCAGACCTCTCTGATCTTTGATAAAACCATCGTGTCTCTGATAAAGACGCATGTAATAAGGAACGTTGCAGGAATGTGACGGTCCTCAGATCTACGGTGAGGTGGGCGCTGTGCTGGTTAATTCGGGTCAACGTACAGCACAGCAACGTACGCCGTCTCAGTCTGGCTTTATTTGCCTAGCTAGACAAACAGTACGAGATTAAAGCATTTACAAGACTTTATCATCAGGAAGTCAAGTTTATATCATAGTTTGGAAGCTTTAATACATTGTGGAGTATACTAAAAAAAAAAAAAAAAAAAAAAAAAAAAGAGCAATCGGGTCCAATAAAAAGGCCCTTGCATTTAAATTTCCCAGTGCAGTCCAGTGGTGGGAAGTCAATCAGACGAGCACTGGCTGGATCTGTCCCATAAACAGAAAGCGCCAGTAAAATTCAGGCACCCACATACCTAGCTAGCAATACAGCAGACAGGTACATAGTCACATTCTTACACGTAGCAGGTGCCTTTATCCAAAGCGACGAGCTGGGTGAGATTGGGAGTCAGGCGCTACAATCCAATCACAGGCACAGTGTCCCACTGAACCCACTGAACCGCACCAAGCCAATAAAGTTGTGCTGCTAGTATAGACTAACCCCCTTCCCCTAATCACCCCCCCCACCCCCCCCC
>JAABNY020000032.1:4489841-4500480 GCA_015164015.2 Brevimyrus niger
CCATTAACCCCACCCCAGGATTACAGTGGTATCTTGGTCTCTCCTCTTGCCGTCCCCCCCTGCTCTCCCTTGTCTATGAAAAGATCCCCCCCACCCCCCCCCCCCCCCCAAGAACCCACTTAGCAAACCACCTCTCTGCACTCATTCTCTTGATTTGCGTCATCGTAAGAACAGATCCGACACAGTGGGACCAAGATGACCCCTTTTCACACCCTTTTATGAGCTTTGCAATGGAGGTCTGGTTCAAAATACTCTGTCTACTGGCATTAAAAGGTAAGCATGACCTGTAGTACATTACAATACCCTGTTATTCGTTTTTTACACATAAGGTCTTATGAAGACCAATTATTGTGTTAGTTACTAAAAACCTAATGCTATTTTTTTTCAAGCAGATATGAGTCCATGATCACATTTTTAATGGAAATTAGCACGTGATATTTGCAAAACTTTGTACTGCTATTCAAAATATTGTATTTTGCCATCATGCATGTCTGATTTCACCTTTATCTTTGTATACGTTTCTAGTACCTTTATCAGATTTTGCTGAACGATTTGCCAAACGAACGGAATTCACGTCGTTGATATCATGCGTATTTATGAGGAAGTGAGAAAACTCTGCATTGATTGGAATTGAAACGCTGAACTCAGCATAGGAACAAAGTGCATACTGCCCTGACTGCATTTTTTCCACTCTCTGCAATGGTATTTTGCTTCAAAAAAAAAAAAAGCCAGAGGTTCTTACGTGATTCATAGTGTGGCAGAAATTGCAGCGCAGTTTGGCATAAGATGATTTTGTGTGTCTTGAGGGCTATTGGCATATGGTGTCCAGTCTTTATATTAACCTTTTCACCATCATTCATCTTTGTTCCCCAAATGCGCCGCCATCTTACTGGACGTCCAGTATTCACCTCGGCGGTCCCGGCCGTGGCGTATGGTGCGGACTATGTCCACGCTCCTCAAGGGCCACGGGAAACCCCTGCAGGAACTTCTCCCACCTTCAACTGCAGTTACACATCCAGGAACAATACTCGGCTCAGGGTGACATGGTGGTTTGGCCGAACAGCTGAGCCGACCTGCAACACCTCAAACCAAGTACGGCTCTCCTCTAGGCTGAGCTCTGAGACGATGTCCAAGGACAACGGGGTGGAGGTAGACCAGCTGATGGGGGACAGTTGGTCCACGCTGGAGCTGAAAAACGTCACCCAGAATTACAGTGGATGGTACTTCTGCCAGGTGATTGTAGAGATACCAAACCTTCAATCAATCTGCAGCAATGGAACCAAGCTCAGTGTCAGTAAGTGTTGGTAAACATGCAGAACCATGCATCAGTGAACAAAATATCCGTATTGAAATTCTAGTTCCTAAAGCCTGAAGCATTGCTTCTCCAAACGCATGAATCTGACTTTTCTTTATTTTTGCTGCTAGTTGAAATGATATTTTTTCCCCTCTCCTTTTGTAGCCAACGAAACTGTCACCTATATTCCCCCAGCAGTTCCTCGGGAAGACGCAAGCTGGCTGATGAGCGTGACACTGGGAGCCGGGGCTGTGCTGCTGGCTGTGGGTTCAGTGGGCAGCATCTGTATGGTATACAGGAGGATGAAAGGCAGGGTTACAGGTGGGTGAGACACAGGCACACCTTCCATTTGCTGCTTTTGTTAGGGAGCCTGGTTAATAACAATTGAGCCTCTGTGTGCAGCATCACGTGTGAGAGAAACACTACAGGCAAAAGTAAAGAAAGATGAGCACAGAGAGGGGTACAGAAGTATGCTAATTAAACTCATTAATATCATACTTCATCATTTGTATCCCTGTTACATTGTGCGTGAATATTCCATTATATATGGATATCAAATATAATTGTTGCAATTGTCAATTGTCAAAGCCAATGATGGATGTTCGGAACAGTGGTTATTTCTATGCATGAAGCTGATGAATTTTCCAGTAATACTAGAGCGATTGGAGGACAGAGAGAGGTGGATGGAGGTATTTTGATTCATGTATTTGAGTCGTAAACCCTCAGAACTTAATATCATGAGCCACCTCGAGTAACCTTCCAAGAGGGCTGCATGAGACACAGGCTACATGACAGATTGAACAAACAAGTTCTGCAGACTTACAGGAACGAGGCCCGAGGTTTTCCTCTGTAGCCCCTCTGTGCAGGCTGAGTGTCTCTGTAGGTGGGTGTGTGGTTACGTTCTATGAGACAGATGAGGAGATAGCAACCGAAATTAGTGTTTTGCTCGTGAGCTTCGTGTCACATAACGAGAACGCTACGTGCCTCGGTTTCTGTTTTCGGAACCTAAAGGCGTGTTTTTCAGCGCTTCCGGGCTGCCCGAACGTGAGGCAGCCCTTTTCCGAGAGGTTTTCATACTTCTTGCGAGCAGTTTAATATGAATATGAGCCAGGGTGCCTCTCTTCATTGCCTACAGAGAATCCCATCTATGAAAATATGCATCCAGCGAGGAAAAGTCAAGCTTTA
Organism: Brevimyrus niger; assembly: GCA_015164015.2. Taxonomy (NCBI): domain Eukaryota; kingdom Metazoa; phylum Chordata; class Actinopteri; order Osteoglossiformes; family Mormyridae; genus Brevimyrus; species Brevimyrus niger. Next base: position 4,492,321 of record JAABNY020000032.1, read on the forward strand.
CCGAGGGGGAGACAGCCGGTCACCTTACAGACGCCGGCCAGGAAACCGGCGGGAACCCGCGAAGAATCCACATCTTCTGACATCAAACTCCCCAGGCTACATTTTTAACTGTTTTATATAAATATCTCTGAATTTAAAGTTTTGCTTTTTACATTCAAGTCAGTTTTCTGCTGCGTGTTTCGGCCGTGGACAGCAAACACAACGGCTTCTGGATCAGCTCATCTCTCCCTATTACAGACATTCTCTACACAGTTCAGAAGAGATCAGACCTAACGATGAACAGTTTTCCTGTTCAGTACAGATGCTAGCTACAAAAAGCTTTCATCGCGTTAAGTGTCGACGTTGGAGAAGGCGGGCCTCTGTGTTGGAGGCCGTCTTTAGGTGACCTCTCACAGGTCACGTGATTCCATAGCCATCATAAGCACATGGCCGCGCGGAGACTCCGGATTCTAACTGCACAGCAGTCTTTGATTTGCTCACTGAAGCATGATGGCATGTTGAATTTCAGTTGTACATATAAGTGGAAGGTATAGCGAATTATAACGCAAACTCGTGAATTAAAAATGAAAAACTGAACATTGGACGTTGATGAAGTTCTGTTTCTGATTATGACAGTGAACAGAGTTTGCTTCTAATGTCGTTTATCCTCAACGATACTGTCAGACAGGTTGGAATAGCATGTCCCACTCCTAACAATCTACAAGTAGGGCCGTCATGATCAAGAATTTTTTTGTTGGCGAATTGTCATACAAATAATTGCGATTAACGATTTGTCAGAAGATCCAAAGAAAATGGACAAAATAACATAAATTTCTCTAGTTCTTTGTCCTATTTGCATGCTATACGGACTATGCTGCAGCTTAATAGGGTTAGTTGTCAGGGACATACACTATATTGTCAAAAGTGCTGGGACATCCGTCCAAATCATTTAATTCAGATGTTCCAATCACTTCCACAGCCAAAGGTGTATAAAATCAAGCACCTAGGCATGCAGACGGCTTCTACAAACATTTGTTAAAGAATGGGTCGCTCTCAGGAGCTCAGTGACTTTGGGCGTGGTACCGTGATAGAATGCCACTTGTTCAAAAAGTCCATTCATGAAGTTTCCTTGCTGCTAAATATTCCACAGTCAACTGTTAGTAAACAAAATGGAAGCAATTGGGAACAACAGCAACTCATCCAGGAAGTGGAAGGCCACGTAAAATCACAGAGCGGGGACCATGCACAGTGTGCAGAAGTCGCCAATTGTCTGCAGAGTCAATAGCTACAGAGCTCCAAACTTCATGTGGCCTTCAGATTAGTTCAAGAACAGTGTGTAGAAAACAATGTTGAAATAATTATAGAGATATGATGGTTCTGTATCATTCAATTCTAGCAATTATGCAAAAAAATAATCCCGGTCAGCTCAAATAATTGCAACCGGCCTATCTACAAGTAGTCAGAAGATGCCCACTCAGATCTGTTTAAAAGGTTTTTCATTAATATTTACTTAAAGCAATCATTATACTGCATTAAAGATACTGTCACTATGCATTATGATACATTAATCAAGCATTATAGCTATGTTTGTTATGCATTGTGAATGCTCTGTGAATAATACATTACTATGCATCCTTAATTCTTATACTGACCATTATAATGCATAAAGGAGGTAGGCCTATCTATAATGCATTATAACTGCTTTAAGTAAAGCATTACCTGTTTTTCTTCCAGCTTCTCATAAAGACTCATAAGTTTTTTTTAAGTTGGTAAAATGTTACCTGATATTGTAATATAAGGTATCTCTTATTTTCATATTAGGAATTTATTAAGGCATATTAACAATATAATTATTTATGTATATGTGTATATACTAGGTTGAAATCCTAATGTGACTTTTTGGGGGCTTTCCGTTAAGCGTCTGGATAAATAACAGATTAAGCTGGTGGCTTAGGTCAGTGTTTCCTAACCCGAGCCTCGTGGGCCCCCAGACAGTAAGCGTTTTTGGTCCCTCCCAGCTCCCTGCCAGACAGTTCGCATACTGGGAGCTGAAAGGGAGGGAGCAAAACGTGGAATGTCTGGGGATCCCTGAGAATCGGATTGGGAAACACTGGCTGAGGTTCTTTCTTGATCTTTGTGGTACTGCATATTATCTGCACTATTTAAACCAGATTTTTTATCATCTTTAAGCAGCTGAGTACTGGCTGGATTCAGACTCAAATCTTGACACTGCCGCCCACATGAAATATGCCACTTTGTTATTTATGTTATACTGCATCATTGACTGTGCAACCAATTAAACATTCTGTAGATTAAACCCAGTGTTCGGTGTTGATGTGACAGACATGTTTTTTTCCCGTGCTATAACGTCTGCCTGGAGGAAAGGAAACTCAAATGTAGCCTGCTGGGGTACGCCGCCCCCACCTGGTCCATTGATCCGAAGAGAGTCACAGCTGAGGCGTGGGGAATCTGCATGTCACCGGTTTATTATCCAAGAGATGGCTATCCGGGAGCAACCATCCGACATACATTCGGCATGTACAGGAAGAGGCTCAACCATGCATTTCAGCTCTCTCCCTTTATAATCCGTTTTGGGGATCGCCCCCCCCCCCCCCTTGTCTCTGTACCTTCCTTCTACGTGACAACCACATGTTTGACGCTTGCTCTAGTTAGCCGGTTAGTACTTGTCTTACTAGAAGGCCAATGACACGTGAGGGCCGCCTCTGTGTCTGCTCCCTTTATCTGTCTCGTTAGGTCATCCTGTCCTGCCTGCACCGGTCAGTTTTCTCGTTTCCATTAGTTAGGACCTTCTAAAATCATTCCCACTAGCCTTAATCCACTTCAGAGATTCTGCTTTGTTATGGCGGGTATGTGTCATGCACAGGTTTACTCAAGCTGAAGTGCAGGGGCCTCAACTAACAGTAACTCCACCCCCCAAAAACCCGAGGTAAACTACGCCACCGTAGAAAATAGCTCGGGGTCTCAACCCATGTGCCTCTGTGTGTAACTTTACCGTACGTGTGGTCTCCGATAACTCCAGCGTGCAGAACCACAGACTAATACTCCGTGTACAAACAAATTCATTAGACCTTGAAACATTTAAAATGAGCACGTAACGCTACACAAGCTACATTTTTTACTGACGTTTGCAGTCTTAAATATTCATTAACGTAACATTATCGGTTTCAAAACAAGTTGTATTTCATTGTGGACAGGCCAGTTGTCAAGTAAGAGTTAACTGTCGTCGTATACACACACAGCGAAATGAAGTAATAATTTCACTGTACTTATGTACTGCTGTCAAGAAATTCCATTGTTTATCAATACAGCAGGCTGGTGCTGCTTACACTTTAAATTCAAACCTCACGTTGTTTATTGCCACATAATTTTAATTCCTGGATTTTGAAAATCGGTAAAAAAAAAATTAAAAAAAGTCCTTTGCGGCTAACAGCTGATGAGTGTTTGTATGTTAAACGTGTGTTTCCTTATCCTAGTTATTTAAAAGACGATGCGTATGTAGCTTTAGCGATTTGATTGTTTGAAACGGCACCGCCACTAACTGCAGGGCTGTGCTTGGTTATATGCTGAATGTCACCTGGAGGCCCATAGTCGTACAAATTGTCACCTTCACGCAAAGGGACGACAGGATACAACTTTATATCGACACATTTCTTATAACAGCAGGTTCTAGTTTTGCGCAAAATAGCTCATATCCTTAAATTACGTGATTCCTTTCACTTGTTTTTTTAATTTAGTAGATTTGATCCCCAGTGATTCATTTGTATTAGTTTTTCTAGTTCCTGAGTTTGTGGTTTGCATTTTTTTTGCTCTGTGCCCTTGATTTTATCTGTCTTTATTTCCATAGTGTTTTGATCCCATTTCCTAGATTCCTCGAGTTCCTTGGTTTAATTATTATAAATTTCATTCGTTGTCTGTTTATGTCAATCCTTGTTAACGCAAGACAGGTGGGAACAATTATCTTGTTAACTCTCTCTATTTAGGTATCTGATACTGTTCTGTTCCCTATGTAGTCATTGACTGTGATGTATGTATCGGGTTTCTGTGCTAATGGTGCTTTGCTTGGTTCATCTAGTCCTGCCCCCTAGTTGCGTTTAGTTACGGTTTCTATAGTTAGTTGATTTGTGTTTTTTCCCGGTTTTTGTTTCGACTCCCTTAATTCGGGCCTGTTATCCCCCCTGGTGTTCTTTTACTAAATGCATTAAACCCTTTTTTGTGTGAGTCACAAGTGAATCGCCACCTTCTTCCCGTCCTCACCTTGCCCTGCGCCCGTGACATATCGACTCTTTCAGATGTCGCCAATATTCTGGTGAGTTGTGGAAGCGGGGGGTATCTATGCACAGTATAGTACACTCGGGGAAAGGATCAGGCGAAGAATCACTCCCCGAACAAATCAGCGCAGTGAGGGAAGATCATTCCGTTCACTTACAAAGGTCTTTCAAAAAAATATGGATTTGGCAAACCAGTGACATTTAGCATAATTCGGGTCTTGAAACTGCCGATTTGTGTGTAATCTTGTTTATGTAAATGAGTTCTGCAATAGACTGGAGGCTTGATTAGCATTTTACCTCCGCCCTACGTTGCCTGAGATGTAAATTTGGTGCATATTTTGTCGTCACTTGTGCTTTTAACTGAGGCGTGATTTTGATGGCCAGATATGTTTGATGTAGCATAACCAGACTGTATGCCTACACCTGTGCTGACGTAGAATGTGAGCTTACTAATGCATGCCCTGCTTAATGCAGCCTGCGTGCAGAGTGTTGAGCTGCCTTGCAGTATGTGAATAATGCAGCAAGGGTGTCCGGTTACATCTCACACACTGGACCTGTATTTGAAGCCTGCTGCAGTTTGCCTGCTACTGGGTCATTGTTTATAATGCAATCTCCGATGGCGGGGGCGCCGGCTAAGTAAGCGGAAGAAGCCGTCTTCATTCCCTCAAGCGCTCTACCTCAGACGCGCGATGTACAGCTGAACAGGTCTGCCAGGAAGCTGTGGCAGGAAACACAGAGTTAGGGTCTGTGGGTTTCCCCCTCTTCTCAGAATGCAGTGACATGCAATGGAAAGACTTTTATCAGCATCCAGAGTCCATGGAAGTCTTCTCTGTCCAAACTGCCAGTTTAAGACCCTCCCCATTGCCTTCTCACTTTAGCCCGACAGGCTCTTGTGTCATTAAACTTCAGATGCAATCGAAGCATTAATTGGAAAAGCCGTGTGGGGCTGGGCTCGGTACCAATTCCCACTTGTGACTGACTACGTGAATTCTAGTAAGCCTTTTTTTTTTCTTATCATTGACACTGTCCCTCACCTGAATACAGCAGGGACAACATATGTAATAACACTATTATTTTGTGCATTTCGTAAAAATATGAATTGAACAGTAGTATAGTACACATGTACACTGTACAGAATACGTACAGCAGGGGTGCCTCGACGTTGGAAGGTGCCAATACTGAGCAGTATACATGACCCAATGTCCTATGAACCTTGATTCATTAGCATAGGTCAAGGGAAGACGTTTCACTGTTGGTTGGTTGGTTGCTGTCATGAGCTCCTTTTGCAGTTGGTTGGCTACAGTTTTAACCAGTTATCTGGCCAATTAAATCCTAAACAATGGAGCAAGTGGCCCAGGAGAGGAGGGGGGCTTCAGTTGTTGGCATTGTTACTTCACATCTCCAAGGTTGGGAGTCTGAATTTCACCTCAGCTGTGCTGGAGGGGGTTTTGGGTTTTTTTCTTTCTTTTTTTCTGGATTGTCAGTCCTAAATGGCCCACAATGTGTAAATATACCCCAGGATGGACCCCTGCCTCGTGCCTTATACCGCCTGGGAGCGGCTTTAGTCCTCCGCCCATGACGCTACGCGACGCGAGGGACTAGTGGATGGATGGAACGTCGTCATGTGGAATCGACCTATTACTGGATTGAAAAGCTGTATCCTTGGCAATTACAGGGGGTGCAGTCGCCGTCTCGTTTAGTTCCCTGTTGGTGAACTTCAGGGTCAGTCACTTCAGGCTCCATCTGAAATGAAAATTGAGGATGTCGTTTTAATTTTCAGCACAATTACATAGCGATATTACAATACAATATATTTTCAGGCAGTTTAGACAGATGGACATGTCCTATCAGGCTTATGAACTAGGAAACTTGGGCACCAGATAACGTCATGCCTCCGCTGATAATGGCGCAACACTAAAAGTAGTTGCTGGACATTTTTGGCTTTCTGTGCAAAAGCCCAGGAAAAAAGGCAGCGCCCTGTCTTCAACAACCTGGCTCACAGGTGCCTCCGCAGTGAGAGGCTGAGACAAGCCGGTTTCTCCTGATATTAGCTAGAGCGCTTATTCTAGGCACCCGGAAGCCTATAGCTGTCCCATGTTACTGACTGCCACTTACCACTCGGGGGGTGCAGTATGTCCCACTGAAACATGCTCTGACGGACACGAGGGCCAGTCATCCTGTCCTCGGGCCCCCAGATAAGCAGGGCGGACGTGCATGTTTAAAAAGCATAAACCGTGAGATCAGTGTGAAGAAAGCTGAACTGTCGGGTTTATTTTGTGGTGAAACGGTGGTTTAGCACTGTAGCCCCTCACCCTTCTCGAGTTCCGATTTTTACCCCCCCCCCCCAGCCCTGTGCACGACCCTCACACATTCTCCCTGTGTGCATGGCTCTTCTCTGTCGCCCATCGCCCCCCCACAGCAGCCCTGTGCAAAAACCATGCACTTTCCCCTCATGTGTGCACGGCCCTTCTGTCGCCCCCCCCCCCTCCCTCCAGCCCTGTGCATGACCCTCGCACATTCCCCCCATGTGTCCATTGGCCGTCTCTGGCTTCCCCCCACATCCTGGAATCTGGTGACGTGAACAGGTGTCTAAATTGCTCAGCGATTGCAGTGGAACCCTATTCGTGGCAAATGACAACACAAGAGTACACACTAATGTTGGTTATAATGCTTTTATTTTAATAAAATAGTACATTTCAGTCAAAAAAAGTACTAAGGAATGTAGTCTCCTGCCTAGTATCGCACTTCAAAAAAAATAATACGACACAAATGGAAAAATCCAGACAGATTCTAGAGTAAATCTGAGATGTCCTATAGGTACCTGAAAGCCACCCGGCCAGTGTGTGTGACGCTGACGTGGAGCGGCCTGGGCGTGTGGTGAGGGCACCGTGTCTCCCGGACCGGCAGCGGACGCGAGCACGACGGGCGACGCGGAGAAGCATCGTCCCGCCAAAAGGTCGCCTCGCGTCACGGGCCCAAGGAGGCCGAGCGCCGTATCGAAATACCTCCCCAGCTCCGGGGCGCGGCCACACCACAGTGAAGCTTGCGCCTCGACAAGGCGAACCCTGGGTCTACAGGAAAGGCAGAAGCGTGAGAGCTGAAATGCGGGGACGCGAGGGCATGCCGGCGCTCCCCTGGGGCACGGCTACGCTTTTTAAATCTGGACTTTCGAGAGAAACACCAGTAGCAATAAGAGGCACTGGCCTTAACACATTAGTTTAATAATAATAATAGAAATAAAATAATAATAATCACATTTTCAAGAATAATAGAAGTAAACAAACTGTAAAACTCAAAGCCCACCATGCAATTCTTGTATTTATAACTACAAGAAGGCTCCAGTTTTACAGGATTTGAAAGGAAAATGACCCTGCAGAGTCAGGAAAATAGAAGAAATTGTCTTTTTTGTAGTCAAAATGGATTTTTTTTTTTTTTAGAGTAAGTCAAGTGTTTGGAATGATCAATATTGAACAACTGTAAGCAATGGTATTCAAATGTGCCATTAGTCATTCTCTTCCTAAGTAGCCCTTGTCCTCACAAGCTCATTTATGTATTCATGTCCATGTTTTGGGTCCTCAGAATTTCAGAGTACAGGGAATGCTATCACTCTCCACCTAGTGGAAACCTGGGAATCACCAGGGATTGCGGTCGGGGTAACTGGGTACTGTGGTTGGGTACTGGGGCAGGGTAGACCCACTGGCAGACATCGCATTAAAGGTAGCGTCCCGAACAGGAGCATTCTTCCAGATGCCGGTGCTCCACTCATCCTGTGCACGCTGGAAGCTGCCCCCACCTCCACGATACAGGCGGTGCACCTGGGGGGCCAACAAATGGGGAAAAAAACCTTTAGCTCTCTCAATGGATAAACGCAGGGTGTTAGCTAGTGATGGAC
>JAABNY020000032.1:4500580-4512090 GCA_015164015.2 Brevimyrus niger
CAGCCACCCTGGGCTCACCCTGATGAGGACCAACACCATCAGCAGAGCCACCAGAGTGAAGAGCACAGCCGAGAAGAGCATGACCACAGCGGAGCCCGTGTTTTGGCTGAAGAACATCACTGCAGCAATCCAGCCACTGCCGGGGCGCAGAGAGACAAACGGTGGCATTGGTCGGGCCATCTCTCCACAACAGCGAATACACGAGTGCACCCCTAAGGGGGTGTTAAATCGGACGTGTGTCACCAAGCTCACCAGGCTCCCCATCCAGAGATGCCAGCAGCCTGGATAACCACCAGAACACACTGGGCGAAGAAAACGAAGAAGAACATCATGAAGTTGAACGAGCTGTCCGCCCTGCAAAGAAGAGCCAGTGTCGTTCCCGTCAGTATCGCCTCCGTCGCGCTGTGAGTGCTGGACCCACCCGCTGTCCCAGCAGGGACTCACCGGAACGCCTTGTACAGAGGCCTGAACCAGCAGGTGTAGCTGCAGGGGCTGAACAGCAGTAGCCAGAGGAGTGAGAAGCCGAAGTTGATGCCGCTACCCCCGCCTGCCCACCAGGCTATGCAGGAGATGACGTTCACACACAGGGTGGCCGAGTACACTGCAGGACAACAGGGGGAGGGGGCTATCATCTCGGTAACATAGCAGAGGGGCGGCTATCATCTCCATAACACAGCAGAGGAAGGGTGATCATCTCCATAACACAGCAGAGGAAGGGCGATCATCTCCATGACAAACCAGGGGAAGGGCGATCATCTCCATAACAAATCAGGGTGAAAGATCTACATTTCCATAACTCTACGTGTCCTTTAGACTGACCTTAATTCAGTGTATTATTCTACTCGGAGTCTTGCTGACCTCTTATATTATGATTTCTTTGATGTTTAGTTTTATCTGGTGGCATGTGAATGAAGTGTAAGTGTATGACTGATGTCTTCGGCAACTTATCTATTAGCTCAGGGTTACCCAATTCCGGTCCCAGAGGGCCAAAAACCAACACAGATTTCCCTGCTGAAACACATCTTAATCAATTAATTACTAGGTTTTGTAGGTGTTTTTGAACAGGGAAATCTAGGACCAGGGGCTCGTTCTTCGTACGTCGCTAACTCAGTTAGCCGGATTTGGCATGATCTTGGATTGTTTGGTTCTTCGAATCTCATCCTGGACTTGCTGTCATAGCAACAGGTGCGCAAGCTTGAACCTGCTTGGGAGCAGGCTTATTTCATGTAAACAGTATTTAGTCTGCGTTTCTGGCAGGTTATGATTGGTTGAAATGGCGAGGTCATATTGTCAACCAATCAAAGGGCTTGTGATCAGTGTTTCACTTGTCAATGCATATCGCCTTTTAAACCAACGCACGAACGCGCAATAATCCTAGACAACTCAATCCAGCTATACTAATCATCAACAAGAAGTGTGCTTGAAGAACCGACTTAGCCGGATCGTAGTTAGCGCGATGATCTCATCTTGGATGTCTCATTTGATCTCGGATGTTTTAAGCAACATACGAAGAACGAGCCCCAGAACTGGGGAACCCTGACTTAGCTAGCAATGTAAAAACAAATAATCCTATTCAGATTTAGGTTTAGTTTTGCTTGAGAGCAAACATAGCTAAAGTCGGTCTAACTTATCAGTACTAAGTCTAGCTAAGTTGTATTAAGTCTAATTAATAAGCAATACATCTTATTAAGGTTAATCAGAAGTGATCAAATTCAGACTGAACTGAAGCAGGTGTGACTGACCCTGAAGTCTTTTTCCTAGATCATACTTACCCACCTGCCGTTACAGTGTAAAAATGCTAAATTTATCTGTACTTCTGCATACATACTGCATTTGTCCGTGTATGCAGATGGCTGCGCTCGACACGTGTACGGCAATATTTCACCAGACCATGTAGGTACCTCTGCAACTCTTCAAACAGCTGCCCAGTGAAAGTGTCCATAATTACAATCACTCTTCATCTACTCTTTCTACGTTGACCCCTGCACTATGAAAGTCTGTGCTGCCACCTACTGGAAGCGCTCTGTCATGCACTGTAAATTCCATGCAGAATCAGAATTGGAATCGATTGTCTATGGCCAAGTATTGTTGCACATGAGGAATTTACTTTTGGTATATGAAGTATGAATTGCCTTTAACTGTGCAGGACAAGGCTTAACTAAGGGGATACTCCACTCACATATCCAAAGGTTGTAGACCCTGCGGACAAGCTGCTGGTGCGGGGGGGGAATCTCCTCCTCGATATTCTGGTAGAAGCAGGGATTGAGGGGTATAATGCGAGGCAAAGGGGGGAAATTGTTCACTTGATCTGTCAGAGAGAAGAGGCAGGCGTGCGGAGCATGCAAAAAAAAAAAGATTTAGCGAGGACAAAGTTGGTCATGAAGCTTTTAAGAAAAAGAATATGAAAGACAAATATAGCAGAAAAAGGCCTGCTTTACTGAGCTTTGAGAAAATCAACCTTTATGTTTCATGGGTTTGGATACAGGTTGTGAGACATTTAAGGGACTGGCAAAACAACAAAAAAAAAAAACATCGACGCATTTCCAGATTATTCCCATTATGTCAAGTAGAACAGCAAACAAAAGCATGTCAAATTAAAGATCACATGATCGCATGCAATGCCCCATGACGCAATCAAAGCTCTGAACCCTCCATCTTCTGTACCTGCCTCTCCTATTATGGGTTGCAGGGGTCTGAAGCCTATCCTGGATGCTACAAGCACAATGCAGGGAATACCCCAGGATGGGGCTCCGACCCACTCGAGTGCACACTCACGCATCACTCGCTCACACACCATTCACAGCTACTGGCAATTTGGCAAATTCCATATCCCCTTACCATGTTTTTGGAGAGTGGGGAACAAACCTCACTATGACACAGGGAGGACATGCGAACAGAACCACCGTGCCATGTGTCCTTTCCTTAACTGCTACCATACATTTGTCATCTGGGCACAATTCTTCAATTTCAGAAATATTAATATCCAGCAAGATCTGTAATCTTCTATAACAACACTAGGACATCACCTATGATATGGTCTCCAGTCATTCAATAGCAACATAGAAATGCATAACGATACAATACTTTCAGACTCACCTGTCATTTTAAAATGTTCACAGTGTCCTTCCAAACACCTTCCTACTGCAACATAAACACGATGGCATCAGGTCTCTTCATATACAGTCAGACTTCTAAATTGTCAGTGTATATTCCAGGTTATTTATGGTAACGTCGATCCCTCCCAGGAGGAATAAGGCACAAGAACATCCTAGATGGGAAACCGGCACATTTTAAGGAAACAATGCATTTCTGTGTCACTTAAAATGTTCATTTCCATTTGTAAACTGGAAAACTCGATACAGGAAAAGCAGATCTGGCTCTTCGCCATCTGCTTTGAGACCAATAGTGACATATTCTAATATATATTTTTCTCATCTTGCTCTCCTACCACTAAACCAACATAGTCACATATTTCAACACAATTTATTACACAATTTAGGCCATTTATTACAATGTTATAAGTTCCGCACCATCCTGACTTACTGCTTGGAAAGCCAAAAATGCAAGGCCTAAAATGAGTTCTCCTTACCACCGTCACTTCGGACAGGGATAATGTCAAAGTTTATGACAGTACACTTAGAAAAAGATCGAATAAGTATGGCTTGTTTAGAGGGATTGCCAGGAGAAAGACTCTCCTCTAACGTGGCAGTATGGCCTGGGTTTGCATCTAAACAAACCACAAGACTTCTGGAACAATGTTTTTTTTTTTTTTTGGACAAATGAAACTAAAGTGGAGATTTTTAGCTATAATGCACAGTGCCACAATTGGCGGGAACCAAACACAGCTAGAGTATCCGCACAAACACCATCTACCAACTGTCAGACACGGTGGTGGAGGGATAATGATTTGGGTTTGTTCTGCAGCCGCAGAACCTGAGCACCCTGAAGTCGCCGAGTCAACAATGAACTCTGTATACCAAAGTATTGTAATCAAATGTGAGGCTATCTATCCGACAATTAAAGCTTGGGGGCAATTGGGTCGTGCAACAGGACAATAACACCAGCATATCGACAGCAGAATGGCTGAGAAATAAAATAACTGTTGCAATGGCCCAATCAAAGTTCAGACTTCAATCTGATTAAAACGCTGTGGCCTGATCTTACATCTGAGGTCACATTCAGATAATTTTAGACACTAGTAAGGTTTGTTTTAATGTCCTGGTAAGTAAAACCACAGAAGTGAAAGGGTATTTTTTTCTTTTTCACGACTGTAATTACTTTGAATAGGATTATTAATTATTCATATGCTTCAAAGGTTACACTTTTAAAAAGGGTAATTGATTTTAGACACAAAATATCACATAATAAACCGGTCATTAGTGTGTTTCAGAAAAGTTTCTCACATATAAGTTAATTTACAGATTAATTTCAGTTCACATGCATATGAATTGATGCAATGTCTACATGTAATTTGTATATATGCATTCATTACAATATTATTTAAAACTAGCAATTTGGACTTTAAATGATCAAATTCGCGAATGAAGCGTTATATTCCATTATAATCATGTTCATTTAAACACGAGGTAAAACTCGATAGTCAGCTGTATTACATCAAGCATCTAACAGGGACTAGCAGTGCTACATTTTCTCTTTATCAAGTATACAGCCCTATGTATAAACAAAATAAATCTCACATATACAACTTACTTCACAAAAGTATAAACTTAATTCTATTAAATATCTGAAGTATTCCAGCTAGCTAGGTTCGTGCAAAACTCTACTCAGTGCTGACACAAAAAAAATGTTAGAAAAAACGGAGACTTGAACCGGAAAACGGTACCGTCTCTATTGTTTTTGCTATTCTGCTACTTAAGAGCCAAAGAGTTATGCAGACGGATTTTAAAAGCATAAATATTTGTTGATACCTGAGAACCGCAAACTCTCGGTCAGTCGAAATGCGCCAGCCCGGCCCAGTGAGAAAGCAGGAAGTGGGCGACCTGCATTGTAGGGGCTGTAGTTCTTGAGTGGTCTCTACTTCAACCAAATCATAATAAATACAACAATATTTAAACTACAGCTCCCGCAGTAAAGCACAGTGGCGCGTGTTTGCGAGACGCGTGACTTTAGAGAGCGATTGTCCTGCAAATGCGAATGCAACAGGTAATGGCTACCGTGTAATGAAACATATATCTAGAAATAACGTAATATGATATGATAATATGATAGCAGCAAGCAGAAAATACTGTACTGATCGTGGTAAAAAAATTAACAAACCAGTAACTTCGTTTTACTTTAACTTACTTATCGTTACTCCTACGATTTCAAAGCAGATCCGTTAAGCTGGAAAGGCGCATAAAGTCCTATAAATTATATAGATTCTGTGAGTAACACAATTTTTTTAATACTTTATTTCAAGTATTGGTGCCTATGAGAAATACACCGTATTATAGAAGAAGGTCCGGCCCTAATGACAGTCAAGACCTCTCATATGACGTACAATACATAACCACAGTATGATTTCATTAGAAAAACTACTCTGCGGTAACTAGGTAAAACTTAACATCCCTCTTTTTGAACTGGTAGGGTGTGGTTGCTCCTTTCCACTTGTCCCATCTTCGCTGTTTTCTCTCCTCCCCTTAAGATTCGTTCTTTATTCTGTCTTCTGCTGATCAACTGCATTTTGAATCAATTGGGTTTGTTACCTGCCTGAAAACCACCAAGAGAACTTCGGAAGTAGTACCAAGACCATAGACCCTGAATTGCCTAAATTGTTTGTTTGTATATGGTAAATTGAAGAGTCTGGGTATGCATGAATGTAAACAAAACCTTTTAAATAATTTTTGCGTCCAACAGATGTTTGCGCGCTGATTTGCACATCCATCAATTTGCACCATTGCATACTGATTTTGCTAGATGTTACCAAAAATGAGGCATATCAAACTAAATGACACAATTGAGACCCTGCAGTTCATGTTGTAAGTGTGGGTATGATTTTAGAAGGCCGTAACTAATAGAAACGAGAAAACTGACTGGCACGCAGGTAGGGCAGGATGACCTAACGAGACAGAGAACGTACAGAGGGAGCAGACAGACAACATAAGCAGCCCTTACTTATCTTTGGCCTTCTCGAAGGACAAGCACTGGCCGGCTGACTAGAGCTAATGTCAAACGTGTGGTTGCCACAGAAACTGAAGGTACCGAGAGGGGGGGGGGGGTGCCCAAAAGGGCTATAAAGAGGATAGAGCTAATACATATGGTTGAGCCTCTTCCTATACATGCCGAATGTATGTCAGATGGTTGCTCCCGGATTGCAATCTTTTTTGATAATAAACCGGTGACATGCAGATTTCCACGTCTCAACTGTGAATCTTTTCTCATCAACGGACCCGGTGGGGACGGCGTACCCCAACGTAAGGAGGGACACGGAATACACAGAGGATCCATTTGAATCAATTTTTCATAGTTCTTTTACTTTTAGATTATGCCCATATTGTCTTTTTTTGTCAAACAGAACTTGATACATAACTCTGCTGATTTTTCGTTTTGAAACCCTACGCAATTCATAGTCTTGAACATTCTTATTTTTATACTGATTTTTCCGAAATATATCGATTACTATATGTAGGATATATTTTACAGTTCGAATTCATTAATGAGAGGGTCGGTTGAAACAAGAAACCAAAACACCCTCCTTTTGTATAAGGGAGGGGGGGGGGTCGTAAACAGCACGAAACTTTCAGCGGGGTCACATGGTATCTTTGCTCTGGAGCTCCGAGACCAGAAGAAAAATGTCTGACTTGCTCTTGGACGCGATGACGTTCTAGCGCACCCGCCAATCAGATGAAGGGACTGGCGTTGCCGAAAAGCTCCCGCCAATTCAGACTGACGAGCGCGAGGTGGTTTGCCTGGATCTGAAGGGAAACTCTTAGGAGCAGGCGAAAGAGATTTGTTTAGTAAAAGTAATATTATTGCTGTCGTCCGGTTACACTTTATTGTAAAAGATATTGTTTCAGAGGACAAAACAAATGAAATAGCAGTGCTTGAATATTTACAAACAGGTATATTTGCGCTAAAGTTGCTCCTAGTATAAAGGAAGTTTTTGATGGTAGTGATGCTAGCAGCGGAAGACCCGTCCTCGGAAGGGCCTTTGGCGACCATCCCGAGGGGCAGAGGTAAGACCTAAGAATACACTTCAGATGAACAAATAACAATGTTATCTGGGCTTATATTTTAATACTCGTTTCACCAATACATTAACTATCGTAGTTTTATTATTATCTTGAACTATCTATAAAGCGTTCGATTGACATCATGTTGTTGACTTCCTACTAGTGAATCAGTAAGTTGTTTGTCCTTAAAATGGCCTTCTCTTCTAACCAGTCGGCCACGACGGATTGTTAAGGTGTAAATTACTGGCCATCCTCTCTTTCATTGATTGGCATAATGCGCCCTTTTGTTTTCAAGTATCTAAGCGGTAGCTGACATAAATGAGTTTATTTGCTTTCTTTTTTACTCGGGGGTAAAATTCACCAGGTCATGTTTAAGATTTTCTAGAGCGGGAATCGAGTGATAAATCCCGTGTTTTGGTGGGGATGTACCTGACTAGCTACTTTATTTATTTGCGGATTGCAACAGTCCGCTCGGGTGACAGAAATTATTTAATTTCCCCCCCTAGAGAGTATTTCCAAGCATACTTCCGCTTCGTACGGAGCCGAGGTAAATTGGCAGCTTTTCGATCTCACAGTCGGGGGATGGCCGCCCAATGTCCCGGCTCCTTGACGCCTTTTCTTGGCTTTTGCGGCGCTGCTGTGTCCCTGACGTGGGAGCGCGGAGTCTGGGCCTGCGCCATGGCCCTTCATTCATCTACGTACTTCTGGCGGGAGAGCAAAGCAAATAATTCTCCTTTTTTTGTTGCTGCTCTGTCCGGTTTGCATCTCGGTTTGTCTCGTCATGTGCCCTGGACTGGCATTTTTGCCCCATCTCAGATGTTTTCAGAACGGATATTTTAAAAGTGGGTTATGTCAATTATCGAAATTTAAGTGCTGACTGCCAGCTCTTGTTATCGCGTGAACAAACAGGTGTTGATCGCTGTCGTACAATAATAACTAGTTTCAGGGGTTGGCTTTGTCTACGTATTGCAAAACATTTATAGGAAAGGTTGTAAGATTAGACTTTTCAAAATGGCCTCCGATCTCATGTTAACACTTAAGAAGCTCACTCGATGTTTAAGTTCGTGGACTAGGTTTCGCTGTCTCTTGCAGGTATGGATTGCAAGGACAAGTCCAACACTGCTGTCAAGAAGCTTGTTCAGGGTATGTTTCCTTTTCACTACACCTGGACTGCTTCGCTTCACCAATCTGTCATTTTGCCTGATAATGGCAAATACGTTGGCCTCAATATTCAAAATTAATCTATATGAAAGAGGTCTAAATTTCTGTCACTCATAATTTAAAGGTGTGCAGTTAGTGTAGCTGCAGCCAAGTTCAGTACCTGTGTGTGATTTTTTTTAACGTAATGCCGGTCTATGTATGCCATTTGTGTATCTTAAGTTTTCATGCTAAAGAAATAAGTATTAGGGATTTTCCCACAGCTCGCCTTCCTTTCAAACGTCTAAATCCAGTCCATAAGGAAAATGGAGAACTTAAAAAGTCACGGAGCACCGCGGCCCCCCCTAACCTTAAGAATGAGGCTTCGGATGGAGAGAATGAGATGGAGTGTTCCCCTTTACCGCTACCTCGTGAAAAACCCCTGGTGAATGGCTGGGGGCCCCTGGACATTTTTATGAGTCGCAGAAACTGCTCCCTGGGCAGCAGTGCGACCATTGACCTCACTGAGGACTCAAACTCTGTGGACGGCACATCGCAGCAAGCTGACGTGCTCCCTCCTGCACCCGGGCCGGCCGCCCGGGAAGATCAGCCGAAAAAAGACCCAGAGCCTGCTCAGGACTCCAGTGCCAAGCCTAGCTTGGAGAGTGTTGCAGACGTAGCGTCTGATCCGCAGTCGGGCTCTGCACAGGAGGAGCTCCTATTTGTCTCTGAACCTGAGGAGGATGGAGAAGCTGAGGTGTCCAGCCATGGAAATGAGTCTCTGCAGTCGCCATTATCCATCAGCTCCGCGTCAGTGGTGGAGAGCTCACCTGAGACCGGCAAAACCCCATGCACTCCACCTTCAGCAGTGAGTCACCGTTTTGCCACAGTCTTATGATTGTAGCGTGATATTGTCGTTTAAGGTTTTCTTAGTTTTCTGATTTCATCCTATTGGTAGGTCTCCTTTGCAGAATAGTAATTTGTACAGGAAGTATGGTGTTAATTTCGAATTTGAGTCATGAAGTGAAGTCTTGGCTGTAATAAATACGAAAATTTCCACAGGAACCAAAGGCCGACGCGAACACAAGTGAGGGAAAAGTAAAAAGACGTTCTTTAAAGGTAACAATTTAAAGCTATGAAATAGTAGATGGTTGATATCTTCCCGCTCTCCCGTAAGTAGAAAATGTATTCTTTATTGGTGGTTTAACAGCAGGTGATTTTACTGCTGTTTTGCATGTGTAGCAAACAGGCGAAATGTGCAAAGTTTTGCCCGTCGTCCTTCATTTAGGGATCGGAGGAGCAACGCCGGCAACAGCAGGAGCAGCGCATGGAGCGGAATCGGCTGCGACAGGAGGCCCAGGCAGCCAAAGAGAAGAAGAGGGAGGAGGCACGCAGACTGAAGGAGGAGCGCGAGAGGGAGAGGAAAGAGAAAAAGGAGAGAGACGAGAAGGAAAAGAGGGAGAAAAAAGAGAGGGAGGAAAGGGAAAAGGCTGAGAAGCAGCGAGCGAAGGAGGAGCAGCGAAAAGTGAAGCAGGAGTGAGTGCCTGTGCCTTTCTGCTGGACGGGAGGAACGATTTCAACTGACCAAAGGCAATGGAATGTTGTAATATTGGATGAATTAAATGTAAATAATGGAATTTTGTGATTTTTTTTTTTCCCTCCCCCCAAATTCCAAAGAGCAAAACTTGAAGAAAAGAGGAAAAAAGAAGAGGAAAAACGGTTGAAAGAAGAGAAAGATGTGAGAGGGGCTTCCTTGTTTGGTTATGTTTGTCCCTGTGCCTTGTGTGCTCTTGGAGTCTTAAAGTCACAAATCACATTTCCGACTGACTAAAATGGGGGGGGGACGGTGCTTAAGTTAAAAAGTTCATTGTTGCCGAGGTGAAAGTTTTCACTTTCATTTTTATTATTCTACCACAGTCGAAATTTTGTTTATTGTGGAGTATTTTGACCCCAAACGGAACTCTTTTGGTACAATGGTGGTCAATCCACAAACAAATCACATATCCAGTCAGTACTTAAAGGGAAAAAAATTACATAAAAGCAATCAAAACAAAAATAATACAAAAGCTTTATAATATAAAAATATTAAGAAACTTTAATTGCATTAATTTAAAAAGCTATGCATAAAAATATATTTTTCCTTCAGCGAATAAAAGCAGAGAAAGCAGAGATCACCCGCTTTCTGCAGAAGCCCAAAACTCAGCAGGCCCCAAAGGTAAGATTTTTACCGTCCCTGGTCTTCTGTACTCATAAACATCAGGTATACACCAGTCACATGATTTATTTTCACGCCTCATCTTCTATTATTTTGTTTAATAGTTTAATAGCAGACTAACCATGTTTGTGACACTTTAATGAACTTTGATTTCTGCAATCAAAATGTTTTAAATAACCTTTTTAAATAAAAATGGCTCTGCAAATGTCAAATGAAATTGATCATTCTAAATTTAAATGTTGAAAAACTATCCCAATAACAGCTTTTTGTTCTTCATGCCCCCTGCGAATTTATCGTCTTCATCCTACGCTAAGGAATCTCCAAGAAACATGCATGTCCTACAAGCATGTTAACTCGCCTGTCACGCAACCAACATCCTTGAGGGGCAGGGGGCATGATTGCAGATGGAAACTGATTGATTGGGCAAAGTGGGCGATGGAGGCAAAATGCTGTCATGATACTTTTGGTTATAATCACAATCCAGAATATGAACATAAATGTGTGCTTTTTTTTGTATGTAGTGATGTTAATTAATCATGTAACCACTTAACCGGTCTGTCTTCACGAGAAACAGTGCGGGTAGCATTATAATACACTTAAGTTGTATAAAAAAAGAAAAGAAAATGATTCATTATCGAAAGTGCTTTTAATCGGATTTACTATTAAGGTTTCAAAAGTTTTTGGGTACAGATGAACATTTATCACTTATCAATAACTATGCACATCTGAATTCAGTTTATAACAATACCAAAAACATAATTTATTAATGAAATGTAGGGTTTTGAATTTTGTCCATAAGAAGTGTTTGCTTCTACTTGTTTAATTCTGAAAGTGTGGAGGATGCGGCACAAAGCCAGACATTCACTGTTTTTTTTTTTTTTGTTAACCTGTTCCGTTTATGATAGTGTACAGTTGTGCCTGGGTGCTCATTGGGAGGTCCGCTTAGCTGCACTTAGGTCTAGGCCCGTATGTGTGTGTAATGTGCT
>JAABNY020000032.1:4512190-4524483 GCA_015164015.2 Brevimyrus niger
CAGTTGTGCCTGGGTGCTCATTGGGAGGTCCGCTTAGCTGCACTTAGGTCTAGGCCCGTATGTGTGTGTAATGTGCTGTTTGTCTTGCTTCATCCTGCTCCATCTCCGTTGTAGACGCTGGCGGCTGCCTGCGGGAAATTCGCTCCCTTCGAGATCAAGGAGCACATGTGTCTGGCGCCACTGAACCGCGTGGTCTGCGAGGAGGAGGTTCTCGACTCTTTGGACCGGTACCTGGCTCAACCAGATGTCACCCTGGATGGCCTGAGGGATTTGCGGAGGCACAAGCCCCGCAGATCGGGCCGAACCAATGTATGGTGCCCCGAGCCTTTCAGGTAAGGGTAGGGTATACAGGATGGTTTTCACTGCTGGGTTTCAGTGTAAACGAGCTCTTCATGTATGAGTCTGTGATAGTATGTATTTAGTACATATTTTCATTCTGTGGGAATGTTTTGTCAAATTTTGTTCTAATAACATTTTTTAAAGTTGCCGGTTCCGTTAACTGTTCTCAGTTCCTTTCCTAAAATTATAACGACTCATTAAAAATACATGAAGCGACGTTGTTTCTGTGTCTTTAGAAGATGTCTCAGCTAGTCTATTCTGGCAAGCTGCTCATTCAAATGCATAATTCAGGGCATGTTTACAATTTTTACAAATCAGATGGCCTTTTCGTAAATCTTGCATTGTTTCGAGGTGTTCGTCAAAGTAGCTACGCATTTACTTTCGCTGATTTCTGCGACAGATGGTTGATCAGTTTGTCCGAAATGTGTTGTCCGCCCAGTTAAGGTGTCTGTCTGTGTTGCGCTGTTTCCTGGAACAGTGTTATTTTGATAGAAGGCCAAAAGCCAGATGGCGTTCCAGATCGGCAGCACTGCGGCCGCATGAAACTCCTGCAGTTCCATGAGAATTATCGGCCAGCCTACTGGGGCACATGGAGTAAAAAGAGTTTGGTCGTCTCCCCTCGCTGCCCGTTTCGACAGGACAAAGTGAGACCCCGGGCGGGCCGCCATCATTTCTCTTTCTTCAGCATCGAGACCTTCCAGTGTTCTGAGCTCTTCCTGTGTTCGTAGGAACTGCTGGACTATGAGGTCGACAGTGATGAAGAATGGGAGGAGGAGGAGCCGGGCGAATCGCTCTCTCACAGTGAAGGGGTGAGTCAGCTCTAGGCCTTGGGTTGACACATTTTAACTGTTCCCTTTCATTAATTTGATTATTATGTATATAATATTCTGTCCTGCATAATGCTCAGTTTTTTTGGGACACTTGCTTAATTCCGTAAAAATATTTCTAATTTGTTTCATAACAAAGGTCCATTGGCAAGCACAAGATGTAACATCTTCTGCAGAGACATTATCTTTATAGTGTCAATATTTTTTTAAACTTTAATACTGTTCCCATTTTGCTACAAATTGCAATTGTAATCATTGGCTCCCAAAGGGATACTAATTACAAATGTTTGGTTATTATTGCAAAGGTGTTGCTGATTAAAAAGTGAACCTTGTCAGTGAACTATTTAACTCTGAACATCTTTTATAACTAATTTACTATTAATTGAAATAAATGTTTTACTTTTAAACTTAATGGTTGTTTGTAGTGTGATATGTTTTTTAAACAAAAGATTAAAGTAATGATGTTTACCGTAAAACCAATACATTTGTGGTATTCTTACTAAATTAAGCAAGTGCCCCAAGATTTTCTGAGAGGTACTTTAGTATTGCAACTGTGCTGCTACCATGTGCAGCTATAACATGGAAACCATGGTGTAGTGACCTGCATACCTCTGTAATATGGGGGGCTTAAAAAATAAGCAAAGGGGTCAGTAAAGCTTAATGTGTAATGGTATGTACACACTACACGATTTTAGCCCCGATTTTCTGCTCATTGACAGATTGCCAAAAAAAGCCCCAATTGGGAGACCTATCAGTGTTTGCTCTGCACTGACAAATCAACCCTTGATCGCTATTTCTGAACTTTTCAAAGACTCGATCTGACAGACTCACCAGTGTGTCCCAGACACCCGTCACATATGTAGCAGGTTAAGTACCTGGACTTGACTCCACATTCTGTAACGTGGAAAGCGGCGTGACCCCGTTGCAACTGGCGGTGAGCGCAGTGACAAGGTGCAGCCAATGGGAGTGTAAGGCGCACTGCTAGGGGAAAGCTGGGGTAGGCATTGTTCAGCGTAAATACGCATGGCTGCACCAAAAATCCTGTCTCTCCCGCGAGGTAGCACATGGTGTCACTTACTGTGTGTCTCGTCTCAAAACATGCTTTAGAGACGGGATGTCCTTGACGAGAGATTCCTCTCGGTGAAAGATCTTGTAACGTGCGACGTCCTGTCACTGATCAGTCATGGAGCGCGCAGACCTCAGAGCGATTTCAAGATTGCGATAAGATGTGTACTGTGAACGGCACAGCTATCGGGCGACTTTGAAAGTCGGGTAGTGGAATGCGGGGGTGTGATGTTTTCCCGCTGAATGGGGCAGTCTTGCTAAGCGGTCTTTGTATTCCAACAGGATGAGGAGGAGGAGGGTGGCGAAGATGACGACGACGATGATGGATTTTTCGTGCCACATGGTTACCTGTCAGATGGCGAGGGAGCACTGGAAGAAGAGGTATTTGATTTTATCCGAGATTCACAGTGTCACTGCGTTTCAGCATTGACAGATTAGAATAGTCATCAGTGTTTAGTCTGTGTGTACTGTTGAGTTTACTATATTGCTTTAGCCTTCTTTCTATTGTAAGAATGGATCATAGCTGGAGTGACAAGAATTTTTACTTTTTGCCATTCAATAGCATTAGCAGCTTTATAGTGAATTAATGAAAACTTTATACCTGATTAGCCTGTCCAAATTTGAAGTGGCGATTTTGGATAATGGCAATTGTTCACATTTTATCGGGCTCAGTTTTATTTTCCTGCAACTAAAGTTGAGATTGGATTAAACATGGATCGTCATGCGACTAGTATAAAATCAGTCCAGTCTTTCTGCAGCCGTGTTAGCCGTGGCTGTCCTGCTTGCCCTCCTGCCGTCGCCTTCAGTCGGTCTGAGTCGCGGCGACTTCTGCCTTCCCAGGAGGGTGGGGACCCCGAGAAGCAGAAGGTGCGGCAGAAGCTGAAGGCTCGAGAGTGGGACGAGCTGATGTCCAAGAAGAAGTTCAGAGTGCTGGAGGCGGTAGTGACGGGCTGCACCTGGGAGAGCGGGGGGCCGGAGGCGGAGCTGCTGCAGCCCTATGGCGTCTGCCTGCTGGAGCCCCTGCCCAGGGAGGAACCCGGCACCCCGGAGGGGCCGTCGCGGGAGGTTCTGGACGAGCAGAGTGAGCGCGCCGCTGCTCCACGTTGCTCATTCTCCAACGTTCTCTCCCCCCTTTGAATCTTCGTTGCGCACCTCGTTCTCTGATGGTATGTTTCTCCCCCCGCGGGATCATCTCGTCTCGCCGCGGTTGACGCGGAGGTGTGCTGTGCTCGTTCTCAGTGCTCGCCGCCCTGCTCCCCCTGCTGCACGGCAACGTGAACAGCAGTAAGGTGATCATCACCGAGTTCCAGGAGTTCTGCCGTCAGCAGCTTCCTTCACCGACCCACAGCCCTCAAAGCGATAATGTCCCAAAAAGGTATCTCCTGCGGGGAGGTTTAAAATCTGGTTTTATGTTTTACTTTCGGTGTCTTAATTCTAGGGTTTTCAAACTGTTTTGGACAACAGCTGTTTTTTTTTGTTTTTTTTGCCTTTGACAAACTCGTAAATTGTACAGTGATCTTTACCAGTGTAAATGTATTTATGCCCCTTAATGTAATTATCAATTTACTAATGCATATAGTAATTTTACTTGTAAATTCTTGCTGTTTTGCGGTTTGTAATGAACCGAATGTCGATATATTCACACAGTTGTACTTGTATTACACTTGTGAAAAGGTCAGTGGTAATGTACCATAAAAACAGCTGTGTAATGAACGGCCCAATCAGCTAAGTGAGTAGAGTGCCCCAGTGTTGGATGCAGTGGTACCCCGGTCGGCTGTTAGTATCTGGAAGGGTTTTGTCATGTAGGCTACATCTGAAAGTTGACCGGGAGCGGTTAGTGTAACCGGATCCCCCCTCTTATCCTTAAGAATTCGTCTGAAGAAGCTCATCAAGGAGTCTGCCGTCTATGAGAAGCGGGCCAACTTCCGCCGCTGCTGCTGGTACGTGCATGCTGAGGTGCTTGCGCGCTTTGACCGGGAGGCCTTGCCCATTCCCTGCCAGTGGACCTACGTCACCCCGGGGGCTCACAGTACACGCGAAGAGGGTCCTGGGGTCTGCGGTGCCCCGAACACCACCTCTCCGACCACCCCTCAGTCTGCCTCCAACACCCCATCTTCCAACAAAAGAAAGAGCGCGGGCAGCATGTCCATCACCAAGTTCATGAAGAAGTGTGCCAATACAGAGCAGGTAGGCATCGACTGACCACGCCATGCCATGTCTCCAAATTGACGTAAGAGTTTACCGATGTTGTGAGCGTGCAGTTAGCGTTTGTGTTTTTAATGCATTAAAACGATGTTGTGAAACATACACACTGTGGGGCAAAAAATGGGCCAAAACGAAATTGCGAAACATTAAGCTTTGGCCCATTTTATTTTGCCCAGGGGGGGTATATGCTAGGGCTTGCTGATATCGTATCGATATTGCATAGCGCATGTACAATAATCAAGGCTTCAGATGACGGGTGCAACATTTGGCCAAGCACCAGCTTTTCGGTGATATACGGACATTTATTTACAGCCACAATTTAAGCAGTTTAGCAGTATGGCTAAAATACTAGTTAGGTTTTGTATGACGTCCAAAAGTCATTATTAGTATAAATACGGCATATCCTTATGTTTAATAAATGTGTCAGACTTTGAACTGCAAAAAGTACCACCACACCGTAGACGTCTTTTTACCTTGTTTATCCACAAGATCTCCCCTTTTAAAAGATGTTGTGGCTGCTCCTCTTCACTGTGACTTCAGTGTATATTGCACTGTGGAATACCAAACCATAGTATACCGAAACAATATCATGTGGGGTGCTCCGCTTATCGAATTTGAAACACAAAGTTTCATACAAATTGCTAACTTTTTGGTATCACAAAATGCATCTCATTAATATTTAAGCCGTACTACTAATCTTACCCAATTTAGGGGCGTAAATAAACGTCTGTGTAGTCCAAAAAGCTGGCGTCCAGCCAGATGCTTCATCTGTCATCTGAAGCCCTGGTGATTTAGTGCGCATGTGCGATATAATATCGATATATCATCGCCCAGCCCTAGTAGATGCTGGATTCTA
Source organism: Brevimyrus niger (assembly GCA_015164015.2). Lineage (NCBI taxonomy): Eukaryota > Metazoa > Chordata > Actinopteri > Osteoglossiformes > Mormyridae > Brevimyrus > Brevimyrus niger. The sequence goes on from JAABNY020000032.1 coordinate 4,517,483, forward strand.
AGGTAGAAAGAATTGGAAGTTTTTTTCCTAGTGCCCCATGGAAGTACAAGCATGGTGACAGTATGGCTAGATCAATTCCTCGTGCTTGACTTGTGTTAGTGTTCTCTGGGTAGTGGGGATAGATCATTTCAAATTATGATGAAGATTCGAGATGCTGAGATTAGGGTTGTAGGTTGCTGGGGGTTTGGTTTTGCAGTTAGGGGAGTGAGCAGTGCAAGTAGATTTGGTAGGACCATCTATAGATGCCAGTTGGGGCTGAGGTTGCTACCCCCTGCTGGGGTAGTCATGATTGACAGGCTCAGTACTGCTACTGATGTATGGAGGCAGAGGTGAAGAAGCATTAAAATGATGAAATGCCTCTCGCACTGCAGTATTCCAGTGGATTGAAGTTTAAAATAAAATGGTTTGAGCCGGTTGGAGAGAGAACCAAAGCAGGATGAACAAATAGCCTGTTCTAAGAGACTGTAGTATAGTTATTACTGCACATATTTCTTTTGTGTAGCTGTCTGGTGCAAACAAGCCATTATAAACTTAATCAGTCTGCTGGAACCTTTGCCTCAAGTGGAAAGCTACAGTCAATAAATGTATAAATGTCTATTTTTGGTTGAATTCTGCTCATTTAAGCAGTTCATTCAAGCTGTATTTCTGTATTTTTGATCACACTGGGCTTTTACGCCTGTCATGAAGTTGGCAAAGCACTACAGTAAAGATGAGATGGATGGTGTATGTATTCTCTACTGTGGGCGTATGCAGAGTTAATTAGGGGATTTAATGTGATTCTGAATCTGGTTTTGACAGGGTGTCTGTGGTATTAAGGTCTTAGTCTTAATTTTGAGTTGAACCAAGCCTTCAGAAGTCAAGTCTTAAATTTGTTTACTAGAAATTAATATTTTGAGGTCATGAACATTTAGTCTGCTGAAAAATCTTTCCTTTGTTTTCATGTAACTGACTCTTAATGGGTGTGTTAAGAAGTTGGATCCTGGTAGCTGGATTACATTTCAGTCAATAAGTCCGCGGGGTAAGAATATTCAACTTGCGGACAACCGGCATAAAGCTTTGAGTTAAATACAATGGTTCGTAATACTGAACACACAAGCTACTTTGTGGCACGCCTGAAAACGGCTTCAGTTTTAATGGTGTTGTAAAGTTACCTCAGAAATGCCCCTTTACTAATGCAAGATTTCTACGCAACGAGAGTAAGCGTTAACCTTTAATCATTCTTTTTCTGTTTATCGAACTGTTTCTTTAATTTTTTTTTTTTTTTACAGTACTGTATACTGACACTCCGATTTGCTTTCTCTTCAATACAGTATTGTATGTAGTGTTTTGAAGATGGCATAATGCATCTGAAACTCATGTGTGGTTTTTATATGCATAGAGAGAAAATATATATTGAGACAAACATTTAACTGACACTGAATAAGAACCCTTATGTACTGTTTCTGACTTAACTACAAATTTGATTTGAAGACAGACTTTAGAAAAAACCTTGTTCGTAACCTGGTGACTGCCATTAAACTATAAAAGTTCACTTGTTACACGTACAGTAATTTAGCCTGCAAGCCTTTCCTGCTGAGATCTTTCAATAAGCAAGCCAGTCATTTCTTAATTGCAGACCTTTGACCTCTGGCTGAGATGCACATTGATGTTTTCTGTGTACTAAATCTTATTTATTACGTTAATGTAATCTGAAGTGGTGATTTCTGCAGTGACGAGATACTGGTTTAGTATTTTGAGTTGATGGAAACCCTTTGCACACCCCTTGGTTTTCTAGATGACAGGTGAAATTTACTCGGTATTTGAATGTTCACACATGTATTTCATATTCAGTAACAGCTGCTCGCTTAGTCACTGGGTTAATGGACACAGTGCAGTTATTAATAAAGATGAATGGAAGTACATAATCTGAAAATCAAGTGATGTGTCCCTCTTAGTCCATTGCTTAGTCCACCTTTTATTGAATATGTCTATTCTCATTTAGTTGCATTTCCATTTATTCTACTCTTTGCACGTTTGGGTAATTCTAAATGAAATTGGATGTTAATGTCTTAAAGTGCGTGTGAGGGAGGGAGGGGGTGAAACGTCTTCATTTTTCCGGTACTCCCAGTATAAACCTAAATTTAATAAATGTCATAAGTCTTGCATTTCGTTCGGTTATTAATGGTTATGGGTTAGGGCTGGGTTGAGTTTAAGGTTGTCATAATGCGCCAAATGTCCTCAATGGGCGAGGGGTTTGGACTGCAGGGAGGCCAGTCTAGCACCCAGAATGTTCTACTAAGGAGCAATGCTGTTGTAGTACGTGCAGAATGTGGTTTGCCATTGTGTTGCTAAAATATACCAGACCTTCTCTGACGGACACCGTTTTGATGGCAGCATATTGCTCCAAAACCTGTATATATCATTCAGCATTAATAGTGCCTTGGATCTGGATTCTTAGCATTGTTGGTTTCCATCGCACATATGTGGATGCAGCAACAAACTGTTGGAAGTGTTCCCTGTTTTGATTGAAGTTTCATAGACACCTGTACTTTGACACTCTATAAAGTGTGATTTATTATTCATAATTGTTTAATTCAAACTTGAAATGAAAAGTGGGTGTAGTTAGAGATGCACTGATCCGATATTCTGATCAGTATTGGCACTGATCCAGTCCAATTTAGATGGATTGGGTATATCTGACCAATCCTTATTTAATTTGAGGTATTCTGATAAGAGAGGTATCAGCAGCTGCGTATTGGAATTGGATTGGAAGTTTGGAACTGAGAAAATGTGGAACAACCCATCCCTAGGTGTGCTCACTGTAGTGTAAATATTGTTAAAGCGTATTTCTGCTTAAAGTTATGTGATAAATTCAGCTTTAAAGTGATATTAAAAAGGTCTTAGCCTTAAATTCCACATCAGGATTTCTGCATACACCTTGTCCTACATGAAACTTTTTTATAGGTGATAGTTTTATAAGTATAAGCAGCTTGCATACAGTCCTAAAAGTTGTACTTGTATTGTAGAAAAAGTGAATTCCTGACTGAGGGTAAAAATCCTCACAGTTACTTTGAGGGATTGAGAAGTGTGGAGCATAAAACAAATCATAAATAAGAAATTTATATTGACTTGATGCTTTTCAAGTAGCGATAGTAGTAGAATTCATCGAAACCATTTATGGATGGTTAAATTTCTTGTCCTTTCATGCGCAACTGTAAAATATCTTGTTCAAAAATCATATTTCAAACTACAGCACAGCGTTTCCCAACCCGGTTCCCTGCAGATGTTTGGGAGCAAAAAATGCGGACTGTCTGGCAGGGAGCTGGGAGGATGCAAAAATGTAGACCGTCTGTGGGTTCCCGGGGACCAGCTTGGCATAAACTATGGTATACCAGAAAACTATTTGTAATGGTAGCATAATCTTCTGGAGGGCTTAGTTCTCTGGTAGCTGCTGGTTCATGTCTGTGAGGTTGCTCAGCCCTTTGGGATAGACAGTAAGAGCTCCAGTGGTGAGAGAGTGAAAATCTGTGGGAACCAGAGTATAATGTGTTACTGTATATGTGCTATAAGCTCTGTTTACCTCTGTAAACATCATACCACTTGAATCCTGTATTGGGAAATTTAATTCACTGCCTTTACACCACTGCACTGTCATTCTCCCATCTGAAGTGGTGATTCATTTCCTGTGACCCCATACATAGTTGCGACCAGGGCAAAACACAGTAGAAAAAAAAGGGCACGATTATAATCTTTCATTTTAACTAAACGGAAACTAAGGGCGAAGAAATCACTATAGATCACTTAGATGACTGCAGTACTTCAGACTGAGGACCAGATCTTGTGGTCAGTAGTTACAACAGTAAATCATTTTGGTATTTAATCCGTTTGTAGCCTAGTTAAGCTTCACACTCCCGTTTAACCTGCCTAAACAGGATGCTGTGTGTCTTGTTTACCTGTAATGCAACTGGATACTAGGAGGTAAAGCTGAATTAAAACTGTACCCCAGATATTAAAAATATACTGGCCTTTGGACTTGGCAGCAAGTCGACTGTGTGGGACCCTTTTGCATGAGCAGTCGGGCATTTTACTCTTCTAAACTCACTCCACGATGGTTCTTCTCCACAGCCATGCATTTAAAAATGTATAATGCACACCTTGTGCATTAACCTCTATTTTATAGGTTATTTAATGGCAGGTGGCTTTGTTTTGACCGCTCCTTTAAAATCTGCAGTTTAACATGAACTCTTGTGGAACAGCAAAATATACTCGGTAGTCAAATACTATTCTCATACAATGTAAAACTTTTCTTCATATGGACTACATCTAGCATTATTCTGTCTGTATTGTGTTCATATAATAAACCATATATTGGGGCAAGCAAGATTAATACCATCCAGAAGTTTAAACTGAAATTGATGTTACTGTGGATAAGGGTTTTTTTTTTTTTTTTTTAAGACTATTAGAAATAAGCCAGTTTATAGTACTGTACTGTTTTAAAATGTCACCTTTGATTGTGGAAAACCGGTAATGGGATTTATTTTCCTTATCCTGACATGTATGGTAATCTGCACATTCTATTAGGGTGAAGCCATGGAGACTGATGGATTCCAGGCAGACACTGAGGATGATGAGGATGAGACAGACTGCATCATCATCGGCATGGATCCTGGTAGGTTGAACGTTTTGTTAGGACAAGGGAGGTGTTTTATGTGCACACAATTGGCCGGGCAAAATAAAAAAAATAGCAATATTTTAATTGACAAAATGTGAGTTAAATGAGAGCGAGTTGTACAACCCCCCCCCCCCCATGCACACGGCACCACATGGGACATTTATTTTATTTTTTTGCTGAAAAAAAGTGACAAGATGAAGAGAAGGTGGAGATGATATTTGAAGGCTGCTGTTCGCTGATTAGTGGTGTTGATCATTTATAGTCTCTGTGGAAAATGATCAGTCTGTCAGCCGGATTTAATTATTTAAATGTTTACATACTGATACTTTCAGGTACCATACAAGGAATTAAATACTGTATATTTTTCTTCCTTCCTAAATGCATCGGAAACATAGGCTAAAATCTTATCTTGGGCTTAAGCCACATATAAAGTATTTCCTTGACAAATGTAATAACCAGCCACTTGTCTCTTGTAATCGGTTACTTGTCTACTATAATCGATTATCAGTATCCTTAGAATGTTCAGCTCTGTACACAATTGTGGTTCGAGTCTGACGGTGGTGGGTAGTTCAGGTCAAGTAAAAGTCCAGACCAAGATTTTGTTTCGACCAACCATTTGAGCACTTCGACTCTTTATACTCGACGGTTTAGTTGAAATAAAATCTTGACACTTATTGAACTTTAATTTTTTTTGGATTTGTATTGGTTTGGACTTTTATTTTCTGGGCCTGAATTATCCACCTCTGGGCTCAGTTGAGTAACGTTCGTCTCCCTTGCAGGACCTACAAAAGAACTCATGGAGGTCGCGACCTCTGAACCCGCTGCTAGCACTCTGTCCTGTCAGGCCCCCACCCCTGCCACAGCATGAGGGTTTTACCCTAAAATTGTTTTGGTCAGATCTGGGGAGACCGTCAAGGAGGCACACATGCTTATCCACTCAGTATTACTCAGCTGAAAATAATAATAATAATAATAATAATGATAAGATGCCCACAGCCAAACTGCCACATTTCTACCCAAAATGAGAACATCTGCCCCTGACGGCCACCACCAGTGCCGGTGCATTGGCAAGGCTGCCAGACCTGCTCCCCTGCAGGGTGGACTGAGGGAGTCCCTGACGGGAGTCCTGGTGACTGGGCTTCCGTGCCCAGAGGATTAGCTGCCAGCAGATTTGCTGCTCCAGCTTTTTTATATATAAATATATATATATATATAAGAATTTGTTTTATGTCGTTTTGTACACAGATGTTTCCAAAATACTTGAACTGGTCTACGTCATTAAAAAAACAAAATTGAGTAAATGTATCTCGGTTTTACATGCCTCGCGTGTTTTGTCACTCCGGCTGTGTTGAAATCAATGAATCTGTTTTGATTTATTAGTTTACTGGGTCTGTAAAATGCTAGATAGCATTTGCCTTCCAAGCTGCTATGCCAGACTTAGCTGTGCTGTTCTAAGCCGGCATTTGAGCTCTTCAGTAATGGTTTGGGGGTGACATTAGGGGCCTATTCCCTCCCTGAGTGACTGTTTAATCTTTTTAGTGGCAGAGATGCTTAGACTAGTTTGCAGTTGTGACTTAATGTCTAAGAGGAAAATTTTGAAATAAAGCATTATTTTTAAAAATAATCCTGACGTACAGCATTTCAAGATTCTACACAGGTAACTGGCTGATATGCTCATTTAAAATTGTTTTAAATGAGCCAGTTTGAATGTACGAGTGTGTAGATGGGTTTCATTTTACATTTTAAATATTGTCCTTTTAACCATAATTCATCCCAGTACAATGTTGCTGTACATTTTGATTTATTCAGATAAGATTGTAAACACTCAAATCTGTTATAAAGGTCACCTCGACAGTTTAAAACCACCATACAAACCTCAGGCATGTCGAATATATACACAGTTTTTAAACACAATAAAAGCAAATAAGTACATTTGTAAGTTACCAGACTGAGGTAAAGTGCATACTGGGCTAGCAGAGATAATTCAGTATTGTGTTAAAACAAAGTTATGTAACTGGAGCATAAACAAGAACAAAACATAGTTTTAAATGTTTATAATGGGGCCAGGAGCAGAACAAAGTATAAACACAAAAACCCAACATTATCTATAGCTTATCACCACTAGTCGCTGCTGCATTACTCAATGGCCGTAGTCTGGGTATGCTTCGAATTTCCGGTGCGCTCGGGTAAGTCACCGTTCAGTCTAGGCATTCAAACTTGAATGAACTGCTTCATTTTAGAGAGATCTGACCCTACAAGGTTCAAATGCTGGTCAGATTCTGTTGAACAAAAATGTTTGCTTTTGAAAATTATGCTTTCATGTTTCTGCAGTTCTTCTTGAGTTTGCTGC
>JAABNY020000032.1:4540876-4551339 GCA_015164015.2 Brevimyrus niger
GGCTTAGCGGCCCCCACCGTTCTGTTTGTTTGTGTGTGTGTGTGTGTCTCTGTGTCTGTGTGTCTGTGTCTGTGTGTGTGTGTCTGCATAGAGCCGCTCTCTGGAAATTCCGTTTTCTTTGTCATTTTTCTGTCTTGTGGCTGCAGCTGTCTGACTCACATCAGCGCAGCTCAGTTCCCTTTGCGCTTGTTCTTTGTTTAAAAGTGTCAAACCCCTAAACGGAGTGATAAACAGGAATGTAACATATAGAAATGTGTGTGTTGCCTTTTAAAAAATGCCAAATGTTTCTCCTAATAATATTAAACTTATAACATTCATAGGAACATTTATTACTAGGGTGTGACTCTACCAGGCTGTATATTAATTGAACATTTGGAGATAAACAGCGACTCAGTGGGTTTGAATCTGCTCCGTATCTCTGGGGTTTGCATCTTCTCCATGTTATGCAGTTTCCTGCTTGGTGTCCTACTTCCCAACTGCAGTTAGGCTCATTTTCTTTCTGCATTGTCCATAGTGTGTCAGTGTGTTAAACCATGTTTTGCTGTTCCCCCCCCCCCACACAGGCGAAGTACATCTCCACCTGCATAGATGAGATCAAACAGGAACTCAAGCAGGACAACATCGCAGTCAAGGCCAATGCTGTGTGCAAGCTCACCTACGTAAGCCGAACTCGTCTCGCTATCCTTACGGTACGGTGGGTGCCGGCGTTTACTGCGCAGCCGGCCAGTGGGAGCAGCCTGGGGTATTATTTGACTGGCCCCCCTCCGTTACACAGGAGACGCCGATTCTGATGAGCCGTTGTTTTGAGTAATCAGTCAGGCTAGTTACACTAATGAAGTGCTCTTATACGCTAATGGAAAGTTTTCCCTAGAACACCAGAAGGGATCTGGCGGTTTGTCTGCCATCTTTAGCGGCCGGTTCTCCGGTCGCTCGCCGCAGGAAAACTGAAATCCCGCCGCGTCGCACCGCGATGTGATGTTTACAGCCTGGATGTGAACAGGCCCCGGTGCTGTTTGCGTAACACGAACCCTGCCCTGCTCTCCCTCTGCACAGCTGCAGATGCTGGGCTACGACGTCAGCTGGGCAGCCTTCAACATCGTGGAGGTTATGTCTTCCTCCAAATTCACATACAAGGTGAGGGCGGCGGCCATTCAAGGGACACAGAAATGTGGCGCGTTTGAGCTGAAAGCCCAGGACCCGGCTTTGGCTCTGGAGTCTCACTAACATGCCGTCTTCCTAACAGAGGATCGGCTACCTGGCAGCTTCCCAGTGCTTTCACGAAGGCACTGATGTCATCATGCTGACCACCAATCAGATTCGTAAGGTCTGTGACTCCTCCCCCCTCCAATTCAGATTGTCCTTGAAGGGGGCTGGTTATAACCATCCATCCATCCATCCCTTCCTCCATCTGTCTTCCTCTTAGGATCTCAGCAGTCCTAACCAGTATGACACAGGAGTCGCTCTGACTGGCCTGTCATGTTTTGTGACCCCTGACCTCGCGCGTGACTTGGCCAATGACATCATGACCCTGGTAAGCACCTCTGTCCTTCTCCTCTTCTGGTCCTGTGTCATTTCATTTTCCTTACTTAATTCCTACTTACTCCCACTCTGTCTCAGATGTCCCACACTAAACCATTCATCCGAAAGAAGGCTGTGTTAATCATGTACAAAGTGTTCCTGAAATACCCAGAGTCCTTACGGCCGGCCTTTCCCCGTCTTAAGGAGAAGCTGGAGGACCCTGACCCTGGTGAGGGAAGCAGAAATGGGTTAGGAGGGTGAGATAACTAGTGGTATAATGTTAATTCACGAAAAAAAAAGAAGAGGCACAGGGATTCTGAAGCAGAGGACTGCGCTGAAAGGTCGTGGGAGCTCGTTTACTTGCACAAAAATGCTGAGGGCAGAACAAAAAATGATTGGTTATCTCTCTGAACCAATAAGATTGTAAAGGAAGTGGGTCCAAGCAAATAGAGGAGGCGGGACCAATTAATCAGATGTTTTGCCCCTGCCTCCGCTAACTGCTTGGACCCACCTCCTCTTCAGTTTGATAACCAATCGTTTTTTGTTCTGCGCTCAACATTGTTGTGCAAGTAAAACTCACATGAGTGTGATGAAAAGGACGAATTTTCCATTATTCAATCCTGCACGCATCTAGGCATTGTCAAAGACGACTATCATAATGCCGATTGGTTATGCTGCTTCTGAAAACCGGGACACACCTTGGAGTGATGAATTTAAATGAACAACCGCTGTGCAGACATTGCACAGGCTCCTCGTAGTTGATTGTGCTCGCCGTGTGTCCCAGGGGTCCAGTCAGCAGCTGTGAACGTCATCTGCGAGCTGGCCAGACGGAACCCCAAGAACTACCTGTCCTTGGCCCCGCTCTTCTTCAAGCTCATGACCTCCTCCACTAACAACTGGGTCCTCATCAAGATCATTAAGCTGGTGAGTGGCAGAGCCCAGTGCGTCTCCCGCTCCCCCTGCCTCTCGCTCGCTCCTTCTGTACGCTGAGAGACGGCCAGTGAAGGGGGAAGTCGGCAAAAATAAAACCGTTGTTTCCTGCTATAGAGCTGGTCTGAAGTGCCTGCTTCTCTTCCGCCTGCCTGAAGTGGTTTGCCATTAATTCCTGCCGCCTTCTCCACAGTTTGGGGCCCTCACTCCCCTGGAGCCTCGCTTGGGGAAGAAGTTAATCGAACCACTGACAAACCTCATCCACAGGTAGGGTGGCGGGGTGGTGTGTCGACACTGGGTTCTGTGGATTTGCCACCCAATGACAGCCTTACAGCTGGTTTTGTGACTAATAAACAGAGTGTGAGGAGGACAGTGTCTTTGCTTCAGTCACATTAGTGATATTGCCATCTTTTGTTGGTTAAAATTAGTGTAGCATAGTTCCTGTGGAAATCTGCCTCAAGGCCTGTGATAGTTGATGAGAGGGAAGATTATTGTAATTATTGAGAATGTTTTGACAGGCTAAACCTTTTGTCATCTGCCTGTATGAGAGGCCTCATTTTGACCCCGCCCCCTCCACCTTGTTTGCCTTTTTGCTTCCTCAGTACCTCAGCCATGTCCTTGCTGTATGAGTGTGTCAACACTGTCATAGCAGGTCGGTATTGTTTTATCTGCAGTTCTGCTCTTGTTTTGAGGACGATGACGTGAAAGATCAGGGTCGCATCTGTGCTGTAAAAATCATGGTCACTTGTCACTAAAGCTGTAAAGGTTAGGTGCGTGTTTGCAGGTCGGATCATAAACTTTATCCTGGTTTGTTTAGTGATTAGAGATTTGTAAAATGAGGTTTGGTTTTCATCAAATGATGATTTTATCCTCTACCTTTTTTTTTGGATAAATGCTTCTGGTGAATGTGTTCTGAATTAAATTATTGTATGCCTTCGGGAGTTGCTAAAAACTTTTAGTATGATCTTTGGATACTGTTGTCCCTGCACACTCTGACGTAGGCACTGTGCTCAGTGACTGGCCTGTATGTACGACTTCATAAGCATCTGTCTGTCTTTGGCAGTGCTGATCTCACTCTCCTCTGGGATGCCCAATCATAGTGCCAGTATTCAGGTATTTCCCCAGCTTTTTTTTTATTTTATTTTTTTTTTCCAATACTCTGCCATGAATACTGAGATTAACCCTTTACAATCCAATCAAATAATCCATTTTGTCAAGTTTAAGTGTCACTGAATACAACAGGCTCGTTAAGCATGTTTGCTTGGGCCTCAATACAGTTATAACTATGATCCTTCCAAAAACAAAGCACTTGTGAATCTGTTTTTTTTTTTCTTGTAAAATTATAAGCTTGTCGCATCTAAGCTGCGGTGTCTCCAATAGCCATTTTCCCTCCCTCTCGCCCCCCCCCCAGCTCTGCGTGCAGAAACTGCGCATCCTGATCGAGGACTCGGACCAGAACTGTGAGCCTGCCGCCGGGCCCTGTGCCAGTCCCCCGCTGTCTGCGTCCTTTCGGCCATTTAGACTCGTGTCCCGGGTAAACTGGGCATCCATCGCCACCCCCGGGTGATGGTGGTTTTGTGGTGGATCCAGACAGGCAAGCGGCACCTCGCCGGGGTTGCGTGTTGAGCGGAGCGCCGTTTCTGGGCACCGACTGTTAAACAGCTGGAGTACGAGACCCCAGGGTGTATGACTCATTTACTGCTGTTATCATGCTATTATAAGTATTAACAACACATGCTTTAATCATCACTGAACATCAGTTTTTCAGGTTTTTTTTTTTTTCTCCTAAGGAAAAGATATTGTGGATTAGACATCGGCTGTTGGTTTTTTCTGTTGCGAGAAGATAAGTGAAATGGCTATCGATTATAGTTAGCTAGCTGGGCAGCCGGTATCTTGATTTGTCACAAGGCGGGCATATTGGTGATGGTCTACAGAGGCTTTTTTACCGGCAAAATAAAACGTACTTTCAGTGACGTCGCATCCTAGTTTGAATACCTCCTCAAATCCCAAGGCAAAATGTACTTCCTCTGCACCACAATTTAATGTCAACATTTCCCAAAATAATTTGGATACATTTTTGCACAATGTATCTGGGTTACACTAGACTACAGACTAGGTTCGTTTATGAAAACTTGCAGGTTTTGCTTTGCTTTTATATTTCTCCCTGAAACCACGTTTTTCCTAAAATACTCTTCTATCAATGTTGCTTCATTTCTATTCATGTATTTGCTGGAGCCACTGACTCGCCACTCTAACTCTAACTGCGTTTCTATGACCTTGGCTGTGTCTTATCTGGTTCAGCATTTGTCCACCATTTTTATGATTTTCTTGCTTAATAAGGGTGGCCAATTATCATTCATTGGGGGAATATGTCTAATAATAAACGTCAGGCAGGAGACAGAACTACAAGCTGTGTACGTATCTCTGTTTGTGGGGACTGTGCTCCTGTTTTACACACGATATTTTGGACTTTCACAGATCACATGTAGGGTAGCGTTTGCTCTATGATATTGTCTTTATGACCAATGTCACTTGTTCTACGCCTTCGGTGTTTGTAATGACAGCTTATGTGCAGAGTAGCCCATAGGTGCCCAGTGTTCTGTTGGGTGATGTGTAGATGTCAGCGACCTGGATGGTCTTCGTGTCGAGCCCCGTCTCCAGGACCTTGCCCAGTGAGTGTCTTGCATGTGTTTTAGTGAAGTACCTGGGTCTACTGGCCATGTCAAAGATACTGAAGACCCACCCCAAGTCGGTGCAGTCCCACAAGGACCTCATCCTGCAGTGTCTGGATGACAAAGATGAGTCCATTCGACTTCGGGCCCTCGATCTTCTCTACGGCATGGTAGCGTTGTGATTTTCTTTTTGTTATATATGTCTTTTTGGCAGTTTAGTTAAACCCTAAAGTCTAATCCCTTTGGGGGGGGGGACGTGAACTGTGTGGGTCCCTGAGGATCGGATTGGGGGGGGGGGGTAAACTGCTCAGGTGATTTTCGGGCCAGAGCTGATACCATAGCATTCAGTGATGGTTCATCTTACTAACACCTCAGCACTATATCAGGCAGTAGAGTTATTGAAGTGTGTGTGTCTGTGTGTGTGTGTGTGTGTGTGTGTGTGTGTGATATATATATCTCAGTATTATCTCAATAAATAAATATAAATGCAGTTAGCATTTATTAATCCCACACAGAGTGCCATTTATCACAGTGCTGTCACATGTTAGAATGGAGCCAAAAAACATTGAGAGTCAGTGTAAGCGAACCAGGCAGCTACTTGTTCATCCAAAATATGACCCTAAGATGAAGGGGGGGGGGGGTGGACCGTAGCACCTTGAACTTCCTGTGTGTGTGTGAAGGTTTCCAAGAAGAACCTGATGGAGATCGTGAAGAAGCTGATGCTGCACATGGACAAGGCCGAGGGAACCACTTACCGGGACGAGCTGCTCACCAAGATCATCGACATCTGCAGCCAGAGCAACTACCAGTACATCACCAACTTCGAGTGGTCAGTACAAACTGGTACCCGGTGTGCCGGGTTCGGCTCAGGGGATCCGGTGAGATATGTGCACGTTCGGTGTCCGGTTGTGTGGCTGTGATGCTCTCCAGGAGCCCTTTGTGGAGCTCCGTACCAGCTTGGTGTGTTTGGAGAGCCTTGGAACTTCGTTCTGAAACGGCTTCGCTGTCGGCAGAAACACTGGGCTTAACTCGCCAAACGCCCGATGTCGCCGCCTCCTACCTGTATTTGTTTTTAGGGAGCCAGACTGTGTACCGGGCTGTGTGCTGTGAACACTGTGAAGTCACAGAACAAAGAGCTGAGCGCAAAACAAACATCTTTTTTTAAATCTGCATTGTGACCTTTGGAACATTAAAGCACTTGTGTGAACAGATTCATTTTTCTGAGAGTAAAACTAAACACATTTGTAAACATCTGTGTTCTATTCTCAAATCCATTTCTGTAGACAAATTGGGGGGGGGTGAGTGGTGCAATAGCGTTTCTGTCTGCCCATTCATACCCACCCTCCACCCCGTGTCACGTGACCCCTCCGATTGTTGCAGCCCCCACTGTGGGAATCCCCAGCCTAGGCCAGTGTTTTATTGGTGAAGGTGGAGTTGCACTTCAAATACTGTCTGAGTGACAGTGCCCCCCCCCCCCCCCAGGTACATCAGCATCCTGGTGGAGTTGACCCGGCTGGAGGGCACCCGCCACGGGCACCTCATCGCCTCGCAGATGCTGGACGTGGCCATCCGGGTGAAGGCCATCCGGGGCTTCGCCGTGACCCAGATGGCCACGCTGCTGGACAACGCCCACATGCTCACTGGCAACACGCAGCGCAACGGCATCTGCGAGGTGCTATACGCCGCCGCCTGGATCTGCGGCGAGTTCTCCGAGTACGTACCGCCGCCGGTCGCGTTCCGCGTCACGCCTCTGCAGGGGACCTCAGTGCCTCATTCGCTTCGGCGATGACCGGTGGCTGTGAGGCGCTAAATGCTTCCTTAGCCGCTGCTAAACTACATGAGGTGGGATGATTGATTGATTAGCATGATTGATGGGGCAGACGACGACAGAGCATGTGGCTGAGGGTTAAAAGCAATGAGTAAGACATTGAAATCGGGGGGGAGCCCTTGATTGGCCATAATGAGGCACAACTAGAGTTGAGTGGTTTGGTTTGGATGTAACGGCTGACAGAGTTGAGATAACTGAGCTCAGGCTTTGAATGAGGTGAAGGTGCATGTTTACCCAGTGTAGACTTACCGTGGTTAGCGGTGATGTTAAGCCTTGTGATGTGTGAGGGGACACCTGTGAGCTTAAAGTGGGGCCTGATGTAGGAGGGGAAGAGTGAGGAGAGGAACCTTGAAGCCTGGTGGGGGCTGAAACGGGGGCAGCTGTTCTCGGCGTCTCCTTGCTGGTTTGCCTGTAATTAACCCAGCATGGTGGCATTTTAGAATGTTCGACAGCGCAGGAGGAATAATGCAGTGTAACTGTAGAACAGGGGTTCTCTAATTTTTTTTTTGGCCAAAGGTCCTCATCACATTTTTGATCAGTGGTCTGGAACAAAACGACATTTCATGAACGTTAATGAACTAACGGTAATTTCTGATAAGGATATAAATACTTTATACTGGGAACTTTATCAAAGACTCTCTGGGGGCGTTATGACGAGCTACACGTGTTCGAAGTTTGGTGGTTCTGCGTCTTGTACTTCAAACCCCATTCGGCCCTTTGACATTAACAATATTGATTCATAATGGTGGATTATCACCTGGGTCCTGATTACCTTGCGGCCTGGAATTAGAGACCCCCTGCGGTAGACCGTCAGAAGGATGGGACTGCAGGAGGTGACGTGGGGAACACGGACGTGGGTGACGGGAATGTGACTGACAGGCACCTGAAGGACCCGCTGCAGACCCTGGAGGCGATGCTGCGGCCCAAAGTGGCCACCCTCCCCGGCCACATCCAGGCGGTCTACGTGCAGAATGTAGCCAAGCTGTTTGCCACCGTCCTACGGGGCCAGGAGGGCGTCCCTGACAAGCAGGTGGCGCAGGAGACCAGCCAGCTGCTCATCGACCGGCTGCCGCTCTTCGTCCAGAGCGCCAACCTGGAAGTGCAGGAGAGGGTGAGCGTCAGCGCCACGCCAATCACCTTTTGGGGGCGTGGGCCCCGCCGGCCAATCCACACGCTCCTTTCTTACCATGTCCGCCCCGCCCCTTCGTCCCCAGGCCTCCTGCATCTTGCAGCTGGTGAAATACGTTCAGAAGCTGCAGCAGAAGGAGGTGGAGGTAGCTGAGGAGGTCGCGGCCCTCTTCGCCGGGGAACTCAACCCCGTGGCCCCCAAGGCGCAGAAGAAAGTGCCGGTCCCCGAGGGGTCAGTACCCGCCTTCCGGCGTGAGAAACGCGGGCGCGTTCCCTAACGCCAAGCGCGGCGCGGCCCGGTTCGGCACTAAGGGCGCCGTGTCGTCTCCAGCCTGGACCTCGACGCCTGGATCAACGAGCCGCCGTCGGAGAGCGAGTCCGAGGACGAGAAGCCCAAGGCGGTCTTCGCCCAGGAAGAGCCACGGCCCACCCGCTCCCGACACACCGAGGTGGACGAGAAGGAGCTGGCCAGGGTACGGAGCTCAGCGCCGCTGCGCCCCCATGCTAACCGCGCCCCCATGCTAACCTCGCCCCCGTGCTAACCGCACCCCCATGCTAACCACCTCCCTGTGGTCACTGTTCCCGATTTACATCTGTAATGCGTTTACTTTGTGTAGTTTGCCATTTTGCTGTGAGGATCTTCAATTGCCAGCAAAACCCGGGCAGCTGTTGACGTTTAATGCATCGGCTAAATTCTGAGGTTCAGTGAAATGGTATGAAAATGCACAGGTGCAAGTCTCATTCAGACCTGTCATTCCTCTGACGTCTCACTGAAATCTGTGCTGTGATCGCGTACAGTGACAGTGTACAGTGATGTAGCGTCTAATCCATGTCAGGAGGGACACTGTAAGCTAGGGCAGACTTCTTGCAGTGTGCTGATTGGTCAGTCTCCTGTAATCATGCATGGGTCACGGGTATGAATGTGAAACGGCTGGATGAGTTTTTCAGTCGAGGAAACAAACTAGTAAAAGCACGAGAAGAGCTGAAATATTTAGGCAAGTTCAGGAGCCTTTCAGGTTTAAAGTAGTTTGTAAAACCTGAAGTAGCTCATTCGGTCCCTACGGACATGGATCGGGTGGTCACCCTATCGTAGCCCTGTCCTGTCATCAGTCCTATTGCAATGGTGATCAAATTCATCTGTTTACCTGCTCATGCTAAACGTGCCAATCATGCCGGTGTCCCCCAGGCGACCTTCCCTAACCTGAACGCGCCACTTATCGTTTTCAAATGCTTCTATGTAGCGGAGAGAAGCCAGGAAACAGGAGCAGGCGAACAACCCGTTCTACATCAAGGCCTCGCCGTCCTCCCAGAAGGTGAGCCGGCGTGTGGACCGTCCGTCCCACCCCTGTGCCGGAAAGGCGAAGGCTGCCTGTTGTACCTCCAGCAGATCTCATTCTGTGCTGGTCGTCCAGATGCCCTCAGACCTGCTGAAGGTCGGGCAGTATTTATAAAGCAGGTGCTCCTCTGCCCGTCCGTGTGCGGTTAATATAAGTGTAGCCATCTTACCGGCTGTTTTGATGAAAATCGGTACTTGTGAAAAGCACCTCTGGCATTCAGCTATTGCTAACTCTTTCTGGTGATGTTCCAACGTGAGGACCGATTTCCAGGCATCTGTTTTGCGCCGAGGTTCCGGGCTGTACGTGCTGATGAAATGACTGCCGTGACTTTGGCCTTTTTCTTCTGCTGCTGGTCTCCGTCGGTGCCTGCAGGTCTACGCAGAAACCCCAGGTGTCGAACACATTCCGGTGGTGCAGATCGACCTCAGCGTGCCTCTCAAAGTCCCAGGTGGGTCTGGGAGCTTGTTTCAGTGTGCGGATAGTCCAGTCGTCCGATCTAGCTGGATAACCTTCCTCGGGGATTGATAAAGCAGACTTTCCCTGCCTCTCCTCTCCCCGCACTGACGCTGCTTACTGCTCAGTTCAGCCTCCTACTCCTCTATCGTCACCCGTCTGTCATGTTAGTGCCATTTGGTCTCAGCTGGCTGAGAGGAGGCCCTTTCTGCGTTCCATCGTAATTACGTGTGAGGGATGTGAAGTAATTGAAGGCAGTGACCTATTTTGACACTTGCACCATCCCCTCTCATTACTTAGTGCTTTTGTACCGTTTCATTTATTGCACTATTGTACTATAAACTGCAGAATATGCTGTTGTGTGTATTTATACCTCCATGTAATGTACCATATCGTTGTGCGTATTTATACCTCCATGTAATGTACCATATTGTTGTGTGTATTTATACCTCCATGTAATGTACCATATACTGTGTCGCCTCCTCCTAGTATTAGGGTCCCGTCTCGGTCTGGTGCGATTTCATATAGTATATTTCATTTTCGCTTCTGCTGATAACCCCGTGACCCTAGGAAAAGAATTTCAATTCATGAAGTAGA
>JAABNY020000032.1:4569268-4582144 GCA_015164015.2 Brevimyrus niger
CCCCCCCCCCCCCCCCCCCGGTCGCTGCTATGGGCAATACCCGAGCGCTGAATGGGAGCCAGTATGTTTGGCATGGCGTCTGCCCCCATCTGCAGCAGCTGGCAAATTTCTGCCACCTAATCAGATATGTACACCCCCCCTCCCCCCCCAAGCCGCTTCCATGGTTTAAAGCCCTGTTTTTTGGGGGAGGGGTATTGCAGACCTGGTTACGCACGTCTTGAAAAACATTGCACTGTTTTCCATTGTAGAAGGTGCCAGACCGTTTCCTGTAATGTTCTTAAGCTGCAAAACCCTCCCAAATATTTTCCTGCTGTTTTTTTTTTTTTTTTTTTTCTTCTCTTACAGCAGTAATAAAATGGTGAACTTTTGTTAAGGAAATACTTCTGCCTCAATATCCCGGCGTATCGATATTGTGACAATCCCGTCAATCGGATGGACCAGACTGCGCTCACTTCATCTTCCCATTCAGTTGGAACAAAAACCCTGCTTGTATGCTGGGACCTGGGAGAGTCTGCTTTTCTGAGTCTGAACAGTCCCCTCATTCAGCGCCGCTGTGTGCGTCTGAGTGCGGCTTGCCGGCCGGAGGGAGGCCGACGTCTCTGGCACCGGCTGTTTTTTGTTGTGTATCTGCTCATGAAATTACCGAGCGCTGAGGTGGCCCTTGAGTTGCATCGAAAAACACGGCGTCACCACTGATAAGGGACTTGCTGCCTGGGCGATATGAGCCTGTGCACGTCCAGATAGGCACCTCAGCCCCTTTCGAGTCCCAAAAATGCCGCAGTGCTGGTTTTGCGGACTGGTTCACTGGTCTTCTGGGTGGATATTGAAATGCCCAAATGAGACCTGGATAAATGTTTAGCTGATTACAGTAACTGGTATTCCGCTAGACTGATATTTTAGATAAACGTCAACATGTAATTATTTTGTTTATTGGTGGGGGTGGTGGTTTCATGTCCTGGCATAGCACAGTGTGGTCTTCTGAATTGAAACTTAGAACAGATGCTTTATCTGTCCGTCAAGTATCACTTGCTGGGGTGAGGAACGTGTGTCAGAACGTTTGCTGTGAAGACAAACGTTCTTGGGGTGTTTGGGGCTCCTCTACGTCTTACCTTGGCCCCGGTCGTGGTCTCATCCCTCAGTCCGGTTTTCAGGTCGGCGAAGAGGTCAGACTGGCGCAGGTACGTCTGCCTTCACCTCCACGGCTAATAGACCCGTAGTGCTTCCCAGAGCCTCCGCTTCACCTTCTAGGTCAGGGGTTCCGGGCCTGGAGGGCCTGTTCGCAGATTTCCCTGCTCAAACGCCCGATTCGGCTCGCCAGCCATTCGCCAGGTTTGGTAGGTGTGTACGAGCAGGGAAATCGGCAAAGCTCGTCTCAGGCTGGGTATCCAGGACCGGAATTGGGGAACCCTGTTCCAGGTCGTCGTACCTTTTTTGGTGCAGATGTTCTAACACGGTAAAAGCCCCCCCTCCCCATGCATGCAAAGCTGCCTCGACATTCGGTCGATTTCTTCTTCGTTCAAGGTGCAGCTTTTGTGCGAGTTGACAATCTAGGTGGTGCCTCTTATGCCTTCTAGCCTTGGTATGCTTGAGCACTGGGGATGAGTCTGACATTGTTGTTTCTCTCTCTCTCTCTCTCTCACTCATGGAAAGAGAGCTTCCTCATGGTGGATCTTCTATCGGTCAAAATGTGCTGATTTATCAAAGCAGCAGTTGGATATGTTATCCTGTTACTTTAGAGGGATGTTTCTTACTGGTTTGGCTGTTTAACCTGTTTCAGCTGCCTTGGGATGCATAAATCACTTGACTGTTTGTCCTGAAGCCCTGAGGCGTGGCTCCTTTTACAGTCCTTGCGTGGCCAGTTGTCACTAGTCTCTCCCTGGCGTGCTTGGAAAATACTACGGCCTGGTACTCGCACACTAGAACAGAAGATCTGCATTATAGTGCCAGTGCAGGTTTCGGTGAAGGCTTTGCGTGCGTCTCAGATATTGGCTTTGTTTCTAGGCGTGTAGGAGAGTGCGTCGATCAGGCAGCACGCAGCCTGTGTAACGCACCTTTTGTGACGCGATGGCATTCGTGGTCTGCCAGGGTGCCTTTTTTTTTTTCGTCCGACCTGATCCCTTGCTCCTGGAAATTAATCTTCTTGGCGTTAATATGAGACGTCCGCACACCGATTCTGCTCTTTGGCTGATATTTACATAAAGCACTGCAGGATTTCTGCCAACGCTCTGACCTCACACTGCAAAACACTTACAGCTGCCTTTTATACGCATAATGCCGCTATACCGCGAAATTTACATTTTGATTTCCGGTGTGGTTGTTCCCGTTTCGGATGTCATGGTGTCCTCTTCACTTGCATTAGTATTATATATATATTTTTTTGTTTTTTTTTGTTATTTTGTCTTTGTTTTGAGATTTTTGTTTTCTCCCCTCCCACCCGTTAGCTCTATCTTTCTTACACACCCGTCATCAGTGCCACAGTCCCCCCCCCCTTTCAGAGAGACTCTGTGACGTCTGGGGGTCGCTGTCCCCCCTGCAGCACCCCCTTGAACCCTCAGTCGTTGGCAGCAGTGACTCTTGCCTCCTGTCTGGAATCGTAGCTTCGGTGTTTGTATTAATAATGGGTTAATTTCAATGACTTTCTCTGTAATGTGCCTTGGCAGAGACTAACGTGGTCTGAGTCCCGCTGTCGTCACGCTACTGTCTGTGTGGCGTTTTAATGCTGCTCTGTATCATCACCTTTCTCCTAATGGAGGGCAGGATATAATGGCTGGCTTGTACCGGTGCTGTTTAGCATCCCCTGCGGCAGGGCCCTAGGGGCCTAAGCTGCCACTCGGCCTCAGGGCAGCCAGCTGCCGTACGGTTGAGGAGTATGTGCCTGCCGGGTCCTACACTTACCGGCCTCTGTCAGTGACTGGTTGTCTCGCCCTTCTAGGCCCGTATCAAATTCCCGGTGGACTATCCATACTCTCCACCCGCCTTCCGATTCCTCACCAAGATGTGGCACCCTAACATTTATGAGGTAAGGTGTGGCGTCGCTCGCTCGCTCCTTCCATCCGGCCGTGCCGTGCCGTGCTCCGGTCCGTAAGCCCGGGTTCTACCGTGCTGACTGTCGGAGTCCCTCTGCACTCCGCAGAATGGCGACGTGTGCATTTCCATCCTGCACCCCCCAGTGGATGACCCCCAGAGCGGGGAGCTGCCGTCAGAACGATGGAACCCCACGCAGAACGTCAGGTACCCTCCGCACCGCTTCCCTGCCGTCCGTCTGGTTCTCTGCTGTATCTGTCAAACCATCGCGATGCTTTTCCACGCATCTCCACCAGTGTTCTGCCATCTTCCTCCGGTTCCACTTCCTGTGCGACGCTGTTCTGTCCCCGTTCTCCTAGTCTGTAAATTTTTTGCATTTTTTGTTTGCGAGCCCCACTGTGAATTCTTTAATTTGTAGTCAGTGTAGATTTGATGCATAAATGTATCTGTCTTTTTTTTCCCCTATGTGAACCAATAGTTTTCACTTGGAGGACTGCATTTACACTCGGACCAAATTAAAATAGAACTTTTTGTGGTCTCTGTGGATCTTGACTTTGTAGCTGCTGCTGGAATTTGGCCTATGGGGAAGAGTAGTTGTGGACGTCTTGGTATAAACGGTTCCCTAGATTTAGTCGTCATTTGAAGATGGATGTAATTTTTAAGGAATCCTGGAGTCATGGTGTGTATATTTCCTCCGCGCCCTGATCGACGTCTCCTCACCTCGGCCCTCTACCCCACTTGCTACCCTCTCCGATCTCGGGCGTGATTGTTAGGTCCTGAGTGTTCCTGTTGGCCAGGCAACAACGGCTAATAAAAATAGTCTTGTGTATCTTAGCCCAGAAAACCGTGGCACGCGTGATTGGTGCCGTGCATAGACATGCCGGTGTAGACCTTTTATTACCCCGGCATTAGGCATTCTGCAGGCCCCAGTCCCTCAGCTTAACGGCATGGCACTCTGCGCCTGTTTATATAAAGCTATTGTGGGGGGGCTCGCTGCCTGTCTAAGTTAAGACCCGCAGGTGAATGCCCTCCTAATTGTGCCTTATCTTGTGTGGGTGCGAAATTGCTTGTGCATGAGCAAGTTAGCTGTCGCGCACGGTGGTCAGACGAGAGCCAAATGAGATTTAACTAAGCTTGGGTGTAAGATGGCGGTTTGATGAAATGGATGCAAAAAAAAAAAAAAAAGCAGAATGATTTCCTGTGGTTTAAAAGACGTGCTTTGCTGTGATTATCTGGTTTGATGCAGATCCTAATTTACTTGATGGTAAGAGACGTCTCCTACTAGTTCTATTTAGAGATGGGGGGGGGAATTGTCAGGTTTTAAATATCAGAAAAATACATCTCAGGAAAGCCTGAATTTTGATTAATATCAACACTGCAAGGATGATTGCACCCAACTCTGTTCACATGTAGTCCTGCTTTTGTCTGCGTAAAAAAATTGTTTGAAATCCCATTACTGCCAGGCTTTATTCTGTGTTCCCTAAGTGTGTCACTGGCTTGTCGCATGGTTATGCTCTGAATGACCCCCCCCAACACCCATTCTGCTGCTGCTCCCCCAGAACCATCCTGCTGAGCGTGATCTCCTTGTTGAATGAGCCCAACACCTTCTCCCCAGCCAACGTGGACGCGTCGGTCATGTACCGTAAGTGGCGGGACAGCAAAGGGAAGGACAGGGAGTACGGCGACATCATCAGGTGAGGGATCATTTATTTGCCAGTTTGCACAAGTACGTGTGCGGGAACGTCGAAGTCCTTTAACCTGCCCCCTCCAGCTCTCCGTAGCTTGGGGCTCACAACGCAGGGTCAGCCGGCACGCGGCACCCCGGGGACTTGGGTGTTAAGGGCCTTGCTCAAGGGCCCACGGATATTTGACGTGTTTGCCGAGCCCAGGGTTCGAGCCGGTGATCTTCCAAACGCGGGCGCAGAAAACGAGCCCCGCCTCCTCGGTTGCGAATGAATGCTGAATCGTTGCGAATGCAGTAATAATCATAGATCAGCTTCGGCGGTTGCTCTTCCTCCTCGATCGCAGTGTTTCTGCCTAGCAGAGTTTCCCTGGGTGTTTCGAACGTCCCTGTTTGAAATCTGCCTGATGATCATTCAGGAGAGTCGGGCTCCTTTCTTAACCAGGAATGGCCGTTTGACCAACTGCCCTGTTCTCACACTTCCTGTCGTCTCCATTGTGTCACTAAGGCCTCATTTCCAAAGAATTGAGTGATTGTACTAGGAAACGGTGAAGGGTGTGTGTGTGTGTGTGTCTCCATCTTTATACGAAAGTTATTCTGTCGTGAGGTTTTCCTGACGTTCTCCCCGGTCCGCTTTAATTCTCGGTGGAACGCTTTGAATCCACTGCGGTCGTGCGGCGCTGAGTCAGGGTCACTCCCTGCCCGGAGTTCTCTCTCCGCTCAGATCTCACTGGATTCTCTCCTGTCACTCAGAAAGCAGGTCCTGGCCACCAAGGAGGACGCCGACCGAGATGGAGTGAAGGTCCCCACCACGTTGGCGGAGTACTGCGTTCGCACCCGTGTCCAGCCGCCGGACGAGGGCCCCACCCTCTTCTACGATGACTACTATGATGACAGGGACCTGGACGATGAAGATGAGGACGAGGAGGACTGCTGCTATGATGAGGATGACTCTGGGACAGAGGAGTCCTGACTCTGCTTCCCCCCTCCCCCCCCCAGTCATTTTCATGATCGAAAACTGAGCTCTTTTTTTTTTTTTTGGATGGCCATACCAGCATATTTTTCACAGATCCAATGAAGAACAATGGAGTTTTTAACATTTTTCTGTGATCTGTTATCCCATCTCTCTTCTTCAAGCATTGTTTTTTCCGCCGAGGCCCAGAACCATTCAATTCCAATCCCTGTCCCGACCTGTGTACCAAGCCGCACCATCGGCCGATATTTGCACATTTTGTATTTTTGCTCCTTGTTACTCTGGCTTGTCGGAGGTTACAGCTTGCAGAAGAGGAAAAGCCTCAAGTCTGCGAAAGAGTGAGTGTGGAGGCATGATCCCGCCGGCTGCTTATGTGGGACTAACGGCCGATTGTGCTGGTATAGAGCAGCGTGAAGGCGGCCGAGGTCTTGCATCAAACTGTCAAACAGAAAACTGTCTCATTCTTCAGAAAGCAATAGCCTGGAACGTCTGATGTTGAATTTAATTTTAATTTTATTTTTTCTGCATGAGGAAGACCCACTCGAGCACCATGAGTGCAAAATGGTCAGCGGTCACTCCTGCGGCAAGCCGTCTAAACTTTTCACGGTAACCGGGTTCCAGGCGTGCCACAGGTACCCCACTGGCTGAGCAGCGTTGGATTGTGGAGCTTCTAGCCGTGGAGTGAGTGCATACTTGGAGCGATCCCTTTAAATGTGGGCCTGTGTCGTCAGGAAAAAGCATTTTGCATATGCAAGCTTCTTAACCTTCTGTCTGCCTACAAGGGGTACACACTCCCCATTGTTCGTTGAGGTCAGCGAAACCTCAATGTACAAACTCTTCACTGAACTCTTTTCGCTCACGGGGTTTTTGAAAATCGGCGTCTTCCGATGTTTCCTTCTGCTGTTTTGGCGTTTTGATTTGGTCAGCTTATCTGTGAGGGCAGAGAAAGGGGGGGGATGTGTCTGGCTGGTCAAAATGCTGTGTCGCTATGTAAATGGTGCTTCCACCTAAACGCCCGTCATACGCATATCATGAAACGTTTGGGGAAACAGTCTAATTGACCGGGATTCGTGTTGTTGCTGCCGGGCTGCCTGTTGGCTCACAGACCAGTGACGTCTAATTATCCTTTTGCTCGATTTAAGTGTTATTGAGACGAGACTTGTGCGTCACTTCAAGCATGCAGAGTCATGAAGAACTGCTTCAAGCTCCTTTTAAGAAATGTTGGGAATCCTTACAAGCATCTGCCCTGCAGATATCCTGTTTGTTTGAACCTTTTCCACCTGTAATTCAGGATCTGAACAAGCATAGTTCTCGCAGGATTTTCTTGGGAATCCCCAGGCTAAAGCCCTTCTCTTTGCTCAAAGTGTGTATTTTTGCTGGGTGTGAATTTTGTGAAGGTGCAGGGTTTATAAATTGTACTAGTTTATTTTTATATAGAGTGTTGGTCTCTGCATCCGTATGGGATCTTAAGCTACAACTTTGCAAAACTAAAAGCTCAGGATGATTTTAAAAGAACAATTCTGCTATTTCTCACAGTTTCATGATCTCTCCCCTCTGCTTCGACTGTTTACAGTATCTACCTTAATAATGATATGCACATGTGAACATATTTGTTTCCTTTTTTTTTCATATGGTTTGTAAATCTATTTAAAACTGAAATAAAGATCTTTATTAGAACAATCCTTGTCCCTTTTTAAAATGAGTTTTCTGACATGGTTTCTGGGTGTGGTAGAGTACACTGGAAAATTTTTCCTTGGAACTGGGGGCCCAACTGCAGTTTCAAAGTGGGGGGGAAAAAAAAAAAAAATTCCAGTGAAAGGCCTCTGGTAGCCCCCACCAGTTCTGATACAGTGTTCTTTAATACCCGTAGTCAAACTGGTCTTGTTGCCTGATTGATAGAAGGCCTGGGTTTGACCCTGATGTGAGCTACCTTCTTTAGCCTGTAGAGGGCAGTGAAGGGCATAACTGGTTCTTTTGGTTTAGGCAAATGCTTTATGGATTGAAATTTGAGGTCTGTTCAATCAGACTTAAGGTTGCATCACTGAAAATGGGGAGCACAGTCTGGAGGTGTGTGTGTGCAGTGAAATGAAGAACATTTGCTCTATTAAAGGGATCATGAACTCGATCTCGGTTCACCTAAAAACTTCATGACCGAAAAAAGCAACCTTCCCATTGGTGTATTAAATGTGCCTTTTTTTTCTTTCCCTAATCTTTTATAGATTCAGGTTTTAATGTATATTCTGAGAATCTGGTGCCATTTTCATGCTACAGAACCGCTCATTTTGTGGGTCGGTGGGTGGTGGGGGTGTGGGGGGGCATAACACATGCAGTGCTGTGACATTGGAACGGTGCAGAACTGAGGGAAACCGGCTCTCTGGACCTGTGCTTTTTGAACCTGTATTTGCAACCTGTCCCATTTTATTAGTAGGACCCATTTTCCCCACCGACTCGTGACATTTAAAGTGGCTGTTTGAATACTGCCAAGTGGTGATGCTGGGTCACTTTAGGAATAGATTCATGTCCAGTCTCCCCTGGACTAGTTAACCCTCATCTACTTGAGTTTTCCCATTTATGCAGCGCAGCGTTTTACGGGCTGCGGGTAAGTTGAACGCCAGAGCGCTTGACTGTTCATTCAAAGCAGCGGAGTTAAATATCTGTGTTGATATTCATCAGTGGCGTGAAGCGTCAGGGACGCGATGGAGTCTCTCTGTTAGGAGGCAGGACATTTGCAGCTGTTTTTTTTTGTGACTTTGTTGCCTAGAGACGTTCGGCGCGCGTGTGTCAGGCCACGATGCTACTTGAGTTTTTCGTGCAACTTGTTTCGTCTGCTGATTACGGAAGAGCTTGCGGGTCTGATCTCCTCCACCGGCTCCCTCACCCAGTTATCCTGCATTCGGCGGGACGTTCTGCTCGTTCTGGCGTTTTCCGTGTGTGAGGGAGGGAGGGAGAGAGAGAGGGAGACGTCCGGAATGCTGCCCTTTGTTGCGGCGCGGGCTGCAGGATGGACGCCACGCTTCCGAGACACCAGGCCTCACACGGAGTGCTGAGGAAGAATGGCTACTTATCGGCAAACGCTTGGAAATGGGTGCTTCTGTTGCCAATGGCAACAAACTGTAAATAGACGGCAGCTGGTGGAGAAAATGGTACATTGGATGTCTTTTGAATTTTTTATTTTTTTTTTCAAGTTTCCATATTGTGTGGGTTTTCGGAATCAATCACCCACTATGCACATTATCTACTAAAACACAGGCTTAATGTGCGCTTTTGTATCTATTCAGACTGAGTGCAGCCACCCAAACTTATCACATTTGATTGAAAGGTTAATTAATGTTTTTTTTTTTCCCCCCTGAAATACAGGATGCTTTGTGTGGACAATCAAATGGTTCTTCAGCTGTGAATGCAACACTCAGGCCCTTTTTACTCTTAGTTCTCAAATGCGTCTCGGCGATCGCATCACGGCTGGGCAGTAGCCTCACCGTTGATTACACCTGTTTATCATGCGTCTCCAAGGTGCCGAACTTGCCACATGTTTAGATCTTCTTACTGCCTGTGTCAATTTCAGTTCTGCTGGAAGGTCAAATGACTCCATGCGCTGTTACTTTGACATCTTTGTTGTGGATGCGTTGGCGTTTATACTTTAAAAACACGTGTGATGAAATGCGTCCCAGACCACCTCAGCAAGTGGTTTGTATAATCTGGTTACGACACATCTTGGTGGTTTATCATTGTCCACATGTGATCCGAACGTCCAAGACTTAAAACCATGTGTGAACGGGGCATTTGTGAACCAGTGAGTTGTACCTGAACACCAGATTCATATTAAAGACATATTCTATTGTGGTTGAGCTCCTGTAGGACAAGTAGCCAACCATATCAACATCGTGGGTTCAGAACCTAGGGTAGTGCACGCAAATTCTAACCTTTCCCCCCACCGCAAGTCAATATGGATAAAGGTGTCAGATAAATGAATTGGAGATGTAACAAAAAGCAAACGTAAGTTGTAAACAGAAATGAGGAACGTCATGGAAAGCGTTGAACAGGAAGCTCAACGGTTGAACAGCGGGCGGCACATGCATACTTATAATGGTTACGAAGGAAGAAAAAAAAAACGGAGATCAATAACGTTTTGCGATTCTTGCAGCATATTATAATGTACAGGATTGCAACACGAGTCTGGCGTGACACTCAAGCCTTCAGACTCTCACGTTCACCAATAAATCTGGCGGTAAATCTGTATTATTCCTTTTATGAATCTAAAATTGGCTACAGCAAAAGTGTGGGAGTAGTTTGCAAACCCTACAGACTATATACATGGTAATAAAACCGTTACATACATGCAAATGCGTGCGCATATGGGTGCAGACTTGTCTCGAATTGAAAATTTGACTCCAGCCAGCTGACCAAAGTTGATAAGCCTGAATGCATACCGGTTATGGATTTGTTTTTCTTTGGGACTATGACCCAGTCACATCGCCTGTTTACCGAACCAGCATCAAAAGATGTACACGGGATTTTATTTTTAATGTGAAGTATTCCTGGTGGAAAGCATATAGGAAACACCGCTGGATGCTGACGGCTACCTGAGGATTACCGCTGCGCTTATCTGATTGGCTGACGGAAAGCGGGCAGCCGCGGTTTGCGCATATAACGGGCAGCGGACGCGCCGAGAGCCGCCTTGGCAGTGCGAGTTTGCGACAAGTTGGAAGGAAGGATGCAGCGCAAGTGACGGAGCACCGGAGACGCCTGTTAGCAGCGCGGCAGACCCCCCGCCAGCCCGCAGTAAGTCCCTTACGGTGAATCCTACAAGTGGGGCTAAAGTGAAGGGCAAATACAGATGCAGAAAGCTTTTATAGTACAATGAGCGGTAAAACACATAATAAAGATTGTAATGTTATAGTCTTACTGTGAAATGTATCATTTTAACATAAGATAAAAGAACAAGAAAGTTGAAGTTTTAATTGAGACCTTTGATGGTTTTTTCCCCCACTTTTGATGCCGCTGATTACGTTATGTGTGCGCTGGCTGTGCCCAGCATTTTTATTTATATAAATATTTTTATTTATATTTTAAGTTATATGCGGCATCATCGGCGCAGTGAATAAGTGTCGATGCGAAACAGCGCTTCAAACAACGAATAATTTTAATAGACGCCAGTTTTTTTCGTCCCCTTTGTATTTATCTTGTGCGAAGTTATTGCATACATAATGGTTGGGCTATATTTTGTTGAACAGACTATTACCCCGTGTATCGTTCTGTTTAATGCACTTTAAAACCAAACACATTTAGGTTTCATTCAATGTATAATTAAGTGCATGGGTAATATTACCTAATGAGCGCTGGAAGCACACGGACAATGACACATGAAATTTACAACTTATTTCTCTTGTGAGCAGTTTTCATATTTAGATGTTCGAACCCACGATGTACTGCGACGTATAATCAAAAAAGCAAACGTGCGTAAATAAAATTTATAGTTACTGTCTCGGGCAGATATTTATTGTTCCACATAATCCGACCCGCATTTGCCCTCTAAAACTAGAATGCACGGAAAATTCACGCGTACTTTCCGAAATCTGCGGCGCTTTTCAAAAGTCAAACTTATTGGGAGTAATTTTCTTACCATTTATGGAAACCGAATTACATATAATTACAGTGCATATAGAATTTTCTGAGCCATCATAACAGAAATGCTTTTTAAGAGGAAAAACGGTAATTGCTGAAGAAGATAAGGCAGAATTCTAGACAATCGGAAGGATGGAGAGTTTGTATGTGTTTTATTCATAGATGATAGACTCGAGTGTTGCCAGCATTATCCACTTTGAGTATAGTGAATTTTTACATGTACCGGTGCTTGGAGTGATTATATTGTTCATTCTGGTATTTTCTTATAATGCAAATGGTAATTAGGTGCGTCCTCTCTAAGTCGCACAATCCGCTAACACATATATCTTGTATGTGTGATTCACACGTTAAACAAAACGGATAGTCAGGAAAGTAAGGTTTTATAATATCGCCATGAAGCCTACTGGTCTTAATGTGAATGTAACTATACGAACCAACTGGGATTTACTGGATAATCCATCATTTAATTTTCTGTGAGCAATAGTATAAACGACAGTGTTTGTTTAATACAAGTTCCTAAACTTGTTTAATATAATCAGGCAGGCCCGAAGCCAGAAATTAGTTTGGAAGAGGGTTCAAACGGGCTACTTGCCTGGACAGGAGCAAACTAACTGGGGGGGGGGGCAGTTCTGTAATATTACTACATAGGTTCCAAAGTCAGGTGGGTCCATAACGTAGAAACCACCGAAAACTGACACTATCTAATATAACCTTAAAGACGTGACTGTAGTGGTATTTTCGGCCCTCGAGCAAGTGAAATTCACACAGGGCTATTCTCTGTGGTCCAGCTTTGGCTTCTGACATTCTCTGGTACGGCTACAGGTCAGCAAAGCCAGGTTTTTGAAGGGCTTCTCACGGCCTCCCTCATGTTGGCAATCAAACTTGTGCTCCCTGGGCTTAGTCATAAGGCATCACGTTCTCTGCCCCGAAAAAGAATTTTATTACAGTCGAAAATGCCAAAGTAATCGTTTTTCACAGCTGTGTGGCCGTGCTGCAGATGGAGAGAAGGTGGGCGATCCTCTCGCGTCTCCGAGACACTCGGGGTGTATTTAACCTTGCTGCGGCGCTGGGGGCGTTTTTTAAAGTTTCAAATGCATAAAAGCATCGTGTCGATTTGTGTACTGCATCGAGGCTTTTTGACTTTGTCAGGAATCTCTATTTAAACAAAATGAATTAAAACAAAATCGAGGCAAGGCGTTGCCCATACATGTAAGGCAAGATGAGACCAATTTGGTTTATTTATATAATTCTCTTGAGGTTTCTTTTGCCATTATTTTTTTATTGAAAATGAGAGGCGTGCTGTCAAAAGGAGGGTCCAGAATGGCACACCAAAAATAATAAAATCAATCTTTTCACGAATAAGGAAGCCCAACGAGGTATCCAAGAGGTAAGAAACAAATTGGATGAGAAATAGTTATGTTGAGGGTATTTTATGGCTAACATAAGAGATGTCCTCCGGTTTCCCCCCACAGTCCAAAGACATGCTGAGGCTGGTTGGAGTCGCTAAATTGCCCATAGGTGTGCATGTGTGAGTGAGTGGTGTGTGAGTGTGCCCTGCGATAGGCTGGCCCCCTGT
>JAABNY020000032.1:4582244-4600813 GCA_015164015.2 Brevimyrus niger
TGCTTCCGGGATAGGCTCCGGACCCCCCGCGACCCAGTAGGATAAGCGGTTTGGAAAATGGATGGATGGATGGACATAAGAGATGTATACAGAAAGCGAACAGAGGACGAGGGTCATAAAAAAAGAGCACAAGGGTAAAACCACAAAGTAAAGGGGCCATGAGGGGTAAAACCCAAGTAAGTAAGTCAAGAGACTAGCTAAATTAACCACAAAGAAAACTGAACACTAACAAAGAGAACCAGAGCAAAATCTGGGAGCAGGACTAGGAAACGGACAGAACTACAAACACACAGTAACGCAACACAAACATTGACTCACCGAAGAAACAAACACAGGTGGGAACGTGAATTTACACAAACGGAACTGGATTAGCAAGGAAGCAGGAGTGAAGCGTCAGATACCACCAATAGCAGGGGTGCAGGGAAAACAGATGGAATAATTACTCTATGGAACGCAGGACTAGGAAACTCTAAGAAACAGTGAAACTAAGGAACACTGTTCACCAACTGAGCACTAGACTGACATGATCAAAATGTACCAAACAAAACCAGAACTGGACACAAGGAGGGTGAACCAAGGGCAGAAAAATTAAGGCAGAAAATTAAACATCAGAGAACAGAAATGCAATAATTAAACTGGGGAAGCTGACATAAGCCGGCTTTGAACCCACACCCAGCAGGTTCTCCATCTGAGCTGCATGCTCAACCCACTGGGCTATGCAACAGTCTGGGAGGAAAGTTCTTGAGGGTTGAAGGACTAAGGACAGAGAGGGGGGAGGTCAGAGCATCCGGGAGTGCCTGCTGGCCGAATGGGGAGTGATCACCGAGAGCGGGGGCAGATGAGGGCGGGGGCAGATGAGGCCCGAGGGCGGGGGCAGATGAGGCCAGCCTTGACATTCTTTAGATAGGTCTGCAGAATGGCGACATTCCCTCTCTACTAATTCTTAGCGAGTTGTATTTTATTACTAAATTTAAATGCTCGAAGAATAAATGAACTCTGTTGCCTGACATCCGAAGTGCTGGGAGTTGAAATCCCATCCCTGCATGTCTGCATGCGGAATTTGCACGTTCTACTTTACATTTATTTATTTAGGGACAGGTTTTCATCAAAACAACCTACTAGAGAGGCACATAATGCCTGGTTTGTCCTTCCCCAGTCAGGACGAGATGCATGGCTGGTGTACATCCTGGATGGAATGCCCCTCCATCACAGGGCACAGCACATTGAGACCCCCCCCCCCCCCAGGGCATTCTAATACACATTACAATGATTTAGACATAATTTATTTAAACATTCATAATTACCACAGTCCTGTACTGGGTAAGTGGTTAAAAGATGGATGAGTCAATTAAAGTTATTTTTAAACTTCAGAAATAAGTTTCAATCCAATTCAGTTTATTTTTATATAGCACCTTTCACAAAATGGATGTGTTGTGATGCATTAAACATCATTAGAGAAAGTAATGCAAAACGGGAAAAAGGAAGGAAAGAAATTAAATAAAGATGTACGATTTTTTTTAATATACATGCTTTGCGATATTACAAATAACATTGTTCATTTGAGTTGAGAATTGAGATTATATGGGTAAAATGAGCACAGAATGAGAAAAGGACAAAGAGGTGCTATTTTCAAATGATATGTTGACCTTTCTGTTTGACAGGGACAGATCGCGGATATAAAGGCACCTTAGAATCAGTATGTTTGCACATTTCCCGTTTTTATCAGCCGAAGGACAGTTTCCTTTGTTCATGAGCCAGTTATGACAGAGTCTTTGAGCTAATTTAACTTGATAACAAACAAAACAGTTTGGCATTTCTCTGTATTCCTGCCAAGCTGGCAGCATCTTCCCGTGGAGAGTTGTCATCTATATAATTATTAATAATTTCACTTTGAGAGCCTATGTAAAACTTTTAACTTCATTAAAATTTCCTTTTTTTTTTGGTTGACAGTCATTGAATCGGAACTTTTGTACATTTTGAGGATCATTGAGAACTTGATGTGTAGTTTTGACGGGCAGGAATGTATAGTCAATTGTGGGTTCATCATGCATTGTAAACATCTTGACATTTTAAGTCCTATTCATGGTTTACTTGCAGGCCGAAGCGACGCGGTGAGACTTGAGGTGCAGTAGAGAGATGTTTGTATTTGTCTGTAATGGTTGTTTCTGCCCCTGTTTGCAGAGAAGGACAATCTTTAAACCCCAGTAAAGTCCTGTGAAAGCATGTGGATGCTGGACAAGATCCGTGGATCGGTGGAGAGTAACGTGCTGCGTCAGGGCGATGGCGGGGACCGGCATGGCAAGGCCCCCGTCTACAGCAACGTGCTGACGCCGGACAAAATCCCCGACTTCTTCATCCCTCCCAAGCTGGCGAGCTGCCCCCCGGAGGTGGACACGCTGGACGCCAAGCCCAAGGACGTTCCGCACCCCTCCACCTCAGAGCAGGCCATCGGCGGCAAGAAGCCCCAGGGCAGCCCCCGGCTGGTCAGCAAGCTGGCGGGAGATACCAGGAACCTCTTGAAGGCGGCCAATCGGCACATCATCCAGATCGAGACGGCGGATGAAGCGGTGTCCGGGGACACTAACGCCGATCCTCAGTCTCAGACGGCCATGTCCCTGCCCTACGTCCCCAAGACGCAGACGTCCTACGGATTCGCCACCCTGATGGAGAGCCCCCACACTCGCAGGAAGGAGTCCCTCTTCCACAGTGAGCACGCGAGTCCCGCCACTTCGCCCAACTCCCAGCGCAAATCCGCCGGCAAGGGCGCCGCGGAGGGCAACCACCTGAACCCGGCGGACCTCGGCGCCGCTCACATGAACCCGTACCGCTACTTCAGCGGCGGGGAGAGCGACACCTGCTCCTCGGCGGAATCGTCGCCCTTCGGCTCCCCGCTGCTGTCCCGCTCCGCCTCGCTGCTCAAGATCCTCACCCACGAGACGCAGGCCAAGGTGGTGAAGGCCAAGCGCACCTTCGCCCGCCACAGCTCCCTGTCCACGGACGAGTGCAGCTCCGCCGAGCCCAGTCCCTGCGTCCAGCGCCGGATCCACTGTCCCGCGGCTCTCGGCGGGGACCACCTTCTGGGCCCGGACCGGCAGCACCGGGAGCACACGGTAAACCTGCACAAGGGCGGCAGTCTGCGCCTCTGCACCGACTACGACCCCGGTGCCGCCCGCCTGCGGATCCGGGTCCTGGCGGCCGAAGACTTGTACGACAAGCTGTTCGAGGCGAAGGGCATCAACTGCTGCGTGGCTATTTACCTGAACCCAGGCAAGATGCAGAAGCAGAGGAGCACCATCATCAAGAACAGCCGCAACCCCATCTTCAACGAGGACTTCTTCTTCGACTCTGTGCCTTCCTCCCAGCTGAAGAACCTGGCCGTCAAGATCAAGGTGGTCAACAAGGGCACCAGTCTCAAGAGGGATCTTCTGCTGGGGGAGAGGGAGATCCCACTGGTGAAGCTCCTCTCGGGGCTCTAGGTGTGTCGATAACCCCGGGACAGGACATGTTGACCTGGTTCTCCGTAGATCTGCCCAGCTTGAAGATGTTTGTTTTCTTGTCATAGGATCAAAGGGACTTTTTAGTTATGTAGGCTTACATTTTCAAGAGAGTTTATGTTTAACTCGTCAAAAGTCAACGTTTTAAGACACATGCATGCTGTACTCTGTATTTGATACAGTTTATTGAATCTATTTTTTGTACACAATTTGCCGCAGCCAACGGTGATGACCGAATGCGTGTGTGCAATTCGTTCTCGTTGAAACAGATTCTTTGAACATTGAGGCTCTTTGATGTCTCCTTGTAATCCGGTGTGTAAATGCAAGCTTCGATTTTGATCACAACCTCTGATTTTGGGCGAGGGTGGGTGGCGTATCAAAAACCAACCACTGGAAACCTGGAGAAATGGTTTAACAATGTCACTGTCTTAATCTCCTTCAGCGTTTTGGGAGCCTGCAAGTGGGACTCCTTATGCCTGCTTCTCAATCTAAATCTGGTTCAGTTTCCATCAGTTTGACTAGTAGTTACCTGATTATCCGAGTGTTATTACAAAATATGAATAATGTCACCCATAAGCCTTACTAAACAGCAGATTTGTACATTGTTTCATTATGTTGCATCAAAAATATTTTCATTTAATATGTACAGTATATGTTTAAACTGCATATAATGTATGTCACCTCAGTTTTTCCACCAAAAATGTAAAATAGCTGAGCAACATTTCAGAGATTTCAATCTTATTTTTCTGCCTTTATAAACTGATTCTGTGGAGAGTCCCACAAAGCTTCTTGGATGTGATTTTTTATTTGTGATTTTTTGCGATATATATTTTGTGCTTTTGACTTTATAGCTGATTGACTTCCTTAAACATACTATTTCTAATATGAAGTTTGACTTAGACCGATGTCTGCTCTGTGCACAGAGGAGATGAGTAAGCGTGTAAAAATAGAAGCTAGTGAGGGTATTATTGTTGGTTAGTTTCATTTTTCATTCCGCCCTGTAATCAGATTATTTCTAACAAATGTCTGGCCTTAGGTGGCTGCTGGGTCTCAGTTTTTACTCCACCGCTCACTTATTCATCACCTCCTGGGGACGTTGCAGACGGCTTTAGCTTATTGTGGCCATTTGCTGAGGAGAACTGGTCCCCCCCCCCCTCCGAGTTGGTGCTAACGTGTCCTTACAGGAGGGCGAGGCACAAATAAGTAGCTGGACAGAGGTTTGAATCGGAGGAAAGATCCACCCGCTGCTTTTGTTTTGTCCTGCCAAATCCTGGATTGTCACATTCAGGTTATTTTAGGTGATAAGAACCATCGGCTGGAACAGTATTTGTCGGTAGTGTGTATCGGGATGGAAAAGGCTCGTCCAACGGAGCCACAAGCAGACGTGAAGCTTGTATCTTCACCATGAAGGCTGCTCTGCTCCACGCTTAGTGTTGTGTGCCGTGATTGGTTCACCATGAAGGCTGCTCTGCTCCACGCTTAGTGTTGTGTGCCGTGATTGGTTCACCATGAAGGCTGCTCTGCTCCACGCTTAGTGTTGTGTGCCGTGATTAGTTCTTGCCGAAGGGGCTCTTATTTCCGTGAAACATCCATCAAAGGAAATCAAGTAGAGTCAGGTGAACCGATGATGCGTTGAACTTCAGGTCATCTCACCGGTGTGGCTGTGATCATTACAGCTATGATAAACTGAGCAGTACTCTGTATATTAAGTTTAAAAAGAATGTTGTTTTTTTTAAAAAAGTGCCTGTCTGTAGGGTCAACTTTTAATGGTAGCAGTGAAAAACTAATGGTCTTAGAAAGAGTGACTTAGGTAGACTGTGTACTGTATAGTAAAATCTTTGTACTGAGTAACACGCTCACACTGAGTAACACGCTCACACTGAGTAACACGCTCACACTTATATCTGACTTGGCTTCTGATTCCTACTCGCGTATGACAGTAGCATGCATGCACGGCAAGGTCCTCTTAAAATAAGTAGTTCAGACATTAATCAGGCGAGATGTCACACTGTTTGATGACAGTAATGAATTACTTTTGCTATTTGATGTACCATCGCAGACATATTACAGGGAAAAGCCTTTGATTGGCATCCTCTTAAAACAGCATCGTGCGCCATAAAAACAAGCCTGTAGTTTACGTGACAATCTAGCTTTGCTGAACCAAATTAGAGTTAATGCAGTTACGTTCTTGGAAATCTGTAATGAAATCAGATTAAACACTGGCCTGAAATCTTATCTTAACTGTATGCTGTCATATGTATCTGAACAAAGATCTGATTTGTAGTGTCCCTGCACATAATCCATAATGTGTGTTCATGTGACTTTTTACCTCGTTAATTAGAAATTTAAACATCCCTGCTGTACTTTGATTAGCTTCAGCAGTACAGGTTGTGATTCACAGTTCATACTGACATGATGCATGGTGCGCTGACTGGGTTAATATCCCTGTCTGCCAACAGATTAATAGATATTTATGCGAAGTATACTGGATATTTAATTACTCGAGGGCATAGGTAGAAATGTCACGTGGAAAGAGAGAACTTTTGTACATTTATTGGAAGGAAATACCAAAGTTCTTGAATATGGGGTGCATCCTTATACATTGAAGTGACCACATTTTACCTGATGAGGTAGACGTCTTCTGAAGGCTATGTCTGAAGAAGTTAAACGAGAACTCAGTGCTACAGTTCTATTGTAATTGAATGTCCATTTGCTAGATTGTAACGTCTGTAGGTATGTGTGAGGTCCATGCCGACACACTCTAATGGGTTATTGTTGTACTTTTCAGACTGTGATTGTATGTGATACCTTGATTAAAAGCAAATGAGTTCAATTATTGTCGCTACTATTGTGTCAAATTTGAGGTCATCTGTGTTTTAAAACTGTTTTGACATTTTCAGCCTGTTTTTCCCCCCCTTAATCTCTTGCTACATTTAACACTCTCTGAGATAACATCAAGTTCCCCTCAGCATTGTGCTCACTGATCGTGTAGCGCGTAAGCAGGGCTCTGCTATTTCGGGGCTCTGACTGTGTGTGGAGAAAACAGGTCCTTTTCATCACAGTGCTTACAGACCGTACCTTGGACACAGGAATAAGAGGAGGTAGTATGGCTTATAGACTAATTTAACAGCTATGGGGGAATCAAAAAAGAAGCGGTTTTGGGGGTCAAAGTAGTTGGTAGGGGCCACCTAAGTTAACCAGTAGGGCAATAATCCTGTATCTAGCAACTGTGCTTGTAAGCCATGTGCTTGTTATTGGAGAGAGTAATAATCATAACAAGCCGAAGACTGCTTAGTGTTTTACGCCGCGCCAGTTTCAATACAGCCCTACAGGAATTGTTCTGTGTTTGTAGAAGGAGGAGTGTGGCCTGTGCGTTTCCATGGGGACCACGGTTTATGGATTAAGACGCAGCAGTGCAGGTGATCTGTCAGGGGTGCTGGCTCTCAGCACAAGATCAGTTTGCAGGGCTACTTTTACCATCTACGTGACGCATACTGGAAGCTCTGTATTTTAAACAACTGCAGACAAGTGACATTGTTTAGAATTTAAAAAAAAATACTGATCACTTTCAAAAGCATGATGTTTTTTTGGACCACAGAGGGGACCTGGTGTTCGCCCGGTGAAGAGAAACGTTTTGCACCCAGTGATGGATGGGAGTCCCGACAAAGGGAAAGGCAAGTTCACCATATCCCTCATGCAAGTTTATTGGGATCTTTACGGTAACAATCACCAGTATACTTTCCACATCCAGCATAAGTGCTGAGTTTGCTCAAAGTGTGAAATGAGTGTTATGGACGACAAGGGTTAAAAGTGAGAACAGATCCTTAACTCGTTAGACTCGAACCAGGTTTGACCTGGCAACAAACCAAGCACACAAACAATGAGAGTCAATTTATGATTGTCAAAGAAATATTGGTAACTCTTTCTTTGAATGTATCTTTAGTGCATTATAGATGAGAGCTTCATTGAAGCTCATGAGGAATTATAATCAACACTATTATGCCTTATGACTGTCAATAGAAGATATTATTATGCTTTATTAATTATTATACCAACCATTATAATGCATTATAAAGGTATCTATAGTGCATTATAAATGAGAGCTTTAAGTAAAGCGTTACCAAAATATTTCACATTTAATACCAATATTAAGTTAATCACAAAACTTGAATATTTTATATCAGTAATGGACTATTCCTGGTAACATTTGCCTTTAACAACAACCCATAATAGCAAATTAGGCTTTAATGAAAAAGGCTTCATACACTAAACATTACCATGGAAACGGCAGGACACTCATCCATCTGAGATTCTGCATGAAGTATCGCTTGAAAGACCTAAGATTGGTTCCAACTTTCTTGTAAACCTAAACACTACATTGTCTTAAAAACTTGACAGCTTCATCTTTGCCTCCAATCTCATAAGCAATGCAATATACACATATAAAGCACATTCAATTACGACAACGTGATGGAAAGAGATTTCCGAGTTCAGCAATCATTGCTGACTCATTCTCAGGTTTTTCACAGAAAGACTTCTGATGCCGTTTCGACTGAAATTTTACTACCAAAACCGAAAATTGAGGAACTTATGGGGCACACGTGGCAGGTCTCCTCCCCCAGGTCGCCGTGTGACCCACAGCCACCCGAAAGGAGCTTCAGAGCGACCAGATCCAGAAGAAAATAGAGCGAGAAACAACGTCTTCAAAATTAGGGATTAAATCAAGCAATATCAACTCCTACTCTGGTCACCAAACGCTGACATCGCAGCAGAGCTGACAATGTGTCTTGTGAATCCAACATTTAGCGATGAGTAAAGCGCCCTAAGGAGCACGAACACAATGGCAAACAGCAGTTTAGATGTTTAGTACACATTGCCCTGTCTATGCATGTACCACAAAGGCTAACAGGAAAATGGCTAAGTTTGTACTAGGGATGAGAGGACATTGTTTACATTCAGGGAGATACAAGTGTTTTAGTACTAGTACTCATTAATTGTCACTATTGTACTTCACACATTTTGCAGCAGTATTAAACAATATGAATCTGGAATTGATCACAAACATACGACAACATTTGTTTATCAGTCAAGAATAAATAACTGTAAAAATATTTAAAACAAGTATCATTGGAAGTATCTGTCAGGTGACATAACAGCAGGAGGAGTGGGATTTGCTTAAACTTGTAGCAAAACTGTATGATATTCTGACAAATGTTCGGAAAACCGTAAAACAGTTTGAGATCTGGGCATAAATGCAAAAAAAAAAAAAGGAAAAAAACGGCAAATGCACCGTAAAAATTCACCTCCGTCCTTCAAAGAATGGTAACAAACTGTACAGCAAAACATAAGGAAGTTTTTTAAACCCAATGTGAATAGACTACATTTAATTGTATTATCCAGGCATTTCAAGAAAGGCATTGTCTGTTTAATAGTGCTAGCAGCTCTCTATTGTTACATTGAAAGCAACATAAAAACTCTCAAAATAAAGAAACATGGAATTCTATGGCAAAATTATGGTGCACAAAAATAACATTATAAAACCACAGTCTAGGGCAGCTGATATGAATTAGCAAATAAAGATCAGCACGTTAGGACCAGTTTGTTAGTCAGAGGTACTGCAGGAGAACAAAAACAGCACATGACTCATTCCGCTACTCAAAGGTTTATGACCATGACAAACAAAAAACTTCTGAAAACCACATCAGATTTATCTTTCTCAAATGTCTTTAGTTTATTACTGCAAATATGAATTTTCATGGCACATGGACTGTGTTATAATATCATTCTGTACACTTTTTAAACTTCATGTTTTCACGCACTTTGACTCCATGTGTGTGGAGTTTGCATCTTCTCCTCAGGTCATCGTGGGCTTTCCACCGGGTATTCCAGTTTCCCCCCACAGTCCAAAAACATGCAAAGGTGAATCAGTGTTACCAAATTGCCCATAGGTGTGAGTGATGTGTCAGTGATATGTGAGTGATGTGTCAGTGATGTGTAGTGATATGTGAGTGATATGTGAGTGATGTGTCAGTGATGTGTCAGTGATGTGTCAGTGATGTGTGAGTGTTCTGTCAATAATATGTGAGTGATGTGTAGTGATATGTAAGTGATATGTGAGTGATGTGTCAGTGATGTGAGTGGTGTGTGAGTGATGTGTCAGTGATATATGAATGATGTGTAGTGATATGTGAGTGATGTGTCAGTGATGTGTCAGTGTTCTGTCAATAATATGTGAGTGATGTGTCAGTGATGTGTCAGTGATATGAGTGATGTGTAGTGATATGTCAGTGATGTGTCAGTGATGTGTGAGTGTTCTGTCAATAATATGTGAGTGATGTGTCAGTGATGTGTGAGTGATATGTGTCAGTGATGTGCGCTGTGATCGGTTATCGTCGCATCTTGGGTTGTTCCAAGCCTTGTGGCCAAAATATCTGGGATACCCTACAAGACCCTGCAAAGAAATAGTGACAAAACATGGATAGATGGATGGATGGATGGATGGATATATTAGCTTTTTCACATGAGATTGCTTATGTAATATTTCAATTACCAGTTTTCATTGAACTGTGGTTGTTACATCAATTTGCCTTATATTTTATACAGATAGGGTATTGCATACATGCCACATTTTACAAAAGATTTAATAAAAAAAATCTAATCATAGAAACAATCACACCTGTAGAGTGAAACAACAACAGTACACCTACTGCACTTGTAACAAGTTGGAAAATAGGAATTTCCCTTTCTGATGAAATGCAGGTAGGAAATGGGGGACTGATGCTAAAATTGTTGTTTTAACAACACGGTGCTCATTGTGAAAGCGCCCAGCCCGAGAGCGCCTTCCAGTCCGCCGTCAGCTTCATCATCGCCCCCCCCCCCCCCCCCCCCCCCCCCGCCCCGCCCCCCCCCCCCCCGCCCCCCCTCCCCCCCCCCCCGCCTTTCCACCCCCCCCCCCCCCCCCCCCCCGCACCTGTAATCATCAATTCCCTTTGTTCGGTCCTGGACCGGGCCGAGCTGATGGACTGCTGACTGCTATGCGAGTCGGCCGACTCCCACCATTCCTCACCACCTCGGGATAGCACAGTAATCTGTGGAAGCGGGGACACCAAGTGTGAAAGCACCACCGGACTGACAGACGTTACCACGGCACCCATGAGTACTGCATAATAGGCACAGCATCGATCTTCTGATTCAGGTATTCCCTGTAACTGTCCATACGAGCCATTGGAGTTATTATTATATATTTTTTAAATAAGTACCAAAATGAGATCGTGCAGGCATATAATTGGCATTTTTAGCTAGGGATAATTTTCTATACATAACACAAAGGCATAACCCAAGAAGCATCAGTGCTGTAGTGTTCAGATCTCCAAGGGCCAGTGCTGTACTAAGACGCCCTTTCATGTACCATGTCAGTGTCTGGATGAAAGTTTAGTCCGGCCAGGCGGGCAGCACTTTGAATAGTAATTAGCCTGATTGCTTTGAACCCTGACCTTTCACCTCCATGTTTAGTGCATCCATCCGTCCATCCATTCTCTAACTGCTTATCCTGGTCATAATCTATTCCAGGAAGCTCAGGGCATGTATACACACACGGTTGTCAGAGAATCCATTTTTAAAAGACTGCCTTGTTTGTGAAAGATTTACTCCCATAGAGAACCAGTTGCTTGCGAATCAAGTCTATTGATTGGTGTTATATGCCCAGTAAAAGCAAAGATGAAGCTCCCCCTACGACCGCCATTAGCTGAAATAATCGACCTGAGTTGTTCCTTACTGATAGACTTTACGCTTTTATAGGAAGGATCTAACATGAAAGAGATGCAGTAGTATTGCATGCCAGCGTAATTAATCGAAGACAAAAGCGTACGGTGCCAAGCATAAAATCATCATAATCAGCATTTTATGGGCTTAACTGTCTTAATGACTAAGTGGAAAAAAATATTTTGAAACGCGTAAAACGTTGTAAAGATTATTGATTTTAGTATCTACTAAAAAGTAAATATTGTAAATAATCGCTTGTGTATGTAATTATAACAGTTATCCTGTACAGCCGGTGTTCTGACGAGTTGAGCTACCTATCGCACTATCGAGCCTTTATGCGCATGTGCAATTCCACCGTTTTGGGGTTAGGGTTAGGTTTTAGGGGGTTAGGGCTATCGATTACCACTACGGTAGCCTAACTCGACAAAGTAGCTCAACTTGACACAACACCGGTAAGTCAGAACCTTTTGATCGTTGTCTTAAGATTTATTCAAGACTTCTTACAATTAAAAACAGTTTCACAACTTGGTCAGGTGGCTGCGTGTATTGCACTTCAGAATAACACATACAGCATTACAAACAAATTTTAACAAATTTCCGCGGCCAGCACCTTGGTATGAACCTGTAACGTCTTAAGGTCCACGCTCTTTATGTTACGCGTTTTGTAACATTTACTGAAAATTACTGAATTTTGTCATTGGGAAAACAGAAACGAAGGACATTCAGTCCGGGCAAAAACTGTCCTTAAGTAAATGATTGTAGTGTCGTGTAATGCACTGTCATCCGTGGGATCCTAATTTCGTGATATTCTCAGGATGATTCTTACCCTAAATAGAAAAGGAGTGGATGGAAACTTATAAAGACAAGACCTTTAGCTTACAATTCCAAGTATGTGGTAAATGTCAGTTTGACAAGCCCATATAACGTTCATTGTTTATGTTACTCCTGCGTTACTGGTAACTACAGACAATGGCATCAAAAAATGCAACACCAGTCATTTCACATTACACTGGCAGTACGTCTTCTGATGCCTGAAATTGTTTAAAGATTTCTTGTTAAAGATTTTAAATATGGATGCTAAATCTCATTTGCTTCTAATGAAGTGGTGTAGCACGATTTGACAGATCATAAGATCCGCTTTCAGAATAGTAATGTGTGACTGTCTTTTCATTTTATTTGACAGCAAAAATTTTGAGTGAATATATTTTGCAGAATTTTTCAAAAAGGTGTGCCGTGCTTTGGAAAGCAGATAATTTGTTGACTAATAGGAAGGAGCCGTGTGTTTTTCTGACACGACTGGCGGAGAAGTTAGCATTTAGTCTGACAGGAATTGACTTACAGGGGTTAATTATGGTATGCTCTTTTCAGCGAATGACCTGTTTGCGGCAGCCTGGCTTCCTCGCTTTCCTAATGGCTGGCATTTTACCGGATGCCAGAGAAGAGATAGTCAGAGGTTACAGAAATATAAATTCTCAGTTGTTCATCAGATTAAATGAACCTGTTTGATTAGCGGAAGATCTGTAGAAGGTTATTTAAACAAAGAAACTGTAATGATTAGTGAATACGAGCAGCGATGGCTATTATTTTGAGTACATGTTGAGTACAGGTGCTGTCCGTAAAAGAACTGCGATACTGCAGAACCAAC
Source organism: Brevimyrus niger (assembly GCA_015164015.2). Classification (NCBI taxonomy): domain Eukaryota; kingdom Metazoa; phylum Chordata; class Actinopteri; order Osteoglossiformes; family Mormyridae; genus Brevimyrus; species Brevimyrus niger. Next base: position 4,595,145 of record JAABNY020000032.1, read on the forward strand.
ATCTTTTTTCCCCCACGTTCAATGATTCTAAACTACAATATCTGAATATAAATCCACGCAGTATGTTATGATATGCCCCCCATGCCATATTCTTAGCATCTAGTTATAGACATGATTTGTTAATGTCTGTACATATTAATGTATTTAATAGATGTCCGATAATGTTGCCTGTAGCACAAAATAAGGAAATATATGCCTTAGATAACATGAGAACTCTAGATTATCGTTGGAGGACAGTGTCTGTAGTTTAAACTGCGGATGTGCGATGGTTTACCAGCTCTACTTCAGGAAAAATATTTAATTCTTGACTGACACGTTTGTGATTAATATTATTACTGTCACTGTATTCCAAGTCCAGGTGGCACTAGAGATATCAACGTTAGCAAATTAGCAAATGCAACATCTACAAATGGGTAGTCCACATGAATCATTTATGAGAGATGCAAGCAATGGCCAATCAGAGCAAATTTATTATTTCATTGATTTAACTACCAGTCTGTGCGAATTGTGGATCATTGACTTAATGGGAAAAATATTCTCACTCAAAAATTATGCATATTTACACTGACCGAACGGCAATTAAAAAATCAAGTAAACCTAATCAGATTTGTTTGTATAGGAAACTCAAAAAAGTCTAGAATTGACCAATAGCAGGACAGCCCTCTGATTCCAATGCGGGTTGTGTAATCATTAAAGTTAAAAAAGCAACAAACTTATGGAGGGCTAAGAGTGCCAAAATTAAGTAAATAAATACACCAATAATTAATTAATTAATTGTTTAAAATGGGAAATATAAAGACAAATTATTACTTAAATGTGCCATGTGTCACGTAGCGTGGTCGGCGGATAGGCAGAAAGGCAAGAGGAGCCGGTCAGACGAGCAAACGGGATTTTAATAGGGGTAAACAGGGCGGACATCAACAGACAGGGCAACACAGCACTACTAACGGCAATGACAGATCTGACGGGACTTCGACTCGGACGCGGACTACGTACACAGGACAGGCTGAAATTAACTAGAAACAGGTGGGAACAATCAGGAGTCGATATGAGGTAATGAGGGGGCGTGGCACACAGGAGGATCGTTCGGAGCTGATCGTGACATAATGAATTATTTAGAATGGGAAATAAAAATATCGTTAATTAAATGTGCCATGAATTATTATCTACCATTAGGAATAAAATCATTATTAATTAATTACATGTGTCATTTACAATTATTTCACTATTTATTTAATTTTGGCACTTTCACCCCATCATGAATTAATTTGATCTGTCACTGCCTGTCGTCAACCGAGAGTAACATCTGATTGGTTACCCTGTACAGCAAGTCAAAACAAATAGATCCCAGATAATGGATCGGTACGGGACCCGTCAATATACTCCGAGACAATAGATGACAATATTTCGCAACGGCCTTAATCGAGCGATATAGGTAGGGGTGTCAGTACCGAAAATGCTGTTTATGTTGTGCAAATAAAAGTTAACTATTATTTTGGGGTGACTTTTTTTTTGCTCTGCATATATCACAGCCCCTTGATAAGCAATATAAGCACACAGACGCAAATATAAGGGAAATTTTTCATGTATGCATCAAGAAGCTACAGTGAGTGTTCTATGTAAAATGCTACTGCTAATTATTTAGCTTAAAATCTGTAAGAAAGGAAAAAGAACATGAAAACCCGATTGATGTCAAATCAGTGGAGAGGACTGGGAGAACAATGGCAAGATCAGATCCCGACCTTTTTTTTTTTTTTTTTTTTTTTACCTTTGAGCCACTTAACCAGTTTGTTTGTTTTGTTGTTTTTTTTTTTTGTTACCTAAAACATCTGTGTAAACTGCTAGTGCGTAAGCTATGTAAATTGTGTGTGATGAAAGCATTGCTGCTAAGCAACTGAATAATAACGGAGGGTATTTAAATGTGCCTTTCGAACAAAAGAAATAGAATTTCAATATCGCGTTGAATACGGGTCAATCAATATATCTATTTGCTTGTTGTTCATATTTAATGTAGCGTGGAGCGATTACTTTTTACGCAGGTAACAAAGCAAGCTGGACGAACCTGCTCTGTTCGTAGCAGCCAGCAGCGCCATGTTGCCTAATGAGCGCTTATTATAGAAAACTGGGGGGGGGGGGGGGGCTTTTGTTGCCATGGCGTCTCCCATGTTTGATTTCCTGTTTGTCCCCTGATGATGTCAAGACAATCAATCAAGGCTGTTAACTGCTTTGGCTCATTTCGTTCCCCCCCCTTCTTTAGATCTTCTTTTCAGTTTTCGGTCAGGAGGAGCTCCTGTATTCTAATGCAAGTCTGATAACGAAAGAAAATTACCATAATTCTGTCTGTCAGAGCTCAAAGTCGAAGCTTTTTTTTGCAATTATTTTGTACCATTGGATTGAAACTTATAAGGATACAGTGGTTCTATAATTAATGTAATATGAGGGTAACTTCCACAATGTAGTATTAAGAGTAAAATTTGGTTTGCTGGTTTGTCTTTTAAAAGGTTATTTTTGAGGAGGTAGGAATTTGGAGCTACAAGGCTGATAAAATGTCACCTTGGGCCCCTGAATTGAAGGCCCCTCTATATAGTGCTGGGCCTCCAGCATCCATGCCCCAACTGCACCCCTGTTGCAGAGTCCACTATGGGCGTTGTTAGGTCTGATCACTAGGTGGTATAGCCCTGGGTCTTTTTAGACCCGATGCTAGTCTTCCTTCAAAAGAAAACATCATGCCACAGGTAAACTTGACTTAGTCTCTGATTTTTTTTCCCCAATAGCTAGAAATGTCCCTGGAGTCCACTGTTGTGTTTTTAAAACTGGTTACGAGTGCAGCTGCAATCATGAGCTTGGCCCTGTGAAAGTCTGTGTAGTATCTTCATAATAGGGGATGAATTGGATTAGTGTTTGGTGAACATGGTTTTGCAGATTGATGATGCTGCAGAATTCTGCGTTTGTCTCGGTGGGCCACGCCTCTCAGCTTAAGTTTAGGCCCTAAAGGGAGCGACGCCCTTACCGTCGGCCCCATGAGCGCTTCAACGAGTGGCTGCCCTTCAGTGCCAAGCTTGCTCCCACCTGCATGTGTCTGTGTGTCGTGGATCATATATCTGAAAGCCACACACCCCTTTGAGGGCAGCCCAATGTGCCGCCCCTATGGAAGGCCCCTCCTGACGCTCTGAGGGCAGCCCAATGCGCTTTGCCTATGGAATGCCCTTCCTCACACTCAGGGCAGCCCAATCTACTGACAGTTTTAAAAAAGGGCTTAAAACCTTCCTTTTTAGCAAATTTTATCATTCATAACTTTTTGCTTTATTGCGCTCCGAAAATGTAAAGTGCGTTATAAATAAAATGTGTTTTTATTACTATTAATGGAGACCAAAAGCACAATTTCTCCATAAACTGAGGAATTGGTCTAGCTAGGATAAGGGTCTTGACTGTAGTCTTCTTAGACATGTCACGGCCGCTGCACACAAAAATTCTTTCTTTGTTTCTTTGTTTCTTTGTTTTTGCGTAACATTCGGAATAAAGGCTGTTATCGCGCAACAGAAATTTACCACGTCTGATTGTTCTTCTGTTGGAGGTATTTTGGTGTCTCCAGTGGAATTTTAAAGAGTTCAGATTAAATAGAGGTACAACTTGAACATATGTAATTGAGAAACATAAATTGGCCTGGAAGATGGTAATTCTGATTTCTTTTTAAACCAGAATTATTAGGAATGTGTTTGCCGTTTAAACATGCTGCACAAAAGGAAATCTTTTGCTTAAAATGAAACTTGGAATGAAACTTTATTGTCATTATATGTTCACTACAATGTCCAGTCCGGAGCCTATCACAGGAGCTATGGGAGCAAGGTAAGGAACAACCCAGGATGGGGCCACGGCCCATTGACATTGTTAGCTCACATTGTATACTCACATTCCACTCACACACTATTCGCTCCTATGAACAATCTGCAAACTGCACTTGGAAGAGTCCCCAGAACAACACGGGGAGAACATGAAACTTGAGACATACAGGTCCAGGGCGGAGACTCGAACCCTGGTCGCAAGCTTGAAGCAGTCATGCTAGCCACTGTATTTTTATCACTATTAATATTTTACACATTTATGCTAATATTTCAATGCAATTATCCTTTTTTATGAAGTTCAATTTCTTAATTTGGAAAAAATCTGCAAATTTTAATTAAAACAATTGATTATCATAAGAAATTAATGTACATAAAATCCAGTGGTGGGCACAGCTAACTGAAACAGTTGTCGGATTTAATGTGTGCTACTTTAAATAAGTTATCCAGGTAACCGAGAAATCCAGCTTTGTGATACAGGCCCCTGTTCTCAGCTTAGTTCAGGATACTCCAGTTTAAAGGGACTTTATCTTCCTTCACTTATATTTAGCCCAGACTACAGTACCTTAAATACAACCAGTTATCTACCAAACACGACTTCTATTTATAAGTTGTCAGCCAACAACGTGCCTTATAAACTGTTGCAGACATGCTCACAACAATCAGGAACAAATATGTATGGTGTTACGTTTTAGACAGTTAAACATTATTCATTTTACCTCCAAAAAATGTTAGCGGATTTACACTTAGCGGAACTAAGTTTAGTGGGAGCTAATTGGCCTGATGTTTTGGGTTTCAGAATTAGCGGAAACACTGATCTGCTAACTAACAAGTTATCTTCGCCAATTAGAGGTTAGCGGATGGGCGGGACCCTGCCCACCACTTATAACACCTATGGTATAACCTTTATAGATATAATCATGGATTGTTTATATTGATGAACAGTCTGGTTGAATCTGGAAATTTCCTTTCCACAAACATAATGCATGAAGCATTTGCTCTATGAAAGTCAAATATGACATTAACCAGACGGTTAAGAAAGAATTCGACAGGGTCTCCCTTTACACTTTGAATGAAAGGTTCTCCTGCTGCTTTAATATCCCTTTTGGATGACCCATCTAGGTAGCTGTTGTTACTTTAAATTGTTTTTAATGCTTGATAGTTTAGAGTTGCTACAAATAAGGCTTTTAATGTTTACAGTTATTGCCTGTGTAGCTAATGCTTTACTACATATAAGTGATGATCAAATATATGCTTAACCTATTGACCGCATGCATACAGTAATACTTTCTAAAATATCGATATTCCATATAATGATGAGTTAAACGGACTAATTCACAGTTAATTTGTACACTGGGTTCCCTTCCCAAAGAGCAGCTTTCTTTTTTTTCTTTTTTTTTGTAATAATGATGCGGCTGTGAAAAGTCTATCGTAGCTCAGTGATGGGGAAGCATTTTGTGTGCAAACAAGATTAAGTCTTTTGATCGTTGCACTGGCAAGACAAATTGGTCTGGAGAGGAAATTTGACTGGGCTTTTTGTTAGTTACAAATCAATGAATGGAATTTGTGAGTCACGAACTTTAGCAGAGGGGTAGAAACTGTTCCATAAATTATGCTTCCAGAGTTTCATGTTCAGTTATTTATTCAGATATTTTTGAGGGTTGGATTCATGGTTGGATTAAGACCTCTCCTGGTTCCTGGGTATCAGTAAAATAACCCCCCCCCCCCCCCCCCCCCCCCCCCCACCACGCACCACTCGTCTCTCTCTGGCTGTGTGGGGAATGGCGGCGGCAGGAAATCTTGTGGATTTGTTTTGTTTTTGGGAAGACT
>JAABNY020000032.1:4635217-4660465 GCA_015164015.2 Brevimyrus niger
TTTTCCTTCCCCCCCCCCCCGTGTTGCCCTCTTCCCTTGTGGGAGCGTGGGGCAGAACAAAGGTTTCCCCCCCCCCCCCCCCCCCAGTTCAAACAATTTGTGTATGAAGTTTAAAATGTATTATTGTTTTAAAATTTCTTTAAGTGGTTTAATTCATATCAGGTGACCTTGAGTGTCTCGAAAGGTAAATAAAATGTATATTATTATTATTATTATTATTAGATTCACACTTATTAAAGTGCAGTCATTTAAAGTTATGAATTACCAATAAACTAATGTATGGGCGCGCAGAATCATTTTGTGAGTCTGATGATTGTTTAATGAGACCAAAGGCCCCCAGGGGGTACAGCGATAAACGTTGTTGGAGGAATACCAGGGGGTCACAGGCCCCTGGGCTGCAGGCCAGGTGAACCCATGCATTGAAGATCCCCGACTGAGACACCACATAGTCCTGGGGCAACATACACATACTCCTCAAATCAGAATTCGACTTGTTCTGCGCGCAGTTTCTGTGCAGTTTGTGTGTGTTTGGTGTCTTGCCCTCACTCATAGCCGCACTATTTTCTGTTATCTGTCATATCACTGTTATCCATCTTCATAATCAGCTGATAATGCATTCCACTTAGCAGGTTAAATGTAGCCTGTGTTAAACTAACTGAGCCCAAGAATGCTGTCCAAAAGTTTTGGACCGGAATGATTATAAACAGTCGTTAAATATTTTTAAAGCAGCACTTCCCCATACCGAAGTATTCAGTGTATTGACATTTTTTTATATATATATATATACATATTTTAAAATCTGATAAAGAACAACCCTGATGATTTTTACAGGATATTTATTTCCTTCTATGGTCTTACTTCTCATATTTATATTCATTTTCAATTAGTTTTCTTTGTGTATCATTTATATATAAAAAATGTGTATGTGTGTGTGTGTGTGTGTGTGTACATCAGGTTGTGCTTCAACCCTTTATGAGTTCTGACCTGCGTGGCTCCATGGACCATATTCTCCACTTTGTGAAGGAGGAAACCTACTTCACATTCTATGCTACGGGAGTCATCTTGAAAGCAATTTTGAATCTGTTTAGCAGTGTATATGGGGACACTGTGAGGCAGTAGTGTCTGCAGCACAGGGTGCTACACCAGCCGCAGTGAAAATACGCGTCGACTTTTATGATGGCTATGCAGAGCGATCGTCAGACCTAATGAACTGGACAAGGTGGCTGTCCATATCAAATGAGCCCGAAGGTTGAGGGCTTCCTTTGCCTCTGTTCACACGCAAACCCTTCCAGAGGTAGTAAAACGGGCAGATTACTTTTCCTATTGCTCAGGGGCCCAGGACTTGTGCCACTTACACGAGGCGGTGCACTTTGTGATTTCCAGGTGGCAGCCCTGCCGTACATGCCAGCTTTGAGAAGTTCACGACATGCAGTGTTTGTTGAGAATGGCTCACTTTGTAGTCAGTTTTGAAGCAGTATCTATCTATGTATCCTAAAATCGTTGCTATATGTTGCAATTACTTTTTTTCAGACTGTTCCCCTTAACACGTCACCTATTTTTGCAGTTTTTGTGACCAGTGCACTGAGCATTTATATTCTACAGGCGCTTCATGGCGCTTTGAAAACTCACGTTAAATTGCTTACGGTCGGACCTCATTCACGAATGATACATACGGCTATTTGGTTGTCAGCTTAATATGACTCATCATCGTATGTAACTGCGATTTAGTTACTTCAAAGTTAAAGGCCTTTTTCATGTGGTGTTTCAATTATTTTGTCCACCCCCTGTATATAGGGTATGGAACTTTATATGAAATTAAAATGACTCTTTTCAAGCAGCAGTAGTATTTGTTACAAACTTAGAAGGGACTATTCAAAAAGCCCTACAGCACGTTCCACAATGACAGACCAGCCACTGATAAGAAAAACTGCAGTGCAACCAGATTATGTCGCTATAGCCTAAATATTATATACATGTATGTTTCTCAAACACAGCCTAATCTGTTGATGGGAACTAAGTTAAATATTTGTGAATGATTTCAATTAACTCTATAGGTATAGAATTGGGTGCGGTTTCAATCCCATTGTGTCTGTTGAAAGAGAAATTCGGGCACTGGATGAATTATAGAATTTGTCTAAAATCACCACTTTTTCATATTTTTACATTATATGTGAACGTCAATTTATAGATTTAATCACTAATAATTGCTACCCTTTGCTCACACTTGGGGCTGTTTATCAATATCATCTTTAACATGCAAGGGAAATTGTATTTGATATTTTTGATAAATACGGATATCATAATATTCTGCAACGTGGAAAAGCGCAGTAGGATCAGCTGAGCCAGACTAATAGTGATTTAATAACGAGGAAAAAGTAACAGCTAATCGCTTAGGAGTCTAAAGCTTTTAGCCACCTTGGAAAAACAGAGAAATCTTTATTTAAACTCAACACCTTTTGGAGAGTAATTGTGTCAGTCTGGTAACCACTCACAAAACATGTTTACTTTATGGTGAACAGTGGGTAAATAGTAACTTTCCGAGCGGTCACTCACCGAGAAGGAGAACTTTGACTTCCTTGCGGTCCTTTTTCTTATACTCCCTGAGGATCTTCTTGATCTCCCTGTCCACCGCGATGCTCTTCCTCTCCTCCTCGGACAGGCAGCATGTGCAGGTCCGGTGGCACCACCGCCAGCAGCACGCCATGGCCGACAATCACTTCTAGCCGAAAATCCGACAATTCCTTCTGCTACGTTAGCATGTTTCTACAGCCTTCACTCTTCAGGCTCCTTGTACGTTTATTCGCTGCTCATTAAAGAAGTAATATTATGTAGTTTTAAAAAGTACAACGACGTTTTTGGTCTGTATTCGACGTTGAAAATATATGATCCGCTCCTCAAAGTATGATTCTGTAGCCTAAATTCGAATTCGGTACGAATTTAAAGTCGAATTAATTTAGATGTAGCCCTAAAACGTACAAAAAGTGTCCGATGCAGTTTGACACTGTCCATGGTATAATAAGAAAGAAAAAGAAAATAAGGACTACTGTGTTCACCGCCAAGCTCCCCCCTCTTTAACTTGCTACATGGCCGTAGTCCTTTTTCCTTATCGTTTCCAAATCGTCCAAGTTTCCCTGAACTGTTGTTCCAGTATTAAGAAACGAAGCCTGTTTATGCAGAATAAACGAGCTGATAGCAGGACCGCAAGATGTTCAATGTCATTACATTCCGTTTTTAAACTTTCTTCTACTGACACACCCCTGAAGTTACTGAGTCAATAGCTTAAAATGAAGCAAGACTCGTATGTTCCGCGATAATCACACGAAGAAAGAAGTTAAGACAGACGACACGCTCAAAAGTTGTCCTCGGTTGAATTGGGCTCTAAGCTCACTGGCGCTTCGCTTCTGCTGGAGATGATCAGATAATCAGATCTTTCCGCACACCGCGCCCGTATGTAAGATGGTGTCATAAGGCGTTCTGTTGTTTGCTTCTGATCGCCTGCGTTATATGTTCCTGGAGAATAAATCCTGCTTTGTGTTAACATAAATGGATACCGGATTGCGCGATCAAACACAAAATCACGTCAAAGCTTTACGTTCCAATAGGTTAAATAACACATATACATACACTTGGTATCAGCAATACAAATATCTTTGTTTCTCTTCCTTTCACAATGTAGCTCTGTACAGGCGTAACCGGTTGGGCGAGACTTTCAACGCGTTGTCGACAGGTGGAAAGGGCTGAGATTGTGTGAAATCGCCCAAAGTCCATAAGGTGTCCATAAAGGGGAACGTGACACTAAAACCCACTGAATTGCACTCGGGTAAGGGGAGACACCGATATGATGAATTGGGCAAAAGCTGTGGGAATATTATGGAAAAGTGTATTCTCAAATTACCAGTTGTTGGAAATCTGCTGCATATTTTGATAACCATAGGGTGCGGTTTAATGCATACAAAAGGTGATGTCTGTAAGGCTCGGCTCATTGTACACCATGGCCTATGATGACTTATTCATCCACAGCGGTCATTAGCAAAAAGTGGATGTGAGCATCAACACATGGAACAAAAGAACCGAAGGGAAAAAAAAAAAACTTTTTTTGTGTAATTAACTTGAATATCGAGCATATGTTACAGTACATGTTAAGTAGTGTCATGGATGCCTTTAGAATGGCAAAGAACACAGACACTGTTTGAAATATTAATGTACATTTTAGATGAACTACTGTGGCTGTGTTCTGCAGTACAAAGATGATAACACAAAATCTGTGAGACTTGGGTGTTCATGACTGAGCGGATACATGCATGTGGGTGGCTCAGTGGGTATTGCCGTTTACCGGTCCCTCCAGGGCTGGGGATTTGAATGCTGTCTGTGAGCGTGGCCTTTGCAGGTTCTCCCTGTCACGTGGGTGGCTCAGTGGGTAGTGCCGTTTACCCGTCCCTCCAGGGCTGGGGATTTGAATGCTGTCTGTGAGTGTGGCCTTTGCAGGTTCTCCCGGTCGTGTGAGTTTCCTTGAGGTATTCAGGTTTCATGCCTCATTCCAAGGACATGCTGTCAGGCTAACTGGTGCCTCTAAATTGCCCATATAGTATGAGTAAGTGTGTGAGTATGTGCTCTACAGTGGATTGGAATCCCATCCTGGGTGTATCCCTGCTTTATGCCCCATGGTCAGGATAAACTCCAGACCCCCCCGTGACTCTGACTGTCATAAGAGAAATTAAAAATGTATGTTAAAAAAAGACATAATTAGTGGTGTTGTTGCAATTATAGTTTAACTGTCATGGTCAACAATAATCACAGGTATTAAGAATTTTTTACCAATATTCACAAGGTGTTATCTGATTGATTACATTGTGACTGTTATGAAAACCCTGTACTGGCAAGAACTTAAAGATCAGTGGTCATTGTCAACACATCACAGCACACAACAACGACATGCGTCCTCTGCATTTGACCCATATGTGACTTTCGTGACACAGCAGGGGGCAGCTAATTCAGCGCCCGGGGAGCAGCGCTTGGGGACGGTACCTTGCTCAGGGTACCTCAGTGGTGACTTGCTGGTGGGGGATTCGAACCTGCGATTACAAGAGCGCTTCCCTAACCATCAAGCCACCACTGTCCCTTGTCTATTTCATTAATTCTTCTTTTGCCCTGTAATGCTGGTCGTGAAGCTGGTCATAAGCTTGTCGATTTAACGGTGATTACTGATTAATGGCAAAATTTATGTTTATAAAAATGCAGCCAAGTAAATTGATATTATTTCCTGTAAGGTTTCTGATATTAATGAATAATCATAAATATGTGTGTGTGTGTGTGTGTGTGTGTATAGGATTTGTCTGTAATCTACAACTTGCTGCATGGTTACAACTTGCAGCAGTACGTAGCCTTCAGAAATTACCAGCTTGCATGTTCCGTGGTAAATGATAGAAATTGTTCAATTTTTACACTCTATGTTTACAAGTATTTATAGTTTTTCTTACAAATAGGCGGTTGCTGTGCCGAATTATGCTTTACCCAGATATTTGTTTCTGGAATACATGGAAGCTCTTGAGAGCGGAAACACGTCTCAGCCATTATTTCGCCTTCATTTAGTCACTTAGAATACAGTGTATTGCAGCAATTATTTGCATTAATTATTCACCGTGTGTAAGTATAGACTGCAATTTGTGTCTTCACCTTACAGTTTTAAATAATACATGTAAAATATTATGCTTTATTCAGAGGATCCTTGGGCTTTATGACTCACCTTCAATTGATTTTGCACCTCTACCTCCCATTACGGTCACATGACTTCTCTTCCTGCAACGCTCTCATCTATCTGCCTTCATCCTCGCCTCTGAGTGGTAGTGCTGCAGCTGGGAATCTTCAGCTGCCGGGGCGAGATATGTTACGATCTCACCCCCGCAACCAATCAAGTAAATGAATGAATAAATAGATGTTCTGTGTTCTGACTTCTTAACAGCCAGTTGTTGTTTTTTTTGCTCCTAGGGGGAAATTCGTTTCCCCTCCAAAGTTGCACCTTTTTCCTTCGTGAGGTACCTGAGAACATTCACCTGCTCCCAGCAGGCCTCGCCAGTCTTGCAGCACCAAGGTTGCCTGGAAATGTAAATGTCAAAAACACCCCTTGGAGGGTTTGCATACACAGGTTTTTCTAACACTCTCCTCACTTAATTATTTGGGTATTTAACATCAGTTTTTCAGAGTTTTTCTCCATTTCATAGGTGAATGACACTTCCTATTGCCAACCTACTGTGTGCTTTCATCCTACCCACTGCTCTCTTCGGAGCACTTCTGCCCTCCTGTGTTCAAAGGTGGGATTACATAGCCAGGCTACTCCTCGCTTGACTGATGCTGCTCTATCAGAGTGGAAGGCTTCTTCTGGTAGGTGATCACACTCTCATCATGGTCTTCCATTTCTTTGGTCTCCTTGTTCTATGTACTTTATGCGTTTATGAAATGTTATATATTGAAATACTTGTTAACTGTGATGGGCCGTAGACTGACCCAGATTAAGATAAGAAAAATGGATAAACGGATGGATGCATGGAGTATAAGTACGTTGGGGAGAACGGGTGGATGCCCCCCCCCCCATATTTTAAATGTGGCTTCATTCATCCTTCCCAAGAAATAGACCTCTGCATTTAAATAATTCGTTAATTATGTCCCTCCGCCCAATATGAAACTTTTTCTTGTATCCTTGTATGGGTGGATGAAATATTTTGCTGCATAGTGCATATGTTTATTAGGTGGTAAATCTTGGCCATTGAGAGCTGCTTATTCATTGGACATTACATTGAAATTATGTGTGTAACTCGTATCAATATCCCATTCTTTTTGGAATGTCAGATGCACGTTTGACATTTTCTTCAGCGAAGCATCTCAGATGTATTCATCTCATCTCTTAATTTGTACCTCATTCTAACTCTTTCCTCAGCGATTCTCAGAGTCAGATTAAGCCTTGGATTTTTGGTGAAAAAAACAGAACAGAGAACATTCTCTGCTGTACAGAAGATGAAGGAGCTGAGATGTCTGTCTGGGCAAAGCTCTCCCCTCTCTGATATTTTCTAAAATATTTGCCCAGAAATCACACTCATCATAGATCAGAACTGTACATGGTCTTATCATCAGTGTCGATTTGACACAGCAAGAATATTCTTATTGCAGATGATCACAGATTTTCCAAATGGGGAATAAACGCCACCCTGTTTGTTGACATTTCATTTACAGCCGACAATTTAAATCATTTGCACAACTGGCTCAGCAATACTTCTTATCACGCGGCAGATATTTTGATGTGTTTGAACTGTAAAATTAGACCTGAAGTACCCACAACTCCCTAGTATCACCCCTTAACAGAATCACTAAGAATATTAACAAGAAATAAAAACACTGTCCTCAAGAAAAGTTTCACTGAAATAAATGGCTCAGTGTAGCATCAATTATTATTATTATTATTATTATTATTATTATTATTATTGTTGTGAGTAATAACTGGAATATTACATGTGAAAGCATGTATCTATGACTAGAAATCAAGATTAACAATGAACTAATTGTTAATATGCTTCCCATCCTTACCACCTTAAATTTAAATTCACCAACATTATCTGCTTCCATACCTTCCTCATTCACTCATTTTTCTTAAGGTGGTTTTATACTAACAACTGCTTTGAGCACAAAGAATATGTCAGACAGCGCTCCGCTTTTTTTTTTTGAGTAATATACCTATTTAGAATTAGGATTCAAAATATGTAGCAATTCTAGTCTAAAAATATATACTCCATCTCGTAGTTTACGCGGTGAGGTGAGACCTGGGCAAAAGCCGGCCAGAGCTATTTTTACTTAGCTACATGATCATTAAAATGAAAAAAAGGTAAGGTTTTATGTTCAAGTCCAATTTACAATTGCAATTACAACTGTTACTTCCATACTGATGTGCAAAAAGGATGCTTAAAAACCGATTCAGAATGTAGATCTTTTTTTTTTAAAAAAAAAATGTATGTTAAAAAATCGAGAAAATCTGTTGTAGCTTTCATGGGCATGAAGATAATCGTTAAAAAAAAGGTCCCTCGCTCACATGGTGAAGCTTGAATTTGGTCCTTCACAGAAAATAATTGCCCAGGTCTGTGGTAGGTGAATCATGGCGAGAGAGCTGTTTTGGGAGACAGCCAGTTGGTGTCATCACCCTAACAATGCGAGTGGCCATCTTTATTAAGTGTGCTGTGCTATGATTTGATAAGGGCTGCCTCAGGTCTCTCTCTGTATATCCTCTGCCATCGGGCTGTTTATTATGCTGACGTATCTCGGCCTACTGGGATTTTTCTCTACTCAAGTCAGCTGTCTTAACTTCAGAACCACCCAAACATAACCATTTTTTGTAATACTGCCTCACACCATGGCAATCTGGCCCCCAGCTCAATGTCCACTAACCCAGGGATGTAAGCCATACATCTTGCATGTATTAGTTGGTAAAGAGAGACTATTTAGGTGTCAGCTTCTGATTTAATCTTCAACATCCAGCCATCAGTATCAAGCATCCAGGTATTCAGTCATTATGAGTCATGTTAAGCTGACGCATTTTAAAATAGTTCTATTTAGTGTTTTGTTGTTGCCATAGAATTATGTGTGGTATTACTGCTATGTTGCTATTAAACAAGCATTTACATGTTCATTAAAACATATTTTACCTGCATTTCAAGGAAGCCACGATCTGCAGGACCAAACAATGAAATGTACGTCGTGAGTTAATAGCTTGTGGTATTGTGAGGATTCTGCTATATTCACACTTACGATAAATTCTGTTTAACAAGAATGTAGTCAATGACTGATTATGATATGAAAACAAAACAAAAAAAGATTAAGAAAGTCAATTAACGGTGCACAGATAGAAGCAGCAGAAGAAGTCATGGTACCTCAGAGTGCTCCTTTCTACCTAAGCACCAATAACAAAATTATAGCCCCCCCAACACACACTTTTATTCTGCAATGAGAAAAACCTGGGAATTTAAATTCTCACATTTTTCCTTTGCAGCACCTGCCTGATCTTTTCAGCCAAGCTTGACCTACCACTTGTCTCATGGCCCTGTTTGCCTGTCACATCACGATTCAGAAACCCAAGGTTTGGAAAAGACTTTGACCATTCAGAATTCGCTTTGCCGTCTGTCTGTTTCAGCTATTCACTTCAGGCCTGTACATGGTCACTGAAGTAGGGATTCAGCGATAGTCTTAATAAGGACTGCTGGACACTCAACTCTGACCCGCAGATTCGAGTTGTTTTTCTTGGTACCTAATTACTCATGATGGGTTTAAAATAGCAACTTAAAAAGGCTGAGCAGGACATACAAACCATGTAAATATGCAAAAGGACTACCAACAGTGTGGACTCTGCTTTTTGCTTGCATATGCAAAGCAAAAATCACTATTTTACTCATAAGAAGAACTGTTTTAGTGCCGATGTAAATAGGTTCCAACAATAGCGATAAAATTTGGCCTTGACACCAAGGCAATATCAAATCCATTTATCAGCTGGGTGACGCAGGACAGGCGTGCCGCTAACCATCTTTGAGGACACTGATGACTTCCAACCAGCAGAGACCATAATACATCATCACCACACCTTTTAATGCTATGAAATTTGTCATGCAACACAGCCCACCGCATTCCAAAGAGGTTTCAATGAATACCATATAAAACTGAAGCGACAGGACCGGTTTCTAGGTCTTATGGTATTGCTGCTATTATGGAAGGTGTCATTTCATTGCTATTCTACCACCATAACCTGCACTTAATGACCTACAGTTTGTACAGTTGGTATTTTGACTAAAACAATGTATGTTAAGTACCTTTTTAAGAGCACAAAACAGCCAGATTCATGGCAACTAGTTAACTGTCTTCTGCCCTGCACAAGCGTCTGTAGCATTGCTACAGTATTTGCAATAGATCATCTCAATTAGCGCAGGACACTGGTATAAATGAAAACATAACCAATAACTGAATAACCATTTCATGGCTATTTCATTTCACCGTCACTCCAGGTTTTCATCGCACTTTAATCAACCTCACAGACACTCTCTGGCAGAAACGAATATGTTAAAATCTCAGCAAACATATATTTATTTATTGCATTATTGTGGTCCTTGACTCAACAAGTCAGTGGTCCATTTTGCTTCATTGCATTTTCTTTGACGACCAGAACCCTGTGATGTCGGTTTGATACCATCAGCCGATATGTTAATTAGCAGACATTTAGTGGGAATTTAGCTACACGAGTGACACGCCCGGAAAAGACGATGGTTGGGATCTGAGAGCTGGAGTTCCGCGACCAACCTTGACGCTCTGGTAAAATCCGCCCTCGGAGGGAGCGCGCATCCCGCCCCCGCTCCGTCCCAGTCTCCGCGCCGCGGCCCCAGCCTCCATTTGCCCTCTGCTTGCCAGTCATTGTGTCTGCCTGTGGTCATCTCACCACGGGGCTGAGACGCGGACGGGATTCATCACCTATGAAACGTTAAAAGGCTGAACATCCTTCGAGCCGATAAAGGTCGTTTTTCTACGGCTAGCTAGCATCAGTAGCGGCATTAACTCCCGGAGTCTCGTAGGGCTACATTTACGGGCAGTGGATTTCACCGTCTCCGTAATTGGGTACCTAAAGAGTTGGATAACGAGCTTATATCTTAATACCGAAAGAGGAAAGGCAGGTTTTCCTGCAGTATAGCGTAACATTTTGTACAATGTCGACGGCGCTTTTGTGTAGTTCGCCGCTGAGCGCGCGCAGCTAATGGGCAGCGCGACGGGCGCTTTTCTCGCGCATTTCGGGCTCGGTTCTGGGGCGGCTCGTTTTTAGAAGCCGGGGAAACGGCGCGGATGTGGCAGCGGACCACCGTCTCCCGCAGCCTCCAGGACTCGGGCTTGTGAGGGAAAAAAATAATAATAATAAACCCACACGGCACCGGAGCGCCAGGAGCAGAAGGCGACGAAGGGAAAATGTGCCTGTAAAGGTTTCGGGGAAGCGCTGGGAAAGTGGCGTCTGCTGGCCGAACATTACAGCCGGGTAACAGATCCAGGCGCCTTAGGCCCACAGCCTCATTCACTCGAAAATTATCAGATTTTTTTTTTTTGTATCCCCTCCCCTGGTCTCCGCCGGGCGATTGCACTCAAGTACGGGGCTGAAGCCGGAGCGGTCTCGGTAACCAGGAGGCGACCCGCTCCCCTCCATTCTCGTCTGCCGCTCGGCCCCCCTCCAGCCCCCTTTATCTCCCACCCCCGGTTTGCAGCGGGGACCGGGGACATTAAAAAAAGTAAGCGGTGTGCAGTACGCCCCGATATAAACGGGCTCCCTAAAAACGGGCGGGGGGATGACTTTAGAGTCCATGATGGCTTGCTGCCTGAGCGAAGAGGCGAAGGAGTCGAAGCGGATCAACGCCGAGATCGATAAGCAGCTCCGCCGAGACAAGCGGGACTCCAGGAGGGAGCTGAAGCTGCTTCTGCTGGGTACGGTGACCGTCCCCGCCCGCACGTCTAGCGTTAGCCTCGGTGCGCTGCATGCGTCCCCCGAAAGGCGACGTTAGCCTGCTAACGCTGACTAGCCTGCCGGCTAATTTTCGACGGATCGATGTAGCTTTAATTATCACAGGCTACACGGCAAGCTCCGATCCAACGTGCATGTTTAAAAGGAGGCGCAAAGCATGTAGGTGTATTGCGTTAAAATCTTTGCATTATGGAAAGAATAAAACGTCATCTGTTTGTATGGAGCAGCTGAAGACGTTTAGCTAGAACTTGGCATCTGGCATAATATATGAACGCAGGCAAGCTGCTAGCGAATAGTTAATTTATACCTGGTTATAAATACCTGGCCTGCCCCAGTATATTGGATGCGGAGCGACATGTTGCGCCGGGGGTTTTGACATGAACAAGACTGGGCGACACAGGTGTAACTACTGTGGCAGTCTGAGGGATGTGGGATGCGAGTTTTCCCGGTGACACTTGTTAAAATGATGCACACGATCGTAATGTATTGCTCCCCCATATCCAGCGCAGTTAAAATACGGTTGCATAAGTTTTCGAGCGGCAGGTTAATGGCCCTGTAGTTGGATATCTAATACGCCGCGCGCAGCTATTTCATATTGTCTGTCTGTTCCCCTGCACTCCATGAAGTATTTCATTATTCAGCAATGGTAGTAGCAAACACTTTGATTAATTCCATCGCTGTTCTGTTTAAGCAGACAGGGATCGTCTGTTTCAATGCATACGCACATAAATCACGTTAACTCCGCATGATGCGCCTCACAGTCACACATGCATTAAACTGGCCCGCTACCTGACGAGCGTGGATTTAATTATCTGCGAGACAATTACATAATATCTATATGAGGCGGAAACCACATTTGTATACCTGGTTCAGCGTATAGTACATCTTGGTGGTTTGAATTAATTTCTTCCTGATATGGCTATCAGATGTAAATTTGACTACAAATCTGGCATTTTAAAATAGATTTCGGGGGAATATTTGCCTATACTAGCCCTTTTGATTTGACTGTGAAATGCGTTTGACCACAATTACAGTGCAGACGACCAAACCTAACGTTTTGTGTGTCTGGATAGCTAATGTAGTTTTGCTCTGATCTGCTTATGCACGTACCTCAGAGAGGGGAGTGTTTTCCTTTTAAAACATGGCAGGAAATATAGGTTGCTCTTTCCTTTCAGTAATTGGCATGGCCAGTGTCGATCCTGCGCGTCGCGATACTAAGGATTCCAGTAAATCCTTATTTTTGGCGACTATATGAGATGAAAGTACTGTGCTGTGGCAACTTGAGATTTTGCTTGTGTATCACCATATTGTCCAGCCCATAATCCCATAATGCATCACACGTTTCATATTAGTGGCAGTATAGTGAACTGTTTCCTAATTAGGTTTTTACCACTGAAAGAGAAGTGAGGAGGTTTGTTTTTTGATTCCTTTTTTGGAAGATGTCTTTTAAGTGTATCTAACAAAATTTTGGAAAATTTATAACGTGTGTCAGTTACACTGAGTGAACCGTTACCAAGCCTCGTGGCAGGAATTTCAGTAAATCAACCCTTTGCTTTGTCAGACATTTTTACGTTTACAATGATGTCGTGCTCTAGCCATTACGCCGTCTGCTCGTGGATATAGACTGTCGTGTTGTGATTGAAATTTTCTTGTTTGAAAAGCTATACCGTTATCACTTGCATCATGAACAGACCCTATCTCACTGATGTACACAAGGCAGACAGAGCTGCTCATGGCATGGGCGTTCAGTATAGACTTCTAAAGACAAGCAAGGCTGTAGAAAATTAAAGGGCAAAATACAGTATTTAGGTTACTGAATGTATGCGAGCCAGATTTCTTTGTACTTAATATTTAGGACAAACTAACGTTATGCACTAGATTAGTTACCATGTTTTTCCAAGTTATTCCTCAGGCGTTATATGCACACATTTAATGTCACAACCACCTAAAATGTATTAATTTTTGTAATAGGCCACTTGCTGGCCGATAATGTAACATTTGTCTAACAGCTAACAAGTATTAGTTCTGCTTTTAGTTGCTTTGTAAGTTTATTATATTCATAGAATATTACGACAAAGCCAAATCGTTAATGTGAAACATGGTTACCTTCTGAAACTGTGCATGATTTTTGAGTAAAGAGGATATGAATATCTTGTAATGGTGCAGCGATATGGAAATTTAGATAGCCTATATATTTTTTGTCTAATATCACTGATATCGCTAACCTCTGAGCCACTTGGGCTTGCCAGATTGGCTGAATGACATTATATATATATTTTTTTTTTTTATTTTGTTGAAAACTAAATGCTGATCTGCAGGCCAGATTTAATATTGGATTAAAAACATGACCTAGCCCTGTACAAAAACCATTTCAAAAGTCAGTCCTTGCCACCCATCCCTTATTTTGGGGGATATTGTAAAATTAAATGCTGTTTCCTGTTTTGAACCAGCATTGGATGAGATATTTGCTGTTTTTGGACTGTGTGATTGATCCCCTTGCTCATCAAGGTTTATTGTTAGATTTCCCCTCCTTGCCCGATTTTATGATCTTGAACCATCAGGGGGTATGGGGTCCCATATGTCAATTTGAAAGTGGCAACTTCAGTGGTCAATGAGCCAATGAAATCCTTCATCCCCCACTATGGAAAATGATTGATGTCCAAAGCAGTCATTTCGATTTTAGTAATTATGTCTTAAGCTCATGCACTAACTTTGAATATTGGCAACATTTTTAATATGCCAGCAACAAGGGTGTGGGTTTGGTTTCAACCTTGGTAAAGACCAAAGCCCCCAACCCTTCCTGCCCTCCTAAACAGGCATGGTAGACTCACAGTATTGGTAGGTACATAGCCTTACCATCCATACTCAAATATACCCCCTTGGCAATTAATATTGCCCAAGAATCTCACATCAGACTGGTACTGATTGTGTAGATTTCCCCCCCTAACCAGTACCAGCTCTTAACCAATATATTGTGCATCTGTAATGTCTTGTATCCTGCATATGGAGGTGTAATTTAACATAAGATTTGATTAATTTGTTTTATGGATCTCAAATGTTTTTCCCACATTTAAATGCATTTCCACTGGCTTCTTTCTGTAGCTGAAAATGCTTTTCAGGTGGATATTCTGCAGTATGACTGTGTACAACTTGCAACCGGTGCTGGGTGTCCCCTTCCTTGTGACTGTTGCTTCATTTATAGTCCTATGTACTGAATTCTTTGGGTGTCATATTCATTGCCCCAACAGTAAAGTATTATTGTATTGTTATGGCCAGATGATCACTTTTTAAACCTGCCCTGCTTCTTACAGGGCAACACACTACTGCCTGGGTTGGGTATAGGAAGGTTTCTGTGTTTTTATTCTAATGGATTTACTTTTGAAAAGTAAGCCATTTACTTTCGGTGAAAGAGCATCTCGCTAAAGTAGAATTGTCAGTAGAACATTTCGTAGTATGTTTCTCCAATAATCATTCATTAAAGTGTTAATGATTAATCTTGCTCACTTTTTCTAAGCGTGGAACATTTTCCCGCTGGGTTCAAAGGTTTATTTTCGAGCCGCAAAGTTGTTTACTAAGCTCCACTATTCAGAGATACAGTTCAAGTGCTCTGGCCCGATTTGCTTTGACTTAATTCTGAGACTTATGTTCTGTGTAGTACGGAATATATTCATATTTCTAATCCTAAATTTATTTCACCTGCATTACATCGGAGGCCTTTCTTTGGAATGAAATTAAGAAATGAAATGCTAGTTTTCTTTGAGGCAGAAAAAAATAACTCTTAAATGTTGCAATCATAAGTATTAATTGATCAGTAGTGTATAATTGGAGAAGCATGCAGGACTGGGTTCCTGTAAGCCACAAGCGCATCCGAGGAAGGGTCCGGGGCACCTGGGCACTCTGGATGGGCTCTCTGTTGCCTGAAATGCACTTAAACGCACACAGTTGCACAATACAGGCAATTGAGTCACCAATTTGCTTAACTGCAACCAGTGGGAGGAAATCTGAGTACTGGGAGAGAACCTATGCAAACACTGGGAGAAGATACAGACTCTATATACCGGGTTCGAACACCCAGTGCTGTAGGTGAAGTGGCACTGTTCATCTCTAAGTCACTGTGCCAACTGAATTTAAATTTTTAAGGTAAAATATTTCGGCCAGAAATTTGAGAATGAATGTTTCATCAGAAGAGTACAACTTTCACCAAGTTACACTGCATGGCACCGTTCGCTGCTCGTAGACATAGAGCATAGTCACAGCTCCCTTGTATTTTATGACGCCACGCTTCCTTCCCATATGAATATTGCAATATTCAGGTCCAGTTGATCTTTAGTATTTTATACCTGAGCATAATGAAATCTGATTTTTCCCCCAAGTAGCTTTATGCTAGTTCTCCTGAAGTTGGCAAGGGAGGCTTCTGACGGTGCACCGGTGCAGTAACAAAGGCGGAAAGGTTAATAAGTATTTTGTTAGGTGAAGAATGGAGTTCCAGGCATGGAGTTGAGTCACAAATGAGTTTCTTTAATGAAGATCTCAGTTGAGTCCCAGGTTGTTGTGACTGAGCCCCAAGTCACGGTGTTCAGGTCATGTCAAGTCGCCGATCTCAAGTGTTATTTAAAATTGATTAGGAGGCGACGTTCAGGCCCAGACTTATAATTGTATTTAGCAAATTGAACTTCCACTGTAATGAAAACTAGTTGCATAAATCTGCCCCAAGTGCAAGTGCCCTAGTCTCTGAGTTTTGAGAAATGAAACTTGAGCGAGAATTTACCAGCCCTTTCAGAAAGGGGACACCGCAGCATCACCACACGCGGGTAAACGCAGCCCTGTGTGTTTCCTGGATGCAAAGTTGCTGCGTCCTGCCTAAATGTCTGGTGTGGAAAGGAAAGCTGGCTCTGCAGTGTCTTCTGACGGGTCTCCATGGGCCCTTTTAAGCCTCCTTAGGATACTGGCTTCCCATCATTTTTCAATTTGCTAGATTTGGGGATAATTTTAGCTCTGCTCAGTGTACACACGTAACATCAGTAGATGCTGCTCTGTAACTTTGGGACCTAAAGGGTGATTTTGGGACTGTAGGTTAACTATGTGGCATTTAATTATTTCTCAGTGCTGCAGTTGTCTTTAGACGCTTTAAAGGGGTCAGCGTTAAGGTTTGCGAGCTGCAAGATTTGAAATTATGGCAGCTTATGGAGCGCTTTAAGGTATGCGCCATCAGTCACTTGGTTGTTAGTGCTTCAATAAGTATTTCATAAAATAAATGGGCATCAGCAGAATAATTGTTCTTTGTTTTGATTGGGCTGTGGTAGAAGAATAGGACTGATGTGGCCAAAGTTAATTAGCTTATTAGCTTGGGTGTCTCCATGGACTCTACATCAGTGCAGGAGTTTGTTCAGTGCTGTGGAAATGCTTGAGTGTGTGAGGGATTGCTGCTTAGAGAGGCCTGGATGACATACCGAGTGCTGATTCCCAAATTCCGTCACTAAGCATTGGCTGCCCACCAGAGGTGGAAATTACAGGTCCAGAAAATCCAGACCAGGATTTTGTTTCAACCAACCAGTGGAGTACTTTGTGACTGTGACTCTTTATGGTCAACTGGTTGGTTGAAACTAAATCACGGTCTGGATTTGTACTTCCTGGACCTGAAATTTCCACCTCTGCTGCCCACAGTGACCTCCTGCAGCCACTAATGAAATGCACATTTCACTGGAATGTTTTCCAATTATTCAACTGTAAAAGATGTTTTTTAAAACCCCTCGATTTAATTTTGGAGCTTCCCAATTGCGTTTGATGTATTTTTTGTTGTGTACAGTCGTGAAAGCTCAAACTGATGGGTTTTAATTTCTCAATGTTGGTTTTGGTTTTTTTTTTTCTTTTTTTGGAGTTTGCTATTATGGAACATGTGAAACCCAGTTAGAGTATGCTAAATCAGAATTTCATTAATCCAGGGCTGGCCAGTCTTATCCAGAAAGGGCCGCTGTGTATGCAGGATTTCATTGCATCTCCCTAATTAGATTACTAATTAGAGTCCTGACACCTGGGTTTGAACAGCTGACCTATAGGTTATCCCAAAAACCTGCATACACGCTGGTCCTTTGCAGATGAGATTGGCCACTCCTGCATTAAACCTGCATTAAACTTTTATTGGCGTTTGCCCTTTTATGTAGACAAACTATCAATGCTAAGGAGAATTTTGCTTGTGTCTAGTAGCAAAGTATGGATATGCATACAGTGGGGAGAGAAATATATGGTGTAGAGAAGGTTGTATCAAAATAAATAAATGGAACAAAACAAGTTAATAGATGTACTTATCAGGTACATAGACAGCATTGCTGTCCATGAATGTGTTGTCTGGTGTGAGGGAGGCACATGGGGGGGGGGCATTGTTTTGCCTGATGGCAGTTGGCCGGAAAAACCAGCAGTTGTACTTAGCACACTCTGGTGGGGTGAGCCAGTGACTAAAGGTGTCTCTGTAAGGGGTCCAGGTTCAGGTTTTTCATGCCAGGGGTGTGCGATGTGACAATATTAGATCATGAACAATTAAAATGTCTCCACGACCTGCCCTTACTGAGATATTGTTAGTTTCGCACTACAGTGCAAATTCTATCAGTTGCAGTTTAATGGCTCATACATGCATGTAAAGTTGTTTTGTCATCCAAATCCGTTTCAACAGACCAATTTAAACACTAGCGATATTTAGAATACAATGGAAACTGGTTTCAGTGATCATGGTTGTAATGATCGATGGCTAATATGGATCAAAATGCTTGGCACTCAATAATTCCTGTACAAATACTGTTTAAATAATTCACTTATTGTTATCTGGGTCAGAGTGGTGACTCTGAGGCTAGGGATCTGTGCCAGCAATTGAAAAGTTGCTGCCGTGATTGCCAGGAGTGATCCTACTCCATTGGGCCCTTGAGCAAGGCCCTTAACCTGCAATTGCTTCGTCCCGGTATGACGTTAATCTACATCCAGCCTTGCAGGGAGGTCCTCCAACTTAAATTTAGGGGTTGCTGGCAGGATTGGCACTCCAGCCACTGGAGAAACTCACACGCTTCCATTCGGACTAGTGTGGTGCTGAGGTATCACCTACTACACGGCTGCACTCAGGTTCTCATCCCTGAGGTGGTTTGTCATGTGCTGGGTGCGGCAATGTACTGTAATCAGTACATGCTCCTTACCTCTTATAGTATTGAAGTGGTCCACTTTCAGTGTTCGTTTTGGGTATTTTTATACATATGGAAAAAAATGTAATTACTTTTTTATTTTTTTTTATTTCTACATGTCTACTTTGCCTTGTGGTAACCTGTCTGTTCAATCAGTCATGATTTGAGGTCATATCACCCAGCCCTACACAACATGCAACACATTCCCTGTTTCGCAATGTAGTGGTGTGGATGCTATAGAGGAGTTGGTCAGTAAACAATTTGACATTGGTAATACGGAACTTGTTGGGAATCTCCAAAAGAAACAAGGTGCAAACAGTATTAATTTGCAATGGTAAGGTACGCAAGTCAAATGGCAACTTGACAATCCTTTTTTTACCACTTCAAAAGAACACCAAAAGGTTATGCTGCTATTTCTTTCTTTTTGGTTTTGTTGCCTTACCGGGCTATATTTTTTAAGTAATGGAATAAGTTTAGTTGTACTATGCAGTAACTTGCAAAATAATTTTAAAGACCAAGATGAAATAGAATTTGTGATAAGATTGTGGCTTGTGATCCTGGCTTGAAAAATATCATAATATATTCCTCCCATATTGCCAACTCCTAGTTCAGACTTAGCATCAACTGAACTGATCTTTCTTCCCTGAGTTACGGGGTAGAGAGTTACACCAGCATCTGTGGATGGGAAAAATGTCTTCAGCATGAAAGAACATGAGCCTCCTCAAAGTATTCTGCTGTGGCCTGAGCTGTACTGCACCTGCTTCTGCCCAGTCCAGTCTGCTGTTCATGTAGAGTCCCAGGTCATTGAAGCCCTCCCCTAGCTACAGCGGTCTCAGGGGCTCCTTATTGTGAATAATACTTGCCATTTATCATCCTGCGAGATTAAGATCCATGTTTCATGCTGTGATATGGAGCAGGCTTTCAATCAGCCAGGAAAGTTTACAGTTTAATGTTGTCAACACTTGATTTCATGCCCTGTATATCTCCTACTATGTACAGGCAGGTAAAAATTGAAAATTGGCTCAGGTTAGATTAATAAGTCTTTTTTGTATACCAAATATTCTTTGATTTTCTTTAATGGTTTTTGAAATATGAAGTCCCCAGTGACCCGATGAGCAGGCACCTCATTTTCATTTCGATGGTTTCTACCATTAATTGTGGGCTTTGCTACAAATCTCCTGAAGTTTTATGCAGCTTTTTTAAGGCATCTATGGGAAAATGATGGTGAAATTGATCAATAGTTCTGGCTATTGGCAATGGAGAAATCTCTGCATGTCAATGGATAATTTCAGTTCTATTTTTGAAGGATATAAATCGCAGGTTGACAAGAGTTAGAAATTTGTATTTTTATCTGCTGGTATCTACTAATTTACAATTTCTATTTTCTTTGCAGTTTAGCAAATTACTACTTTTTCAACTCGCTACAAAAACTACCTCATCTGGCATGAATACTTTGGCAATGCTTGAGATCGTTTTTTTTTTTTTTAATTTAAATTTTTTTTAAATTTAAATTGTCTTCCATAAACAGTTTGTCTTCTTCAACATGAGTAAAATCAGAGTGGAAGCACCACCACTGAAGGGGACAGTAGGAGGGGTCGTTCCCTGAGCCCCCCCCCCCCCTCGTGTTGCTCATCACCACATGCAACACAGACTCCTAAAACCTCATTAAACTTTTGTCTGTTAGTCATCTAACATTTTAAAATACTTTTCATCCGGGTTTTCACTTCCTGGCCTTCCTAAGGTCCGAGTCATTAGTGAAGCTCTGCATATCCTGTGTGGATTTTTGTGCTGTGGTATTAGAATGTCTCTATAGTCCTGCAGGAAGGCAAGGATTTTGGTTGAAGTAATTGCATTCAGCAACCTGTTCCATCCGAGACGGCGTGTATGATGTGGCTTTCTCTGGCGTCCGCAGCCTTAAAGTCTGACCACTGTGTCATGAGGTTTAACATGTCGCCCCGTGGATGTTGTAAATACTCGTGTAAAGGAATTTTATGCTCTTGAAAAAGTTTAAGGGGGAAATTGTGTATTTTCCATATGACTAACTTCTGAAAAGCTTTCTGAATTTAACGTTTTAAATTAGTATGACTGTGGTGACCAAGCAGTTCGGCGGTTTCGCGCCGGCCGTCTTATGGTGATGTTCTGATGGTGCTCACCAGCCGAATGCCATTTGCTGAGCTTGATAATATTATATGCAGATGACAAGACTTAAATGTAGGTGCCAGCCAGTCATTTTACTCCATGTTGAGCCTAAATAAAAAACGACGGAGGGAGGAAGATCTGAACAATGAGACCGTTTCCGTAATCATTCAGATTCATGCTGCTACGGCAAAACATTGATAAGCGTAACATAGGCAAGTACTGATCGGAAAAAGAGCAGAACTGATAGATCTCTTGTTGGCATCATTAAAAGTAATGAAAGGTAAAATGGAGGACAGTGATGTGGAGCTGAAAGGGATGTATCCTTCATGTTTGAAGTACCAAACTTTATGAACTAGGAGAAGGTCATTGGCTAAATAGGTGCTGCACTACTAATATAAAACCTAAAGTAAATGGATTTAAAGGAATGTGAGTGACCAGACTCATTAACTAACTTGAAACTGAGTGAAAGATGGGGGACGGTGTGGAATCAGAAATAGCTGTGTGCAACCTGGGAAGTTCGCCGTGTTCCTTGATGTTTTCAGCAGCAGCTGCAGCTGAAGTCCGCACTCTGTTCCTGAGCTGGAGTCAGAATGATTTAGTATGTAGAGGTGCTGGCCTGAGTCTCGCTGGGTTGTCTTGAGGAGAAACCTGCCCTTTGCAGTTTTGCTTTCATTTCCGACAACCTCATTTTTTGCAGTGGCCGCGTCTTTTGGGTTCCTTTTTTAATTGCAGGTGCACATTGCAAGTTGCATCTTCTGCTAAACGGTCAGGCGCAATAGTTTGGCCTTGGCTAATTTAACCACTGAGCAGTGTTTTGATTTGCAGTGTCGCTTGAGTAGCTTTCAGTTGCAAATGAGTTTAGGTCGTCTGTCTTCCTGAAAGTCCTGCAAGCAGTTTGACTAAATGTGAGGAGGCATTAATTGGTTCAAATGACGATCACTTGAAGGTGGTGCCGCTTCACCTTGGAGCTGCCTCAGATAGATCACTGTTTAGAGCGGGGTTCTTCAAATCTGGACCTCTATTCCAGATCCGGGCCTTGTTTTCAGTTCTCGCAGGTATAGTTAGTTTTAATAATTACTGATTCTGATTGGTCAGAGGCTTCTCACCTGATTAACAGGTACAGGAAGGCTGGAAAACCAGCAGTGCTCGGACCTCGAGGACCGTCATTTGAGTAACCCTGGTTTAGAGCAACGTTTCCCAGTTCAGGCTCTACCGGAATCTGGGAGGGAGCAAAAACGTGGACAGTCTGCGGGTCCCCAAGTACTGCGCTGGTTAACAAAGGACTATAGGGGAAAACAATATGTATTTGTCCACACTGAATGCTTGCTTGTGTAATGAAAGAGGCTTTTGGAAAGGGAGGCTGGTCTTCTCTCAGCTATTTAAGAAATTTGAAACGAACTGGAAATATTGGAAAAGTCATTCGATGCTGGCATATTTCTTTCCTCTTTTTGTGTTCTTGGACTTCTATTGGCTACTGGTAATTAAGTCAGTTTTTCTGTAATTTCTCTCCCAGTTTGTTCATCCTGTAATCTTTAGCCCTGCCACTTCTTTAATAGACAGAGTGCACTGAAAGGGTTTGTAAATAATTTATCAACTTGGGTATTGAAGCTGATTGGTCAAGTTCTCAAAGCGTTGGTGTCCAGTTAACCCACACTGGGTAAAATAGTGTGCTGATCAGCTCAATGAGATCCTACCTGATACAGAGATTAGGTGCTGGATTGCCGTCGCAGTGAATCCTGCGCTGGAATTTGCTTGGGCTGCGTGGGTGCAGCATGTCTCTGCGCCTCACGCAGGCCAGCTTTCCTTCTCAAACAGCGCATGCTTTTTGTGTGTCAGCTTGCTACAGAGCCACGTTGCTTCCTGTGTGTCAGGGCTTGGAAGTAAGGTGCTAGTCTTCATGTTCACGGTATAACATTTTGTGTGTGTCATTCTGCTGAAGCTTCCCAGGAGGGGGCTTTCAGATATCGGCAGTGAGACGCTGCCATACAAAATTCTTAGAGGGAGAAGAGGAGGGACAAAGCTTATTTGCAGCTGCATGAAGAATGTAGCTTTTAATGGTAGTTGGCGTATATGTCTTCATTTGCTGTCGTTTGCCGTGCTGGGATGCGTTTCCCCTACGTTAGCAACTTGGATATTTGGAACCGTGCAACTGAATGAGTCCAACTTTTGTAAGTTGCTAACGCAAGCTTTTGGGAAACGTACCCCAGATTGGCGCTGCTTAGTGACGCCTCTGTGAACATTTTTCTGTATTGCTTCTTGCTGGATTGGAGCAGCGCTTTGGCAGACAGGTTGAGGTTGTTCAAGGGTCTGTTTGCTTAGACACACACCCAAAGCTTGTTGACTGGCCAGCAGTTTCCCTTCCTTTTTCCCACGTAACGGCCAGCCGTTCCTCCCTGTAAGGTATTATACCATGAGCCGTGTTGTTCACATCATTAACCATGGGCTGAATTTGTTTCCCCAGCCCCGCAGATGCATTGCTGTGACTTAAATGTTGCAAAGAGAGTTTTTTAATATTATTCTAGGTTGGAGCTTCCTAAGATCAGACGCAAATAAGCCTGTAGCAGCTATCTGTAGTCTGTATGAAGCATGAAATGAGCTTTGGCAGAACCAGTCCAGTTTATAATCGCACTCGATGAAAAATTTCTTTGGGTCATTGTTAAATACTGACCTTTTATATTACATGTGAAATATGACACTTTTCTACCAGCTGAATAGAACTTCACCTTCACGGGAATTAAAGGTAATTACTATTACTTATAAGAATGACACTTGTGCCATATCAATAAACAGAATAAACAGACTTCCTTTTTTTTAATTTTTGTTTTGCCCCCACAGACAGCCGATCTCGCATATGAAATTCAGACACTTGATTGCATTAATACTATGATTTAATAATCAGCCCCCCACTATGACCTAATCCATTAGGATGTTTGCTAGAAGCAAACTGGCCTGGACTGCAGGCTGTTGACGTTGGCGGTTACCTAAATCCTGAATTACAGATGGGTTGTAGAATTAAAAAAAAAAACACAGGTGCTGTTAATACCTGCGTTAATGAATTGGTGGTGAGTCAACACGGTTCGTAGGGGAAAAGTGGGCATTTCAAAGTACAATAGCTTTTTATTTACTATTCATGAGATCTGTTTGGTGTCTTGTAAAAGCCGTCTCTATCTTGGCTCATAAAATAATATACATTTATAAATGCATTAATGCCAGCACATGAATGAAAGTGCATGCACTGTAAGCAACTTAAATAAACACAGAAATTGGAGTTTTATGTGAAGAATTAAGTTTATGCGTCCCCATCTTCTTGCGTTCATCTTACATGCATGTTAATGGAATAATGCAGTTTTTTTTTTTTTTTTTTTTTCCTCCTGGATAATGGAACATTTGAGCTGTAGCCAAAAACCCTCTACCAGACCAGCTTCCAGAATGTCCTTGAGAAGTTTATTTTGTAGAGAGAAGCAGGTTAAGCATGTAAATAATAATTGAAAAAAAATACTACGGTCAATGTAGCTCCAGTTTGTAATGTCATTCTGTAATTGTGCTCCGATGTTTCCATCTGCAAGTGCGGTAAACTCTCTTTGCCGGACACGGTGCTCGAAATGGCTCGATGATGAGGCCTAATAGATCGTGGTGATTCTGCAGATGGGATTCAGAGAGAAGCTGGAGCCCTGAGTGGGACGTCCCAGGATAGATTGTTGCTGGGGCAGCACTCTGAGGCCAGTGGCTAGCTAAGCTGTCTGCCTCGTCGATAACAGGATAGGGCGCAGGCCCTCGTAGAACCCCCCCCCACCTCCACAGCAAATTGCAGCTAAGTGCCCTAATGGTTTATATACACAGAGATGGGTACTGCTGTTACACCCTTAATGCAGTTTTGCGGTTGTGTCTGTAGAAGTCCAGCTGCTCGTTTGGTAGATGAAGCCGCACGGAACAGGGATATCTGCTGGCATGTGGGGTAGTTTGCAGGGACTGATGAAGGTGCCTAGTTCCTTTTTAGAAAGGGATTTCATTTATACGTGCCTTAGAATGTTTGTTTTTTGCCGGGAAAACTGTGAACTTGGTTGGAAACCTTGGATTTTAATGGTGCTGGCCAACATAAAACAAAAAAACAGCAGTTCATATATTAAGTTGTAAATGTATTTTGTTGGTCTGCCATTTGTTCATTTGTTTTTAGGTAGGGCTTTGGAGTCTCTGGTTTGGTGGATGTGCTGGACTAAGTTTTCTTGGCTGTCAGTTTGGTAGATCAGTGAGAGTGAAGCTGAATGCTATCTCTGTGAGAGGTGGCGACTTTCTGTCTTTGTATGACAAAGGCTGTTAGCTTACAGCTCACTGCCCCCGCCCCCCGCGCACCTCGCCCGGCCGGCGTGGTGTGGTCCGGGGCTGCGCCTTTTGGTCCGCGGTCGCCGCGCCGACCGCTGAGGCCGC
>JAABNY020000032.1:4665787-4677735 GCA_015164015.2 Brevimyrus niger
AAACATGTTAAGTGCATATATATTCCCTTTTTTCTTGAGTCTGTTTGCTCATGCAAAATGAAATGTGATTAATATAGGTTAAAAATGAATATTTAATCGTGATTAATCTAAATTAATCCACAGCAACTCTGTGATTAATCTGATTTTAAAAATTTAATCGTTTGACCGCACTAAAAAAATGTGTGTGTGATGTGTATATGTGTGTCAGTATTCTTATACATTTTTCTTGAATATTCTTGATGAAGACTTGTGTTTGTGGCAGAATTTTGGCCAAGTTAGCATCTGTGTTTCTCTCTGGATTATTAGATAAAACAGCAGGAATCTCACCACTGTGGCAGCGGGCCGGGCGTGTAAACATTTGACGCGGTCGCATGAAATTTGGGGATTTCATATTTTATCAGACTGTCCTAGGGCAGCGACGGGGCATCTAAAGAGGCCTCCTCAGCAGTAAGCGTCACACCTAGGGGATCAAGGCCCGCTTCCCCTCTGTTACCTTTAGGACCAGTTGAAGCCACAGCCCAGGCAATAAAGAGCTGCCCTTCAAAAGAATCCACAGGCACAACCTCTCCCACGGGGAAAGTCTTGTGCCACAAATTCTGCTGAGCTGGCACCCTCCCAGTGGGGGATGAATTTTTCAAAGGCCCTCTCGCTCTCCCTCCCCTCAGTTCACTTTTGCCATAAACCGAAACACACCTGAAGTTACCGGCCTCCGTAATTTCCAGCTGGACTTCCGTCCTAAACGCTCACTCGTGGCTTTGCCGAAGCCTAGGGATGCTTTATTCCATCTGAGTGCAGTTCATTTGGAGCGATCATGAGGCGGTTTCCAGAGGGCGGCCTGCCGGATCTGTGGGTGGCAACCCGCCATTGTCCGATGTAAAAGGCTTAAGCTGAGGTTACACACAGGCGACACTTAATGTTTGAGCGGTTGAGGAGGATTTAGTGATCAAATATGCTGACGTGCTTTACTTCACGGCAAAGGGTCTGTGTTCCCAGTGCACTGACTGACCTCTTCGGCCTTTACGAATTTGTCTGTTTACAGGACGTCACGGTGTGGCACGTCACCCTCTGCCTTACTTTGGGCCCAATAAACCAGGCTCGTCAGGTCACCCTGGGAGGTGTTGGGGGGCCTTTCTAGAGTTGTTGTATTTGGGTGCGTGCAGAATTAAAGGGCATGGCCCTTAAAGTTACCCTGCCATGGCCAACCGCGGTGAGAAGTGGATTCCTTCAAATGTATTATGCAAACTTTGAGTGTGTTAATATTGAAATACAGGAAGTCTCTCCGCTTCACTCCATTGGCCAAAACTGCATCCATAGTGTTAGTGAGCATCCTTGTCATCCTTGTCATCCTTGTCATCCTTGTGATCCGCTTTTACGAAGGCACAGCCTCCCTATGAACTACACCCCATATTCATGCAAATGCAGATTATCTTTCCTTACATTTATTTTCTGTGCGTTTTAGTACACGCAAGTTATGTAGTGGCAAGATTTTGTCTCATGTGACAAGCCTGAGTAATTTGGACAGTGCTCCTCTCATTTGAAAAATGTTTCGCCTTCGGTTTAATTGGCTAATGTGCATTTTTGCTGAGAAACCCAAGGTAGGCTGCATGTTAAGGCTACCTAGCTAGCCGTATCATTTGCATTAGCATAACCTTATCTGTAATATGGTTTATCTCTTGTAAAATATTTATGCATGTCTACCTTTTGTAGAGCCCGGTTTTCCTTCTCTCCGACGTGTGTGTTCAAGGAGGCATAAGCTGTTCAAACAGCCTTGGGGTCATACTGGAGCACTATGGGGAATGTAGTGGCTGTTTGATAGTGAATCTGTGGCCCTAAAGCTTTTGTAGGTTAACCGTACAGGATTAAAATGGAAACGTTGGCTTTTTTTTTTCCCCCCTTCATTGTAGGAGAGCATGGCAACGTTGTGTCAGGGCACATGCCCCTGTATATTAGTGCTCTTGAGATATATAATGTACAGTAGTCGTTTGCTGATAGCTAGCATCCAGGAACCGAGCCATACTTGAACCATGCTGTGAAGAGAGTCCAGTTACAGCGCAGTTCCAGCTCGCTTCAGTTTTCCGCCGCAGAAGGGTCGGCGGGGTAAAGGCGTTGCAGGGTTTTTGTCGAGCAACTGTGATATAAAACACATACACTTGTACACCATGTGAACAGTAAATATCATTTTCTGTGTGCTAACTTCTCCTAGCTCTGTAGAGAGAATTGCCGTCTTGCGCTAGCATCAAACTAATGCAAGCGCAATTAGCACGAGCTTGCACAAATTCGCATTACGAATCAGGTGTTCTATAGTACTGTTTTTAGGTTGTTGGAAATTTTCAAGTTCTGAGTTACTGGGACACATCGATACATCGTGATGCACTGTACTGCTAATAATAAATGTATAGAATATTATCCATCAGATAAAGATCACCGGTTTCTCCTTGCATTTCGACCAGTCAGGGTGGTGACACAACCAGTTTGTCATGCTAGTAAGTAGGGCCATGTCGTCGTGGTTACCGCTTGGAATAATTTGGAGTCGAAGGCTTGTTCGTTCGTGGTATGGTTTGCGTAAGGCAGTTGAAAAGCACCGTTAGTGTCTGTGTTGATGGGTTTCAGTATGTAACACTCTTGGATGGTGGCGCTTAAGTGCGAGACTCCGCTGGGCATCTGGCTGGGCCTGCGATCAGAAGGTTGTTGATGCAAATCCAGCGGTCGGCAGGGTGACGTCACCGCCGGGCCCTTGAGCAAGGCACTTAACCCCTGTTGTTGCCGGGAGTGTCTGACTCTGCTTTCCCAGTTGCGTGTCGCTTCAGATTGAAGTGCCCGCTAAACGGATATTCCATGGATGTCTGAAGCGGGAAAAGGAATTCCGTCTATTAAGAGACGAACCTTTTGCGCTTCAGGACGTGTGAAGGCCGTCAGATCTGCTGTTAACTGTCGCCCGGCGACGAGGTGACATTTTACATGGCTGCATTCAGCCTCTCTGCTGACCGGACTGCCTCGGTGACTTCCTGCGGGCTGCAGGCACTGTGTGTGCTGGTCACTGCGCTGCTTGAAGCGAGTATTGAGCTGGTTTCATTTGATAGAAATTCCCAAGAGGTGTTCTCTCCCGCCGCCTGCTAATGGTGCCCCTTTATCGTGACTTGATTGAAAGGGGGGGGGGGGGGGGGCCTTGTGTTGCCCTACTTCTGAGAGCGGCAGAAATGTGAAGTAGGCGGTGATGTCATCCTTGTCATTAAAGGAAGCTCTCCAGACTTGGCCCCAGCCTTCTGAATGGTGCGGGAGGCATCTCAATGGTGACAGAGAAGCCGGCCCTTGTGTTTCCTTTTCCCTATTGCAAGATAAACGTCGCAACGCATCTGGCAGCTCTCGCACATTCGCAGAGGACAAGACGCAATAAATGTTTTAAGCACCTGCATGCATAATTGAGCGCCTGCTTAATTGACCACAGCCCCGGAGCAACAATTTGTGTGTCTTATATGCGAGTCTGGATCATGTATAAAGTCAATAATTTAGGCATCGGTTTCCTATAAATATTTGATCCATTGGCCTTGACAGATGTTAATGAAAGAAACAAGATTTTATGGTCTGAGGAGTCCTGCTCTGAGAGTTCGTTAGATGCAAGCTGGGGGGAATAGTTTGGGCACGTGAGTTTGTGGGTGGGACCTGGTCATGGTTTGTTTGAGCTTCTGATATAGACTCATGAAGACTGGCGGTTATCTAAGCTGTATTAATGTTGTGAAGCTGTAGCTAACTAGCGGTTCATATTGGGTCATATTGGGATTAGTTTGCTGCTGCCGTTCTCTTCATAGGCTCACTGGTAGCAGAGCCTCGGTGACCTCGGCTTGAAAATGATGGGTCCCATGGATTCGCCCTGAATTTCGAACCCCCTACGCTGCTGTGCTTTTGTCTGCCCCCCTTACATGGATCATTGACATGGAGCAGCGGAGTCTCCGGGGGTGTTTCGAGACTTAGGCCTAATTTCTGATCACCCAAGCAGCTGCTCATGTGGTCTCCCTCTCACCAAAGCGAAAGCAGTGACTTTAAGCGCCCACCCTCTCACGGTTTCTACACCTACGGGTCCGGCAGTGAGCTGTGCTCCCGTCCCAGCACTGTCTCCCCCCCCCATTCATCATCAACGCAAACAGAAAGCCTGCTGGATTAAGGGGTATGTGCTTAGCTTGTTACTTGCAGCCGGCGTTTGTGTGTCTCGGAGACGGAGTGCTCCCATAGGGTGTCAGCTAATGCCTGCAGTTGTATGTCCTCTTGGTACTAAACTATAGCGCTTCAGCAGTCATGCTGTTTTTCTGTAAAATACTACTTAAAGTACTCTATTCAGGATTCTTTCCAGGAAGCTTTTAAAAAGGGGAAAAATGGAATCACTTGCACAGATATATTTGATGTAACATATCCTCTTAGTGCTTTATTAGTCATTGGCTGCTCTTTTATGTGGAACAACACCACTTAATCTACGCTGAAGTGCATCTGCTATTATTATTTTATATAATTTATTCAGCCATCTTTCCCATCGTCACTTTTTAGGTTTGGCTGTGGAACCTCTACGATGAATTATTAAAATGCAGTAATGCCTTTTGCAATGGGGAGGTCTAGTGATAAGTGAGAACCTGCTAGTCCCTGACAGCAGTCATAGCACTTGCAGGTTCGGGCCTGACCTGTACTTTGATAGGAGACCAACTAGGAAAGCTGGGTTGCTGCTGGATGAGGTGTTGTGGCCAACAGAGGGAGCACATCCTGTGGTCTGCGTGGATCCCAATGCCCCAGTAAATATTGCGCTGTCCTTCGGATGAGACGTAAAACTCGGGTCCTGACTCTCTGAGGTCATAAAAGATCCCTGGGCATCTTTCAAAAGAGTAGGGGTGGTACCCCGATGACCTGACTAAAACTGTCCACTGTTGCCCTTTCAAACCTGGCCTCCTAATCGTCCCCCTATATTTAACTGCTAAATTCTGTCCTGCCCCTTCACCACCTTAGCTACTGTATGGTGAGCGTACTGGCGCAGAATGGCTGCGGTTGCATCGTCCAGGTGGGTGGTTCAGGTTCGAAGTGGCTGCCCATCAGTGCTCTAAACAGCTTTGGGTGTCTTGAAAAGTGCCATTTAAATGTCAAACTCGGGTGTTTTCACTCCACTACCTGCCAGTCGCATCTCGGATGCTCTGTAGAAGCTCCACTTTTGAGCCGCTTTACTTTGGGATGTTGTTATGCCGGTATGTGCTGGCTTCGTCCAAACCGGATATTTCCTTATAGCGCTGAAGGTGTGATGTCAGAGCCGTCGCTGTGCGGCCCGGCCTGCTGTTCGCCTGCCGCGGTCCCAAGCTGTGCTTCGTCTCCACTGCAGGCACCGGAGAGAGTGGCAAGAGCACCTTCATCAAGCAGATGCGCATCATCCATGGGGCCGGCTACACTGAGGAGGACAAAAGGGGCTTCATCAAGCTGGTGTACCAGAACATCTTCACCTCCATGCAGTCCATGATCCGTGCCTTGGAGAACCTCAAGATGCAGTACAAGTATGAGCAGAACAAGGTGAGCGTGGGAGTGTGTCTGCGGGCCACAGCTGTACTTTTTAGCACAAGTTGGCCGACACGAGCCTCATCGAGCTCGACTCATCCAGACCAACACCTGTAGGTGTTAGCTGTAGGTTATGGTTGCTAATGTGTTAAAATGGAAGACGGCGCATTCTGGATTTAAGCCGTCTATATATGGTCCCTTGATTGCTGCTGGAACAGACAGCGTCTTGCATTTCACATCTCTCTGCCGTCAAACGTTGCCTGGCAAGATGGCTGGCGTTTTGAAGCGTCATATTGATTTTCCCTTTGCAATGTTTATGATCTATGTATAGAAAAGTGTTTAGTGTGATAATCGCGATACTTGTGTTTTAAAAAGTTCAAATTCATTTTTTTTTTTAATTTTTTTATTTTTTTTACAAACTCAACGTGGAACAGAAGTTGAATTATCCCTCCGTCCTTTTTGTGTTTCAGTCAAATGCTTCGCTTGTGAAAGAAGTGGATGTGGAGAAGGTGTCGTCCTTTGAGATGCAGTACGTCAGCGCAATAAAGATGCTCTGGGCAGACCCGGGCATCCAGGAGGCCTACGACCGGCGGCGGGAATACCAGCTTTCCGATTCCACAAAATAGTAAGTTCAG
The DNA here is from genome assembly GCA_015164015.2 of Brevimyrus niger. Lineage (NCBI taxonomy): Eukaryota > Metazoa > Chordata > Actinopteri > Osteoglossiformes > Mormyridae > Brevimyrus > Brevimyrus niger. Next base: position 4,671,943 of record JAABNY020000032.1, read on the forward strand.
ACTGGGAGCCGCAGTGAGACGGGAATGGGGAGAGTGGGCGTGAGGCACGAGGTACAGGGATCAGCAGACTGGGTACCACCTCGGGAACGTTTACCCTCCTCCTGTGGAGACTCTTTGGACTGTGACGTTGTACCATGAGGAGTCCTGTACTGCTTTGGCGTCTCTGGTTAGCTGTAATACTGCTGTTCTAATGCTGTACATTTACCACATTAAGGCTCGGAACAGAAGACTCAACTTTTAAGTGTAGCACAGCAGCAGGACTTTGATGTACTTGAAGTCCAGCACTGAGCAACGGTGGACTGTATACATTCAAAAGTTAATGGGTAAAAGTTGTGCATTCTAATTATTATTAAAGTAATGGCGATTTTTTTTTTTTGTGCATCAGATGTATTTAACATTTATGGCTTGTTTATACTTTGCGCGACCGAAGGGGTCTGCGGCGGTCGAGTGCGCGGTCGACCACGACATGAACACATGCCTCCGCGTTTTCGTGTCCGCATGGATCAGCAGACACCATGGAGGCTTCGCGACTAAAAGTTACGTGAGGAGATCCAGTGCCACCCACATTTATACAATACAACCTTAAAAGGGCTCAAGGATGGCCAAATATGTGTGAATTCAGGAGAAACCTTTTAGAATCGGCAGTAGAAATCCCAGGGAACGCGCACAGAAATTGCAGGCCTTGCCTCTGCTGTAATTCACTTCAGATAAAAGTGTCAGATAAATGAATAAAATAAATATATGGAAGTATTTGCAGGACTGATGCTCCTGAGCTTGCAAGGACGGCATCCAAAAATGTCACATTTTCGGACAAGTTATAGTCATACATTTATCATATACATTTCTAATGTATTTTCTTTGTTGCTTTGGCTGGTGCTCTTTTAAGACTGAACAGCCGACTCGGACACTATAAGGAGATCATCGTGAATAAGCAAGTCACAGATACTGATGGGTGCAGTGGTACTTTTTTGCAGCTTAAAATTCGCATCAGACTGGTACCGTGTATTTTAAACATGCCAAACTTGTGCCATCTATAGTGGGCACCTTGGCAGACCTATTTCTCCACTCTTGCTATCCATAAAGCATACAGAATGCAAGTGCTTACAGTCTCAAACAGCAGCAGTTTGCACTTTCAATCTGAAACATAAATTGACACAGGAATATCTGCATCCTCTGCTGGCTAGGAATAGTTTGAGTTTGATGCATCGTTTTATTTTTCAGTACGGGACAGGTGACAGTTCTACTATTGGTATCAAACCTGTTCCCGGGAGCGAGCAGCAGGGCAGTCAGAGAAGCTGGCAACAAACTGCACTATTGGTGTTGCACCCTATGACAGTTATTTTATTTTAGTAAATAAACCATAAATACTGACATAAATGATGAATAGCCAGGCTATATGGTTGGACAGCGATAAAATGACCAGTGAGCATAGAAAAATGTTTTCTTGTTTGAAGTCAACCAAAAAAGTACATGACGTGAAGGTCTTGAAATGCAAATTTTGCATGTCTTTTGTATGCATGCGTATGTTGCTTAATGGAATTGTGATCCGGGTCGTGCTGCTCACTGCATAATTTTAGCTTGGCCCTCCTGGGTTTACTGTGTCTTGTAAAAAGCAGGGCAGATTTTGCCCTTCTCCTCTCTCCCAGAAAACACTGTGTGACCTCTGTCACTCTGCATGATCCCCCTATTTTCATGACATCCCAACAGTGTTCTGCTATGTCAGAATCACTCTTATCGTGACTAGTGGCATTTTCCCACTGGCATACAGAAACCAAGCCGCACTCGACCCGTACTGCAAACGGAGGCCAGTTTCAGTGCGGTTCCAGCTCACTTCAGTTTTCCACTGCAGAAGGGTCGGCTCCGTAAAGGCGTTGCCGGGTTTGGAGAGTGACAGTGACAGAAAACCAAAGACGCTTCACTGTGCATTGTGATTTGCTACGTGCTAATTTGCTAATTTTTTAGCACATCTGTAAGATGTGTTGGGTGACCATCAAACACTAGCTGAATAAACATTTGCTAGCTTAAATCTCCATCATCAGTCTTCCACTAAACTGCTGTATAGTATTTCAAGAAAGAGGTTGTGCATTTTAAAGTTTAGAGTTATCTGGAATGCACTGGTACATTGCCTCATGTGATATTACTAATAATGAATAATATATAGAATTTGCCCTTCTTTCCTTCAAATCATCCATGTGCAGGACACTGGTATCTCCGTGTATTTCAGCCAGTGAGGGCAGTGAGACAAGCAGCTTTGTGTGGTCATGCTCTCGGCTCTGCTAGTAAGCAGGACCAGGTCAGCGTGGTTAAAGCTGCAATACAGCTCAAGTACGGCTTGGATATTTTACAATGGAAAACCGCCGGTTCACAGTCCGGCTCGGTGCCAGTGGAAAACCGCCGGTTCACAGTCCGGCTCGGTTCTCGGTGCCAGTGGAAAAACGCCACAAGCTCAGTTGCGTGTGGAAATTGTCAAGCTGAATCCCATGCAGCTCAGCTCAGATCAGACATCTTGTCTTAGAATTTTTAACCCCCTTTTTGTGTGAAATTATTTGGCTGTATATTTAGATGTATTTCTGTTACATATGTTTTGTTGTGCTAAAATGTAGCCATTTCCCTGCACATATTTTACTGGGCAAATAGGTTCTAGTATTTATGAGCCTGTGTTAATCTGTGTATAACCTGCAGTGCTGTATTGTTAAATCTTGATGCCCCATACCAGGGTGTTAAGTCCTGCCATGGTTCCAGAGGTGGGTAGTTCAGGTCCAGAAAATCCAGACCAAGATTTAGTTTTAACCAACCATTTGAGTATTTTGTGCCTGACTATATACTCAACTGATTGGTTGAAATTAAATCTTAGTCTGGACTGACTGGACGTGAATTTCTCACCTCTGCATGGTTCCTTTGTGGAATTTGGTTCATTTTATGTTTTTCAGATTTTATGTTCGTTCTTTTAATCTGGCCCTTTGAATTAAGAAATGATTCAAAGTAAATTACTTCTATAACCCATTTTTTTTGCTTATCTGTCTGCCCAGTTGTAGTAATTGTATAAAGGACAGCAATGTTGAAACAAACCTCTTAAGTGAAGGGTGTTCAGTCACAGTCATACCTACATGAAGTACCTGTTATGTAGGCATCTTCTTTGTAGTGACAGGAATTCATATAAAATTCATGTAGTTTGTACACGGAATAATTTATGTCTGCAGCCTAGAATGGTCTTAATTAGCTTGTTGAATTGGTAACCAGATGCCCACCCTATTGTTAGATGTGTGTTTTGTCACATCATGGTTTATTTAGGAGAGTTTTTCTTGCACTGTACTATATAGAAACTGTAGTTTACCATGACTGGTTTGCAGAAGATTATTGACTGCCTGTTCAGCTAGGTCCAATCGAAGTTACACTGTGTTACACTGTCTGTCTTGAGATTTCTTTGTTGCTTATTGTACGACACGTCACAGTAGAGTTACTGATGCATGTACAGCAGTGTCTGTGTACAGAGGTCAGTGTTCACTCTCGCACTCAGACACATACACACCTATGTTCTCCATCCTATGTTCCACAATGCAAAAGAACACGTAGCTTTCTAGTGGCTGTGTTTCGGAGTAACAAGCTGGAGCATCTCTTTGCCCAGTAGAATGTACTCCTGGGGTATTACTGTAGAATGTACTCCTGGGGTATTACTGTAGAATGTACTCCTGGGGTATTACTGTAGAGTGATACTACCGTCACACCAGCCCTGGTCTTATGCAGTGATGGGCGCTCTGCACTCTACAGAAAGCTGCTTCCACACTCGGTCATAAAGTTCTGCGTGTCTCCTCTGATGGTGTCCAGTACAACCATTACCACAAGACCATGAAAATACTTAATGTCATCGTTTGAAGTAATATGACAAAGTACTGTTAATCTATTTCGGAACAAAGTTTACATTCAGTTGAATGTGCATTGCCTGCTTATTCCAGTTTGAATATCTGTGTAATAATGGTCTCTCCAAAATAATTTTTGCATAATAATTTTTAAACTTTGTACAGTAACCGCTCTTAAAAGTAAAAATGCTTAAATGTTTTGTAACTATACCTTGTAGTTAGAGTAAAACCTTTTTTAATTGTACCTCTAATTTCATGTTTCAATGGTAAGCGTTACATGAACTATTTATATATAAAAAAAAAAAAATTCTTTGGTCCAGTTGATTTACTGATTAATCTGTAACAGTCATATTCTGTTGCTATGGCAATGTTTAAAACACATCCTGCTGCTTTTGCTTGTTATACAAGCGGGATATCATGCATATTATCCATGTCTTCCTGGGTGGGAAAGGCCTTCAGTCTCAGTGTGTGCTGGCCTGCTCCCTGCCGTCTCCTTCATGGCTGCTGTCGCCATATTTCTCTCTGTCTGCAGCTATCTCAGTGACCTGGATCGTATTGCCGACCCCTCGTATCTCCCGACCCAGCAAGACGTGCTCAGAGTTCGCATCCCGACTACGGGGATCATTGAATATCCATTCGACTTGCAAAGCATCATATTCAGGTAGAAAATGCAGGTCTGACTGCACCTGCTGCTAATTTTATTTTCAAACATTCACCATTATTGTCTTAACTATCTGGTATTAATTGTTCAAATGAATGTTTTTTTAAAAATGGGGGGGCACAATTTTGATAATGCTTAAATGTTATAATTTTTTGATCACTTAGGAGTTAATGATTCCAAAGGCTTGAGCTTTTACCGATTTCAGTGTCTTTGTTTTGTGGGTCTCCCCATGTGATTCTAAAACAAAAAAAAAAACCTATCCCAATATGTGACCTTGGGTCGACTGAAGCTGGAGGTCTTTTTCCTGCCTGTGTGTGTGGCCTGGGGAGGGACCTTCAATCAAGGAGATGGCAGCAAGCCTCCTTTCTCGGCTCCTTGTCGTGTCGGTGCCCTCATTCCGAGGACACTCGCGGTGAAGCGCGGTTACAGCGTTTCTCAGGGTTTCCGTTCCCTCTGCTGTCCAGCGCCGGGGTGACACATCAGGCGAAGGTGCTAATCAGTGACGTGCCCGTCCCTATCTGCACCGTCCTCGGCCCAAGGGGACCGCAAGAGAGCCCGGCTGTCCCTCGAGCTTTTAATTGCCACCATCCTTGCTGAATTTTTGGAATTAAGTATGCAGCCATTCCAGCCCGTCCTACATCGTCGAAAGTAGGTCACTCTATACTGCAACAGGAAATGAGGTCGACCCCGTGTTGAAGGAGCTTTATTTTGGGCGGGTTGCTCCTGTGGGGCCCATCTATTACCGAGCTCGACTGCCATCGCAGGCTGGATTCGCGGAATCACAAAGGTGGGGCCCTTCTGCGCGTCCCGCAGTTTGCGCGCCGCAAGCCGCCACAGCCACCCCCATTACCTGTGGGGCCGGCTGAGCTCCACCTGGCTTGTTGTCTAGATGTGGGTTCCGGTGCCTCGTTGCTATCGGTGGAAGCCGTGACCATGCTTCCAGTTTACGCCAGTGAGCAAAGCCTTCCCTGTCGGGCGAAGCCGGCTGGCCCCAGCGGGTGCCCGAGTCAAAGCGCTGTTCGCCTCTTAAGTGCCTTAATTCTGCCTCTTTAGATCCTGTTAACAGGATGTTTGTCTTGCCTAGATTCGCTTTATTCCTGGTGTAAGACGAGAATCACTTATCCGCGGAAGTAGGCCACTGGGTTTTGAAGGTTAGGCCCTTATCATAGAAGATCTGTGAGCAGAAGTTGACCGTGAAGTATTACACCCTGATTTCTCACTAGGCTGTAGAATATTTGATTTATATTTATTAATTTTACGGTCCCGTTTTATTGT
>JAABNY020000032.1:4677835-4699898 GCA_015164015.2 Brevimyrus niger
GTATTACACCCTGATTTCTCACTAGGCTGTAGAATATTTGATTTATATTTATTAATTTTACGGTCCCGTTTTATTGTGGCTTTTGCGGGATCTGTGATATCAATGACTGTGTTGCCTTTTGCAGCACTGTAGGCCGTATTTGAATAGTCAACCAGTGCGATATTGTTATACATGAATAGGTGAGTAGGAACAGAATTAAGTCACGTGACCCATAACAGTAGTCGTATCAGTGGAACTCAAGGGACGGAACTCTGTTACAGTTCCATTCCATTTGTCTTTAGTCAAGCTGTCCTATTGCCATGGTGTATGAGGTCTGTAATGTTCCAGAGCATGGATTCTTGAGGCGCTGGTGTGACCGCTTCAGACAAAGCCAGACATAGTCCACAGATGGTTCCGGCTGGTACTGGCGCTGCACTTTTAATAGGTTATGCCCGAGGACCTTCTGACGCTGATTATTAATGACCCCATGACCATTTACACATGAAGAGCGAACAACCCTTTTTAGTCAGTTATTTATTTGAGCATAATCTTGGATGTCCTCTGCTTCTGACCAACCTGGTGCTTTATTTCACGTACAAATCCCCCAGATCACTGAACGCTTCTGAAAATCACATACAGGCATATTTGACCGTCTAAAAGGAATCTTGGCAAAAAGAGAGGAGAATAAGAGAGGAGGAAGGAGACATTGCTGTGAATGCAGATTCCTGCCTGTTTTCACAGGGTCGAAGTGCAAACACTTGACGTTCAGTGATCTTCCTTGCATGACCTGTAGTCCACCGTGGTTTGGTGTCAACAAAGACTGCCGTGCCATTGTCTGCTGAGTTTAACGTCAGTCGATCCCCCTAAGGGAGACAATGTTGACACTATTGCATATGGGTTTGTCTTGTTTGGTCCTGAAGGCGTGACTGTAGTTGAATCGTAGTCATTAACACGAAGTGTTTTGCGTTGCTTCTGTTTAGCAAAACCTGAACGGTATTGCCTGTCTTGCCAAATTAACCCAACCCTTGACGGTCTTCTACTAAACGTATAACTGCCGAATTAAGTATAGCGGCGAACCTGAGAATTTGCGCACAACACACATCTGACGTTGATTTTAAGGTTTAATTTGTTCCTGCAGACGCTCAGATATACAGTGCGCTAATGGCATGGAATGTGACCAGCAAAGTCATGTAGACCAGCACAGTCACGCTTCACGGTGGATTTTCACATCATCATTTCGGGAGAGTCGTAAGCAGGTTGATGTACTCGATGGTGCCCAAGGTGCAGCTTCATGTCGAGGTCGGCTGGCCGGGATCCAGAGGGGATGTAGATACAGTTCTGCCCTTTCTGACATTTGGTCTGTTGTTCTCAGCCATTACCATCTACACCCAATCTGTGTGTTTAGTCAGATTCTGGTTTCAGTATTTGCTCAGGTGAATAAAGTTAGTATTATTACAGATAACTAATGACTGGAACACCAGGCAGTTTGAAAAGCCTAAAAAAATTGTTTTATACCCTTGTGCACCGAATAGTCCACCTAATAAAAGCAACAACATACTTAAGGTCAAACGCTTTGGAAAAAATTCAGTACCTCAATACAAAATAAATAAATGTTATTGTTGGTTGTGTTGCTATAATAATTACAACAAAAATAACTATGTGTGCTGCTTAACAAATTAGACACTGCCATATTGTGTTCTGTAATCCATCAGTTATCTTTTTTGTGGTTGGTTAATCTGCAATGTTTAACTATAAAAATGTTTTCAAAAAATTTGCCCACTAATCTTGCATTGGTGGTTCCCCCCTCCCCCCCCCCAAGCAGTCGCCAGGAGACATGCATGACCTATTTGCTGCTGTGTTAACTTGCCTCCTGATTCCCCCCCCCTACCCCAATCTCAGGATGGTTGATGTGGGCGGGCAGCGGTCTGAGCGCCGCAAGTGGATCCACTGCTTTGAGAACGTGACCTCCATCATGTTCCTGGTGGCCCTAAGCGAGTACGACCAGGTCCTCGTGGAGTCCGACAACGAGGTGTGTGGCTCCTGCCCATCCGACATCTTGGAGAGAGACCATGTGGGCAGACCTGTCCCTTAGTGATGCTGTTCGGTGACCGTGTTCCAGCTCCCCCCTGATTTGCTTAGCTGTTCACTTCAGTGCCTGTTTGGTAATTACTTTGAAACGGGTGAATTGGACTCTTGATTTTTGTTTGTATCGTAGCGCTAGCATGGTGCCGCTACTGGACTCTCTCGTTTGAATCAGAACAAATTGACGCTGTTAAAGAATCATCTCTCCTGCTTGATTCATGACTCTTCCCGTTTCTTTTCTTTTTAGAATCGGATGGAAGAAAGTAAAGCACTATTTAGGACAATAATCACATATCCTTGGTTTCAAAATTCCTCAGTCATCTTGTTCCTGAACAAGAAGGATCTGCTGGAGGAGAAGATTATGTACTCTCACTTGGTGGACTACTTTCCAGAGTTTGATGGTGAGTTCTTGTTGATCCATTATCTGCATCATCTGATTCCCTGGAATCCCCTCTACTCCGGTGTAAATCCCTGCCCATCTCCACTGTGTTTGCATGTCATTGTCCCTAATCCTTTTTCTCCAAATAGTCCACAATAAGATCATCCAGTTCTGTATTCCTATTGCAAATAACAGTGAATTGTACTAGATGATGTATTCAAAATGTATTCCACATACATCATTCCTTTCCATACCTATTGACTGGAGAAACCCGGTATTGTCTCACAAATGAATGGGTGAATAATTATGAAATACCGCTTTGACATTTTAAGGCTCACACCCAAAGGCCTTTAAATGCTGTGCACGGTGTTGCTCAATCTGTGCTAATTGTGTCGTGAAGAACTTGTGCTGGCCCAACAAAGTGAGGAGTTTGACAATGGGTTTTATTTGAAGCCTGACAGGCTGAGGATATTATGCACAAATTCTCTGAGTGCCAAACCCCGATGGCTGAGATTATAAGTGATTAAGTGGAATGGTGTCTGAGACCTTAAGGATTGTGCCGGTTCTATTTTTTGCTTTGTGGATGTTTGGAGACACCATGTGGCAGAGACGTGAATCAGCTCACAGAACGGCGAAGATAAAACAAGCAAATACCAGCAAAGGCAAGCGGCATGAAGCTCAGACCATTAGTGAACATGGTGCAAGGTTGATTAGAAGAGCTTATCTGTCTCGTATAACTGACGTTGTGGAATGCTGGGGGTTTTGCGGGGGTTATAATTAAAAGGAAAAAACTGTAATTATTGCAAAGTCTTGGGATGTTTACTTGATACAGTAAATATTAAGTTTCAAGTAAAACATTAATTTCAAGTACTAATAAATTGGAAACCCAAATTATAGTTTCAATTCAATTTATTTTTATATAGTGCCTTTCACAACAGAGTCGTCCCAAGGCAATACGTTAAGCATCGTTAGAGAGAGTAATACAAGCGTTCTAAAAGAGTTGTTCATCAAACATCAAACATTCGTATTTAGTATCCATTTGGGAGCCAATGACTACAGTTTATAGCAAAATGGCAAGAACGGAACTGAATGGTCAGTCAAAAATGCTAGTATGTTACACATTACGCTCAGTGGACTTTGATTATGAAGCCAATAAATTTGCCACACTGTTACTCAATTATCCCAAGACTTTGAGAGTACTATTTATTTTCAAATTGCACCTTTTTTTTTTTTACCCCTGATGTTTGCACGTTCGGATTTGCATGTGAAAAAACCGGAGCTCAAACGTTCTGCTTCATCATTTTGGATCGAAGTGAAAGGGGATGTGTGCGTTAGCCAGGCAGGCATTTACGGCCTTGTACGTGCACCTTTTCATGTGAGGCTGGATTTTCAGCTCCGGCGGTTCAGGAACAGGTTTGATGCAAGAGAGACACATTGTTTGTCCCCGTCTCCCATTGCCTATGACCAGCCTGTAATTGGGGAAACGGGCCCAGCGATCATATCGAATTAGCTTTTCGTTGGTGTTTCTTATGTGGAAACGTAAATGATTGCTAACTAACGCATCACAATAAATGTCAACATGCTATGCTGTTGACAATGTTGATGATATTTCCTTTTGATCGTGTGTGATCCTCTGGATTTTTTGCACAACATTGCTGGTCATTAAAAGGTTTGGAATTCCTACTCTAGGGGAACAGGCTGCCCTCTAATGGAAACCAAGCAATGCATTTTTTACGGTCGCAAGAGGACGGCACTCGGAGAGTTGCGTGACAGATCCGGGCCTGGATGATGAGTTCTGGGTGGCTCTAGAAGTGTCTGACGCCTCTGTCACGTAGAATTGGAGCGGCTGTGAGGAGGACAGACCAAAGCAGATACTGAGTTGAATAGCTACGAAGAAGGGACAGGATCCAAGGGTGGCGTGGTCGGCAGTCCTGGGCCAGCAGAACTTCAGATCAGAAGACACTCCCACAGTGCTTTATGACTGTTAAGCCCTCAGGGCTTTGTTTTAATTTTGTCTTAGTTTTTAGTTTTTACTTCGGCTGTATTAACAGTTGAGTGGAAGCCATAGGTAACTGGTTACCAAGTGAAACCCCTCAGGTTAATGATGCCACCAGTCAAGGAAGTGGGAACTCTGTCAGAGGTCTAGGAGTGACTTGATTGGCTCAAAAGAAACCTGCAAGAAGGAAGCTTGTTTCAATGTGTTAATCACTTCCTATCCATAGGCATAACAGAGGATGGTGGAGGGTGTGAGGTCAAATCAATTCTTTGATACAACCCTGCAAACACTTCTTTGTGGCGTTCAACACTCATTACCGCTTGCTTGTCACAGCACTGAGATGACACAGCCCTTAGAAGGTAGAATATGAGAATGCTGACTCGTAAAAGCTTATTCAGACTAGGAATGTTCTATTGTGTATTGGTGTAGGACAATTATTTTGTGTGTGTGTGAAATTAATGCTAGAGTTTCTGTATCCAATGGATTTTATAAAATCAAGGAAACGAACTCCTTCAGAATTTGCAGGTCATTTTCAGAATTAACATTAAAGGTAACGTGCAAAACTTCTGCTTATAGTTTCAGTATAAATATATGTGCTCCCAGACCCAGGCTCACGCATTTTTGCCAGTTTGACCGAAATGCAAGCAGCTCTTTTTAGCGGACTTTTTCAGGCCCTGAAATTTCCATTAGAGAAGATTAGCAAGTTGGAGAAGCAATATAATCAAATAAAAAAAACTATGAAAAATTGAGAATTTACATTTCTCATTTGTTCTCCCCCTGCTGCTGTGTGAAAATTGAAACTTCAAAACACTGAGCGGTAGTCACAGCTTGCAGGACCATGAAAAAAAACTCTTTAATGCAAGTGTTGATCCATGCATGACGCGTCTGATTTGGAAACTATATTGTTTTATTTCATGTACCCCCCCCCCTCCCCACACACTAAGAAAAGGCAGAAATGATTGGGAGTGGGTGGAGGATTAAAGGATTAATTTTCAATGGGCTTGTTTTCCGTCTAATGACGAAGGCGGTAATGCTGTGCGTGTCCGCCCAGGTCCCCAGAGAGACGCTCAGGCCGCGCGGGAGTTCATCCTGAAGATGTTTGTGGACCTGAACCCGGACAGCGACAAGATCATCTACTCCCACTTCACCTGCGCCACCGACACGGAGAACATCCGCTTCGTCTTCGCGGCCGTCAAGGACACCATCCTGCAGCTCAACCTCAAAGAATATAACCTGGTGTGAATGGCAGCGAGAAGCCGTCGTCGAGGCAGAGCGCGGACAACGCACGTTTGAGGCGAAACACACACACACACACATATACATTTGCGAGTGTCACTGAGCTTCATCCGCACACCACCCAGACCTCCCCGCTTCCTGATTCTGTTTGTGACTCTTTGTCTGTGTTTCATCACAGCCTTCCAGGGACCCATGGTCTGCCGTTTTTGCCCTTCGACACATTGGCTCCGCCCATTCATGCCATTTCTGGGGGCTCCTCATTCCCTCCATGTCTGCAGCTCTGACTTACCTGCACAGCGCCCTTACACGAGCTTTTTACCTTGTTTGTTTCGTTTTCGTAAATCACGTTGGTTCAGCGATGTCCTATAGAAGGGGTCACCATAGCGGCGGTATGTGTGCTAAATAAGTGAGCTGCTTGGGATTTGAAACATGAATCGGGTGAGAGTGACAGAACACCGGGATGGCGTGCTCTGCAGCAGGGTTTGGGCTCTTGGACCCAAAGGATTGTGGGAAACCTATATGAACAGGGCTGTAATAGTCAGTGAGGCGTCAAGGATACGCAGTGTTCACTGATTCAAGCTTGAGCTTATTTTTACGTTGGTAAATGTAACTACATGCATGATTTCAACATCTACAGGAAAATGTAAATCGGAGAGCAGGAGAGAAACAATATGTCGCATAAAATTAAAATTGTATTGTAAAAATTTTGCTATTGCAACTGAAATTTCCAGTCATTCAGAAAACCGGTGTGTAAACATGAGGTTAATGACGCGCGAAGGATGGTCAGTTTTTGCCGCTTAATTTTTTTCTGTCTTTTTGGCACCTCCCCCCCCCCCTTATTTTTGGAATCGGGGTATTTGCGTGTTTCGGCATTTTGCATAGTTCTAAATGATCGCATCTAGCGCTGACTGAATAACAGATGACAGCAGCCTGTTCACGCCCGTTTAATATCTACAGAAAAACCAGGCATCACAGGAGCTCGAAATATTTGGTCTTGGTGTGAGGAATAGAAATGTAACGTCAACTTGTGTGAGTGAGGCAACTAAGTAAGAGAACTACAAAACAAAGTGGGATGAGACAAAAAGCCCCTCTTTATTCTTAAGTTGCACTCAACTCTTGTGAATGACATTACATGATACTGTGACTATTTTTAAGTTATCGAAATATGACATATGCTGTATTTGTATTTAGATGACAGAACAGTTGCAAGCAATAGTTTGAAGAGTAAACGCTGAGCTGAACATAGCATAATGTTGTTAATGCCGACTAACGTGCTTAGCTTATCCATATCAAACAGATGTTCAGTTGTAAACAGAATCTTTATTATTAGTTTATTTATATAAGGCCAGCTTTGTGGGTGTTGAGAATCTTTCCTATCTTGAACTGGTACCTCCTCAGTAAAAGTGGGGGGCACTGTCTGAACTGCTGTATGAATCCTTATGGGTGCAGTAATCAGATTTTCCTCAGTCTCTATACGCAAAAATATGTATCGTTTATTCGTATCAGTCAAATATTTAAGTCACTTTGGGTCTGAGTACAATTAAAATTTTAATGTAGAAGCAAAGCTTTAAGCGAGCGTTTAAGAGAATTTCATAATACTTTTTCTTCAGAAAGGGAACCAGGAGAAGGTATTTCCAAGATCCCATAGCTAGTCGTTTCCTTCATTGCAGTTGTCTTTGCAGTGTAATTCAGGTGAATTTTCAGACATCTTCATTAAAAGGGCTATTATATTGCATACAATTTGAACAGCCAGAGACTTTAAAGACCCTGAGAAACGGGTGCAATTTTAATGCACTTTTATTGGACTACATTAATGGCTGCACTACATTAATCACGGCTTACAGGTCCAGAATGTAAGGAATAGGTTAGGTTCGTCTTTGTGACCCTCATCTGCTTGCTCTGAAGATGAGCTCATGGTGAGCAGGGCAGAACAAAATTGACGCGCTTGCGTCTCCACTGAAAGTGGCGTCACACCTGCTGTGGCTACTACTGCAGCCGGGCTCAGACGCCGTGTAAAATGTCCTGGGAAATGCTTCCTGCCTCTGTGCACGACTGGAGAGGCCCACTCCCTTTTACTTGCTGAAGCGTAGTGCCTGTGTGCTTCACTTTTTTGTTATATATTGCTCAAAGGTAACTGCCAGGGGGTGTTGACCGTTTACCGTGGGCGGGGCTAGCTTTAGGCCTCCCCTCCCTGGACAGTGACTGCCAAAGTCTGATTTGGGATTTTATCGGGAACTGAAGACAAATTTGGTGGCACTTTTTGTATGTACATAATAATTATAATGTTTTGTTTTCTCCAGTCGCACCAGTGCCAAGACACTATGCCTGTGTTCAGAGGGCACTGGGAGCCGCTTTGGCAGATGCTGTATGTTAAATTCACCTGCATTTTCCTCCTATGCCTGTACAATTAGCATCTTCACAAGGACTGAAGAGCCTGTTCCATACAGGCTTATTGACCCCTAAGCCCCTTTTGTATGGTTTTCATGATCTGTATCAACAAATTACCTGGGGGAATCTCTGATTTTGTTAATGCAGCCCAGTTCTCTTTGTTAGTGCCGTCAGTCCCACTTTCCCGTGTATTTTTGCAGTGCTTTGCTGTGCTGTTATATGGGGAGAGACGCACTAGAAATCAAATGCGGTTTTCACATTTAGCCTCAACCTCCAGTGCTCAGCATCTGCGAAAATTGCTACAGCTTTCATGATAGTGTGTATTATAAATCGCAATTATCCCATTTCTTTTTTCCAGGGGTAAAAGTGTTTACCTATTGTTTTCATACATTCATAGTTTTTTATAGTGCTGTAGCAGTTTGGTGTGGGTGGCGCAGCAAGCCAGTGGGTCTCATAGCTTTTAAAAGCATCTTTTTAGATGATGATTTGCTGTGTGTCACTGAAATACTACCAGTATTTTACACACATGCATTTGTCAGTGTTCCGTGGGCCTTGATTAACGACAGACCGTTTTCTTTCATCCGCCGCTTCAAAGCTATTAGACACACTGATGTGTTTGTAAGCTTTTTGTAATCCCCACCACCCCCCACCCCACCACAAATCTGGAATGGACGGATATTCCTTTATGCCGTATTCATCAGTATGCACTCCGCCCTCTACTAGCTCGATAAACATCGTTGGCCGACTTCTTGTTCCTCTTCACGTTGAGCAGCCCAGAATGTCTGGTGAAGAGCCACTCGTCACTGTGTTCAAGCTGCTGATCTCTCGGTGAGCTGTGGACAGAAGGTGTCACTGTAGGGCCGACGAGAGGGACGGGGAGCCCAGGCCTTCAGCCCATGGCTAAGCACAGACTGGTTTTGTTTTATCCGAGTCTCCCGGGCTCCAGGTCTTGCTCCGTTCCCCCGTTAGGGCGACGCCTCACTTTGTGGGCGATACCCTGCGCCGTTGATCTTTGACGATATATCGAAGCTTTACTTCAAGTCGAGAACTTCCAACCCGGGCTCATTAGGCGTATAGGAGCTGTTAAAGCTGTGCTGTCAATTTCCTTTAATTGGGCAGCAAATAATGGGTTACTCCGATCTGTAGCTAGACAATACTCTGAGGATGATGGAACTCGGTGTGTTTCTACATGAGAGTGACCACGGATACCTCGATAAGCACACTGCATCCCGTTTAATTAGTGTTCCGCTCATTTTGAGCGGTAAGAAGTCGCTCCAAGCTCGTTTTATTCTGTTGGCTTATCCAGTGAGGGGAAAAATATGTATTTTTATGTTTTTTTTTTTTTCTTTTCTTTTATATAGTCATTCATTTTTGAATTGTTGTTTATTCTTGCTTGTGGTTAAGTGTTCTGAGATCAGACAGTGTTGAGTTGCTCAAAGTAAATAATCTGTATATTCTGGATGGTATTGTAAATTAGAAAATCTATTGTTTAAGGTTTTTGTTGTCTTTATAGTTGGATTCAAAGCACTAAAAGTATTACCATTTCAGTTGTGTGATCTTACAGTAGTGCGGGTGATGTCAGAAATGCTGAGAAACCCAGTTTCTTGATTGTTTACCACATGGATAAGTGACACATGACTTTCTCTGTCGATGGGTAACAGTTTTGTAAAATGTTTTGCTGCATTAATTTGCCAAATTTATATATTGAAATAGACATGCGGATAGTTCCACTCGCAAGGCTGTAAGTAGCGAAGCAGCACTGAAAGTTTAAGATGAAAATTAAAATCCCGGTAGATTAATAAAAAATAGTGTAGACTGGTTCTCCATTTGTACTACAAAATATTTGGAGACATAAACATGCTTATAAAAATTTTAAAAAGGTACCACTTAAAGTGCTTAAAACCAGTTGATTCCTGAGTACATTTAAAATGATTCACTGGCAGTGTGTGAAGGTCTTTATATATTAGGGATTGTAAATGGCCACGTTAATAGGACTGCCTGGCATTTTCTGGTGGTGGCCTGTGACCCCCGCTGAGTCAGTGCACTGAGCAGCCCTATGAAGTACAGGCGCGCGGATTCGTGAGGGTTCACAGCTGCTGCTTGGAGCTCACTTCCTGGTGTCCTGAGATGTTCTTACTGGCTGGGTTTTTACTCATTCAGGCTGAGGTCTGAACTGAGACGGCGGACATTAACATTAATCCCAGCCCCCCCCCCCCCCCTTTCTCCACTCCTTTTTTTTTAAAAAAAAAAAATAATAATTAACTGAATGTTTATTTCCTTTTTTAAAGAGTAACTGCATAGGTATGTATAAATTGCTATTTGTGTTTGCTTTTCCATTTTTTAGTATACCAGATGTAAATGATGTACTATAATGTGTGCCAATTCTCTTTCTTTGTAGAGCCAGACTCTTTACAAGTGCCAATGTTGTGAAAATAAAAAAAAGGGGCCTTTGTGTTTTATGGTCCATTTTTTAAAAGGAAAAAAAAAACTCTTAATATGTGATATAAATAAATGACTGCTAACTTTATTCTGTATTTAAGATTACTAAGATAAACTGCTGTTTTTAAATAATTGTCTTTGAATTGCATGTGTTTGGGTTTGGGTTCGGGGAAGCGGACAGCACAAAACCCCGTGGAACAGGGTCCCGATGGTCGTTGATTTAC
Source organism: Brevimyrus niger (assembly GCA_015164015.2). Classification (NCBI taxonomy): domain Eukaryota; kingdom Metazoa; phylum Chordata; class Actinopteri; order Osteoglossiformes; family Mormyridae; genus Brevimyrus; species Brevimyrus niger. The sequence goes on from JAABNY020000032.1 coordinate 4,688,559, forward strand.
TGCATATTAGCCATATTTGTTTTGTATTCGTTTCATTTTGACCACTGTTGCCTGAACATCATTCAGACATAAATGATTTTCTTAGCGTACAAAGGAAAATAATTAAAGCATTATCTGTTTTAAATATGAATAAAATTTGTTCCTAAATGTGGTGCCTTTTATTCCCCCAGCTGGTTTAATATAGTTTTTGGTGTACAGAGTTGAAACTCATTCTCTGTGGTTATTCACAGCTGTGACAACGGATTCGGAGATCGGAGGTCCTTTTCTGTACTGATTTTTCTTTTAATGTATAATTAAGCATATTCAGCTTAATCTGTGTACTATTGGATGATTAAATGGTTGTGAGCATTTATGTAATGTTTATCCTCATCCGAGGGCCGCATGGAGGCTCAGTAAGTAGCACTGTTGCCTTCTCTAGGGTCTGGACCTGTTCTCTGCATATGCAGTCTCACACAGGTGAAACGGTGTGTGTGTGTGTGCGCGCGCTGCCCTCCGTGTGCTCCGCTCAACGGCCCGCTGTCCCCAACTTGGCGGTTCCTGACAGGCTCCAGCTTCATGACCCTGGATGTCTGGGAGACTGTCGGTTGGATGAACGCTGTCTGATCTTCGGTGGTAAGAAGATTAAAACGTCATTGTGTATGGTCAAGTTGAGTAAGGTATAAATGTCACACACACAGCCAGCTAACCCACTGTCCAGGAGGTCGTGGGATCTGATCTCAGAACTAGCATGGTGTCATCGCTCTTGGGCACTTGAGCAAGGCGCTTGTGATCCCAGCTGCTCCAGGGATGCTGACTGACCTCGTTCTCCTTATCGGCTATATATACTGCACTTTCACAACAAATTCACCAGGAAGCTGGAAAGTTGATCAAGCAGACTGGTGATGTGTTTTCACTGAACGCAACTACAGCATTTCTTGTTTTCATTTTCTTCAGTCGGACGGGAAGGGTTTTCATAATCCTAGTTTAACAGTGAATGCTATCTAATGAGACATTTGTTTGATCAAAAGAAAGTTACCTAAATGTCTACATGACAATAGAGATTTGTGAAGCTGGGTATTGGTGAAATGGCATACAGGCAGTCCTTGGGTTAAGTATTGTACTTAAAAAATGTTGACTGTCTTGTAAAAGTGGTGCAGGTCAAAGTCTGGGATATATTACTGTAAGAACATTAAGTAACTGTAGTTGACGAGGTGAATGCGTTAGGAGTGGACAGAGATAAATGTCCGAGTGACTTTAACAAGAGGCCAAATCATTATGGCCAGACAACTGGGTCAGAGCATTCTCCAAAATGGCATGGCTTGTGGGCTGTTGAGTCAGCTGTGGTCCAAGGAGGGAAGATGCACTAACTGCCAAGAAGGCATTGGGCAGCCAGGACTTGTCGACACGGGATGTGAACAAAGGCTGTCGCGTCTGGTACACACCAACGGAAGAGGTGCTGTGGCACAAATGGCAGATGATTTTGCTGATGATCAGATGGATACTTTGTCACGACTCACAGGGCACCGAGCCCTGCTGTGCAAGGGGCTATTTAGCAACATGCCAGTCAGTGTGTCCATGCCTACCATAAAAAATGTTCACAACGGGCGTGCGAGTGTTGGAAATTGAGCTTGGAGCAATGAAAGACGGGCTGACGATTCCCATTTCCTGTTGCATCATGTAGGCGGCTGGGCACGGGCCGAGCATCTGTGGGATGTGATGGACTAACAAGTCTGGTCCACGGCTACGTAGCCGCATACACAGCAGTACTCTGTGCGTCGCGCCGTGGTACATTATTCCTGTGATCATGATCAACATTATCCGGCATTTCTGCCACAGTAGTCCTCCTGTTACTTTATACCAAACAGGACAGCCTTCGTTCATATACCAAATCCTAGCCACTTAACACCTTGTCGGCAATCCATGGTTTTTCCCTCGGATCACTCTCAATGGGTATCCTCCAGGGCTGGCTGTGACACCCCCACCCCTTGCCGTTTCTGGGATGCTCTGACCCACTCAGCTGGCCATAATGATTTGGAAGTGTCATTTCTTCTGCATTCAAAGTTGTCAACTACGTGTGCCGAATGTTAGCTTACCTTCTGATACATCCCAGACCGCAACGTGCACCATCTTTAGTAAGTCGTCAACACCGGTCATGTGACCACAATGTGTTGGCTGATTGGTGTATGTATTTCAAGTACGGTCGGATTTTCTGACCTTTTGATCTACCGAGGGGCTAACAGCTCGGCGTGTAGCTTTGCTTTATAATTACTTGCCTGGCAGAGGAGACGGCATGATCATAACGAGGGCTCCTTCCGGAGCCGGGCTCAGCCAGTGTGATGAGTCTGCCGACATGCGAATCCCCCAAATACAGGAATCTGAAGTGAATCATTACTGATGGTGGGGTACAGCATTCAGGCTTTCCCCATTAGAATTTTGTTTTTTTTTTTTCTGGGGGTGGGGTGTAGATCGGGTTAGGAATCTGTTCCAGCGTTCGGAAGGTCTTGGTATTAAATATGTGGTTGGCAGAATAATCATATTGATCTATGGCCCTTGGGCAAAGCGCTTTACTCCTGTCTGCTCCAGGGATGCTAGATGCTAGCTGACCCTGCTCATTGACCCCACACCGTCATCTTTTTATACTAGGGAGCGAGACAGGGTATGTGGAAGCTGTCCCATCTCCCCATAGAGATGAATAAAATTCCATTATTGTGATTCCCTATGGAGGTGATTGCTAGATATAGTTTGTCTTTCACACCAACATGGGGCTGTGATTGTGTTCTAAGAGTATCCAACCAACATGGTGAACCTCAGGTTCCTGAATTAGGGCAAGCGACACCAAGAAACTATATTCTTCCCATTTTTTTAAATAGCATATCCCTCCCCATGTCTAACAAATGGATTTTGACAAGACAGAAGCACAGCTCTCTGGCTGCTATACGGATATAATATCTGGGAGTGGTTTTATAAGGTAATCCAAAAAGTATGAAGGAGATTACATTCAACAAAACACTTAATGAATGCGCCACCACTGAGCTCTCCTTTATTGGACTGTGAGTGTTGTCAATCCAAAGTGAGCACATTGTTTGAACAGAGCAGCCTGGATCAGCCTGAAGCATAACTAGTCATCTGATCCTTTGTTCTCGCACTGGTGCGCAGCCATACCGAGTGGCTGAGGCTGAGAATGTGCATCTTCCAAGAATCAGCAAGGCTTTTCCCGTAGCAAATCTAACTAAAAAATACAGAACAAAGGAACAGGCACACAATGTATCAAACATTAGTGATTAGCAATACCCTTTATGATGAGGTATCATCATTTAGTTTTTCTAAGGTCCTTATATTTACTTTCAATAAAGGAACTTTTCACTCGTTTCTAAAGTAGCGCTCCTCGATCATATTAAATGTACAAATCAAGCTACCTCACAGTTTGAGTTTTAATATTCACAGAAGTGCAATGTACTCTAAAAGTCGAACGAGTTCGTTTTAAGTAGGTTATTTGGCATCTAAAATGGGTCTATGCATCGCCACCTCAAACCCACGTCACATGGAGAGTTAAAATCTCGACGCTGCCTGCATGTTGTTCAGCGTTAAGACCAGAAAAGGGCTGGGAACGGCAGTGTGTTTAATTCTGGTGTTTGGATCTCAGCTATTCGGGACCCAACCCAAGAACATTAACTAGAAGATCCTGTCCATTTCTAATTTGTTTGTGCAAGCAGACATTCCTGTTGATATTGCGCAGGGTTTTATTTATTAAGGCTTCTGTCCTAGTAACGTATAAGGAGCTAACCAAGACGGCTACAAACACAGCGGTCCGAATCGTCAAGTTTTCTCCCAGAAGGCCAGAATCGGCCAATATTTTGTGAGGCGCTCTCGTTTATTGCAAAAAAGTTCGCCCACTTTTTTTTTTCTATTTTGCAAAATCGGTGTTTGAATAAAGCGAAGCGAGCGGCGCGGAGAGGCGTGGGGGAAGCCCGCTAGCAGCCAGCCAGCCGTAACGCGGGCGTGGGAATGATGCCCTGATCCCCGGCGAGCTGCGGCAGGAATCCGGCGTGAGGGGCGGCGAAGAGTCACCGGTCGGCCGACGGCTGCGTCCTGATCCTGGTGCTAAAGCGGCAGAAATCCGGCAGCTTCATTCACCGAGCCGTACTCTCATTTTTTTATGCGCTGACTACTCGAAACAGTTAATAGAAAAAAACAGAACTAAACGCCTTTCGCTTTTTCTTTGGGAAGGAATTAAACTCAAAAAGAGACTGACATGATGTTTCCACAATCCCGACACTCAGTAAGTGCGCATCTGCTCGCTTTTCTCCAGGCTAACGTGGGTTCCTTTAACTTGCAGTGCTCTCCCATGTTGTCATTCTCACGCACGTATTTAACAATAAGCGTTTTTGTCTTTTATGCTTAAAATGGGCTGCGATACATCTCCGGCGGTGTGAAGCGGAGCTGCCGCTGTAAATCGGAGTATTTAAAACAGCGGCGAGCCAGCAAACGCCCGCGTGGCCGCGGATCCGGCAATATGTCCTGACAGTCTGTGTGCTCCGCTGACATTTTTTTCTTTCACCATTTGCTCGATAGCACAGCTAGCCAGCCCGGCTAACGAGGGCCGGTGACCGTGCGCCGTGGCCCCGCTAGCAAAGCGCCGGCAGACCGCCTCCCCACTTCCACTGCTGGCTGCTTACCTCATACGTCTATTTAGCCAGTTATCGAAATCTTTGCGAACTTCCCCATATATATTAATGTCAGGGTAACGCTTAAATGTTCGCCGTCCGCTGATTGCACGTAATGTTTACAATTTCCCTAAATGTACAAAATGGCTGAATGTGACTCGCAGCAGCCTCGCTTCACGTCGCCTGCCGTCGTCCTGCAGATTAAGACGGATTAGCAAAGTTTTTCTGCAGCTAATAATCACGCATAAATGAAAATGAGTTACGACGGGGCACGTTTTTTTTTTTTTTTTTTACCACCCCCACTTTTTTAACTGAAATTAAACAGAATAATGAGGCTAATTGAGACGAAGTGACACTGTAATTAATGATCCGTAAATGTTAAAGGTTGCGCGCTAATGAGGATGACGCCTCGTTGTCCTCCGCTTTCCCTGCTTTGCTCGGTTTGTTATTAATGATCCCTCTCCGCCGCGTTACATTCACATTTCTCAATACGCCATTAACCGACACATACCAATTTCCAGGTACTACCCGGTGAATAAGGACATATTTCTGAAGATCTGCTAATTTACGTGTCACAAGCGCAGGTTTTGCATTTAATGAATACGTTTTTATGTTCATTCGAATTTTCTTTACAGCGTAATATAACATAATACAAATCACCAGATTTGCTTACCAAGTTTTTGGGTCACTGTACGGTTGACATTTTTCGTCGACCTACGTCTAATTTTCTTTATTTGTGTGACGTTATGTATGGATTAGGTGAAACCTTCAGGGATGCGTTATGTGCCTTTGAGATGAAAGATATTTGTCATGGGGAAAAAAACTAGGTGGAGGATACTAAAATCATTTTATTAGTGTAATAGCTGATACAATCTAAATTACGAGGGCAATAATCTCGTATATTAATGTGCAACTTTTGTTAAACCTCTATAAGTTTTACGTTTTTCTCTCGCTTTCTTTAATGTCGTTTCACATATTTATCTCAGGTTTAATACTGTAAACATGACCTACAATTAAAAATAAATCTTTAGCTTTTTAAAAAAAAAAAAAAAAAAACAGAACTAGTAATACTGATCGTTTAGATAATCAATTATCTAGTTATCTGTCTGCGTTACTTACCGACGGGGATACGTGCTGAGAAATGCGTTGTTAAGCGATTTTGTTGACGTCATTGTGCGAACATCACAGAGTACTTACGCAAACCCAGATGGTATAGCCTACTACACACCTAGGTACTGTTTATTATAGCCTAAATAACGATTAAAAGTGCAATACAGTATGCTACATACCAGTAAAATAGTTATCATTTATACCGCTGGCTTTGCCGTAGGTTTGTTTACACCAGCATCCTCACAAACACGTGTATAATTTGTCACCTTAGGATATCACTAGGCAATATAATTTTTTTCCCAGCTCCATTATAATCTTATGCGACTACTGTGATATGTTCTGTCTTTGACCGAAATGTCATTAGGTGGCATGTGAATGTACTGAACATCCCACCATCATTTGAGATATTTCTCCTTTGATATTTTAAGAACACATTAAACTGAGCCCATTAACCTAAAACCAGGAACACGACGGGTGTTGACTTCTGAGCTAAATGAGCTTAATTGTAGCCGGACAGGAATCTTGCAGGAAGCTTCCTAAAGATGGTTCCATTGATTTATTTAGTGTGATTAGCTGCCTTTGGTCCTTTAGCTGATTCTGTTTTGTTAGAAGCAGGGATCTCTGCTGTAGGCGCTGGTCCTGATCTCTCTCGTTCTGTGAAGTTAAGATCTGACAGTTTTGACAGCCGTCGGACACAAAGAGCCTTGACACAAGGAATAGCTTGTGGCTTGCTTCCTATTGGAAGAACACAGATAAATGCTTTTATGCAATGCATTAGCTTGTGATGTGTGACTGTTAAGGCACCTAACTTGTGGTTTTCGTTTTACTGTTTGGTTTTCACAATACCCAGCCGTGTTCCTTTAATTTACATTAGTCGAATTAAAAGAAGTTTCCTTTGCTGGTTATGGTACATATACAGACATCATACAGGCCCCAGAATTGTCATCCTGTACCTGGAGAATCCACTTAAGTAGCAAAATTTGTATCTAATGTGAAGAGTGAGGTGGCACTGAGTGCACTTGACAAAGGAGTGAGCTGTCTGGAGAACTCACTACTGATAGTGCTTCATATTCAGACTCACGTGAAACTTAAAATAGTAGTAAATTAAATCCCCAGAAGCAAATGGTAAGGATTTTAATTCCCAGTTCTGCCCTTGGTTCCATCACGAGCCAGCAGGCCTGCGTGTTAATGTGAGCATTGGGTCCTGCGTATGATCTCCTCCTCCTCCTCCTCTTCCATACTGTATGTGCTTCTGTCTTTTCGTTGAGTGTGAGCTATAGTCTGAGTGCAATTCTACTGCTCAGGAAAAGTGTTTAATCTCGTCAGAGAGAAACTTAGAGCTGGACGTGAAGAACCCTACAGATTAGGTGTAATTATCTTGCTGCTTAAATTTACATACGTCTAATGCTACTTCAGTCCTGTCAGGAAGTGGCGCGCATTTAAACATGCAGATGAGGCGGAAAGATGTTAATTCAGGTTGTATATGAGAATTTAGTTTTCTTAGCCGATCAAGCAGTTTCTTTGTCACTGCATCCCAAATGTAACTGGACTTAGACTTCAATTAATGGAAATCTGATTAGTGATAAAACATGAAAAAGATCATCATGCGGCTATAATTCCATCCTAGTCATCATTAAGCTTGCATATTTTCTGCCAGCATTTTTCTATTTTGCAGTTTAATCATCTCCCAGCTTTGCTGCTAAAAGACCCGTTTTGAGGTTACCCTCGTTTTCTTTCACGCTGGGTAGGTGGGTCATTGGACAGTGGTCAGCGACCTAGCCCCCAACTCCATAACTGAAACCCGCTGAACAGTCGTTCCATTCTTTACAAAAGTACACGTTTAATTGGTTACTAGTGAGATTTGACCCAGACGCTTGCAGCAATGCAAATCATGGCAAGGTAATGCTAAAAAATAAACGTTGGAAAAAAATGCTTTCAATTTGAACAGTTGTCTCTGGTTAATTGTCTGATTTGTGTATTGGTATGGTGACATTTAACTCCAGTAGTTTGCAACGTAGAAGGCTACTTAAAACAGTGTTAAGAATATGTTTTTCAACATTTTGAGAACCAAATCCTACAAGGCTGAACTTAATGTTCTAGATAGAGTAAAAAAAAAAAAAAAACTAGCTCAGAAAACGGTGTCTGTGATGTTGGAGATTCTACACTGACAGCCTTGCATTAATGCAAAGGAAACCACAGGGGGTCTGTGCTATCCTGTAGAAATAGTGATTTACACATCCATAATTAAAACGTGGGATAACCTGAATGCTTTAATGCTACCAATGCTACAAATTTGCCCGTTAGATATTTGCGTCATTAAACAAAGGATTGCGCCCAAGCTCTTTGTCTCAATTCCAGTGTTTCATTGTTAGAACTTTTAAACAATGTGGGAGAACTCTTGCGGAACATAATCTTGTGTTTATGACCATTTTGTCCATTTCAAATAATCGGCCTGTGACTTGGTCTTGTGCAGTGCCAGTTAGCATTTTACCCATTCGCACGGCTATTTGTATCACGGGAGTAGCTCAGTGGCCTGTACTACGAAGTAGGGTTACTGGTTTACCGGGGTAACTTGTTGGATTTAAGGTACCACAGCTTAAACGGACTTGATATTCGTTCACTTACATTTTACCCAGACTATTTTAAGTCTGACAAGTTACCACAACAAGCAAAGTAACCCCACTTCGTAGCACAGGCCCCAGGCTAATCACATGCGGGGGTTGCATTCTACCAGTTGACACCCTTGACCGTCATGCCCCCTACTGTTTTTTTTGCTGTAATGCCAGGCTGTCAGCGCAGAATCTCCCACATCACGGAGACCGTTTTCTGAGCTAGGATTTCATTTGGGTTCAATGTTCCTTTTATGAGCACATCTGCGGTATTATGGAGAGAGGTAGCAAGTCTGCGTTCATCTTTTCCTTCTTTACGACGAGGTGGTGTAGGTGTGCATATATGCAGCACTTAACCGGCTCTCAAAGAACGAGAGGGAAGATCGGAGAGGCGTGTGCTGGGGAGCTGAAGTTCCGTCCACTTAAACAACAGGGCAAGCTTTAGTCTTTTGTCAGAACTCTCCATCTGGGGGTAGACCAGTTTCTGCCAGTTCTTCTATCCCCAGCTTACCCATACTGTTCTGTTTGTTTTGTGTTTTTTTTCTTCTTCTTGTTGCTGCCATCACTGTCATCTTTGTCAGCGTCCGCACTCTGCATGCCTTTTTTTAAATACGGTCACGTGTGCGCATACATTTCCCCGCACTCATTTGCATTTTACTGTAATTGCGTTTTCCTCCCTTGCTCCTACGCATGCATACAGTGCCGCTGCCAAAAATGGCTCTTCTCCAGCTACGAGCTCGGATCCACGTGTGCCCCCAGACTTCTGGTATTTTCCCTAGTTGCTTCTGGGAGACGGATGAAGTCGACGGGCCTCACGCAAGCAGCGTGGCAGATGTCGAGGTCGGCGAGGACGAGGCCATTCAGTAAGATCACAGTAGGGTCCCTCTGCAGTGACCGGGGCGAGACTCCGAACGTGTCGCTGTGGTGGGACCTGCTGCGGAGACCGGGGCCGGTCACAGGTTACACTGACGGTCTGCACACAAAGCACACAGCCTTGGGCACTCGTGTTTTGCAAGAGATTAGAAGATAGGCGAGTAGCATTTAGCAGAGCAAAGGTATTGATTGCAGTAAAAAACCAGCCAGTTGCCCTCTGTGCCACTGTCAATGCCAAGCAAGCTTCAGTTTGGATAAATAAAGCTGTTAAACCAGCTAAACTGTGAGAAGCCTGAGTATGTGTTTTTTCTACGGTATCATGTAGATGGGTACAGGTTTGAGTTCTACTGAACTGTTGGACATATAAATGATATTTCAGTTTGTGAGCAAACAGTGGTGTCGTATTTCATTAGTGGGGTGTTTCTCATTTACCCTGTTAGAATTTGTAAAGCCACAAATTCGAGGTCATCAAGTGAAATCGACTGTTTTGATGCTCTAGGAAAAGTCTTCTTGATCCTCCTCTGTTCAGTCTGCTCATTCTCCGGAATGTTAAGAAGTTACCCTATAATTCTAGTCGAGATCCTGTTCGGATTTAGCCTCATCTTGTAACCTTTCAAGAGCGAATGCCATGTAGCACTATGTAAAGTCACGTGACACAGGAAGGAACAAATACCTTCTGTATATTAAAACATTCTGCATGAGCTTGAAAGAAAATGTAGTTCTGGTTATGTGAACCGTTTAGTTAAATGACCGTAGAGGTTTCCCCACAATAAGGGGTATGGTCCTCAAGTCCCCATGCTGAGACCAACCCCCGTTACCCTTAAAATAGGTTCTTGGGGGGAATTTCAGAGGCTGATCTCTTTAAATGATCTTGATTTGCTCTGTTCCTGGAATGAAATTGCTGGCATGTTTCACATTTAATTTCATACAGATGGAAAAAAAAATATATACAAATCTCAAATTTTCAGCAATTTCATGATTTGTATTTTGTAAAGAGAATTTGTTTTGCTTTGCTAATTGACCAGCATCTGTTTTTTTTTAATCCATCAATTGATCAGTTATTAATACTGTAGTCATAAAGAATAAAGTATGTTTTCTAATAAATCCTAAATAACATTTCTTCTAATATTACGTTTTGGTGACTGTTTTCTTGCGTGCCACCCAGTATCCCCTGTGCATGTTTGACACTTTCCTTCGTAAGCCGTCCCTTATTGTCGTTTTTTTGATGTCTAGTCCTCCAGCACCAAAGGTACATAAATTAGTTTTTTTGTGTCACGGTTGCTGTCGGTGCCATTTATTGTAGTGCTGCCATCAAGGCTCTGTGAGTGTCTGTTGTGTGGATGTACAGCGAAGGTGTTGCTCAGTCCCTGCAGGGTGTGTGTGTGTGTGTGTGTGTGTGTGTGTGTGTGTGTGTTGCTGTGTAATTTGTCTGGGTTTTAACCTTTTTGTGGCGTACCCATTTCCAGCAAGACATTTATGGGTAATCTCCGATCGAACGCATCAACGGGATGTCTGTGGGAGAGAGAGCAGCTCTGTGTGTGTGTGTGTGTGTGTGAGAGAGACTGTGTGAGTGACTGTGTGTGTGTGTGTGTTTGACTGCGTGTGCGTGTGTGTGTGTGTGTGTGTGTGTGTGTGTGTGTATATGCGTGTGTGACTACGCGTGTGTGTGTTTGACTGCGTGTGTATGTGTGTGTGTGTATGTGTGTGTGTGTGCGCCAGGGAAGCAGTACCCCTGAGGACAGCACAGCACTGTAACAAAGCGGCTCAGTAGGGGGGCTCCCTGATTCGCCGCCCCTGGATTCGCCTGGGGGGGAGGAGGCACTGCGGAGATCTGACAGTGAAATTACATCGCAGCTGTCCTGTATCTCAGGGACGTGGGGAGGGGGAGCAGGGAGGGACCCTGAAGTGAAACCGGGGGTGTCTCATCACACATAAGTCATTTGAAATTTAAAAGCCTCATTGCGATTCTCCAGAGCGGTCTACTGTTATTGGTGATAAAGATTTTTTTTTTTTTTTGGGTGGGGGAATTTAGCTTTTACCTTTTCCTCACACATAGATAAAGGGATTCCTGGTTTTTGTTTTTATTTTTTTATGTCTTGGGTCTA
>JAABNY020000032.1:4796515-4811390 GCA_015164015.2 Brevimyrus niger
GGGGGGAAGGGGGGGGGTGTGGAGGCGCACAGGGAATGGGAGAGGGGGCCAGGCGGGGGGGGGGGGGGGTGGGGCAAGCCCCGGGGGGGGGGGGGATGGCAGACCTGCGATGGGCCCACAAATCAGGTCCATGCGAGGGGACAACGTCCCTTTCATAAAGTTGTCACTACATCTAGGTCACGAGGTTTTGAACTAGGTCGACCAATCAGATTCATATTATCATGTAAATAATAAATGCCTATGGGAAAATAATAAAAAGATCACATCGCAATGAGTTGTATATCTGTATAAATAGTTTACTGGGTCTTGACAAACCTGGAGCAAAGTGACCAGGTCTGATTTATCTAGCAGCGGCACACACTCTTTGTCTTTATTCGCAGAGGCTGTTTTCCCCCTTTTTTTGTTAAACATAAATACACACGCTGCCGCGGTTCCCACCCGCCCGCGAGCTTGGCCGCCACCTGCGGCTTCCCCCATCTTTCACCATCACGATTTGCGGCATGCGGGAGAAAGACTGATGGGCGGCTGGGTCGCAGACTAACAGCTGACTGGAAGGTGAGCTGCCGTTTGGTCTGAGGCGCTGTCAGCTGCCGTAATGATAGCGGGCGGGCAGGGGGTGGAGACGGCGGAGGTACAAGGAGAGGGGAAGAGGGAGATGGGAAGCCGAAATAGAGTGGGACTTGATTAGCTAATCATTTTCATGAACGAAATTACGGTAATGCTGTTTACAACAAAGCAAAACAATGCTACATCACCGTAATTATCATATCAACATTTATGTAGATAAGAGGACTCTCGTTGTTTCGCCACTTATCATACAACAGATTTATAGTAAACAGTTTTACTTCATTAATATTCAAAGAGTTCAACAAAAAGCACGTCACGTTAAAGAGGCAGGGGGCAGCAGCCCATTGAGCCCCCTAAGCCTCCTATGGACAGTACCATGAGTTTTGAGGGGACCAGTGTAGGGAGGTCTGTCAGGTTCTCACAGGACAGTGGGAAGATGGCACCAGCCCAGCGTGGAGGTGACTGATGGGGAGACAAGGCCATGCTGTTGTTGCGACCCCCCCCCCCCCTTCTTCAGACAGGCCTGGTGTCATTGCCGAGACAGCGGGGTGATTTATTGGGCCTCCCCTCTCCTGGGAACCCTCCTCCCCCTGCTCCTGCATCCCCCCCGCCCCCTCCTGTCTCCTTTCGGCCCCTGGAGGAGGGTGGGGGTAATGACTCGCATTAGCAGCCACACAGACCTGCGTAGATTCAATGATGCACACACACACACACACACACACACACACACACATGTTGGCATACCTATCTAAATCGGGAACTTCCATTCATTTTTATGCGGAAAACCCTAATCCCAATCACAGCACTATTAACCCCTACCCATCCGTAACCTTAACTATAAATAAGTAAACAAAATACAAGACTTTTGGCATTTTTACTTTTTTGATTGCTTTCACAGATTTCATAAAATTGAGGTCCCCAAATGTAATCCAGCCCCCCCCACCCCCCAACACACACACAAATGCACCAAGACAGACTAATATGCATAGCTACCCACAGGCAGTCGTGTCTGGGAAACTCTAGAACTTTATTTTTAATTCTTCAAATCACATTCTCAACATGACAGATTAACGGATGGGAATCTGCATCCGATTTCACTGCGCAAAATCCTCACGTCAGTTTTATTCTGTTTCGAAGTATGATCTCAAAAACCCATTTGGAAACTTTTGCTCACTGGCATGAAATAGATGAGGAGGCATTAAAAAAAACACAGACACACACACATATACATCAGACAGACTGGATTATATTCTCCTTAACATCTTGTCACTGTGGCTCATATTCCAGAGCCGCACTGTTGTCAGACATCCTCATTTTGGAAAGTGAATGACAAGAAATCGACACATCAAGCTTCCCTTTACCACTGTATTACACACACAAGCGTTTCACGGCAGTCAGCAAAAGGCACATGTTGAATAAACATACGTGTGTGTACATTTGTGATTGGTCATAACACATTTACAAAGATGCATGAACTATATCATCACAATTAAAACTGCCATGTTGATCATACTGAAATGTGAAATACCACTATCCTTTGTATATGGTGATATTTGTCACTTTATCATGCTGCTCCGTGTTGCTCAAGTATTGAGAGCCAGTTATAAATTCACTATTTCAATAAGAGATTGTTATTATAGGCAATATCTAGCATTGAACAACTGAACAATTTTTCCGGGGCGAAATACGTTGAAGCATCTCATATTGATCTCCCCAGATTAAAGTGACAACGCATCACATTCTCCTTTAATAGAAGCCTGCAATGGGTTCATATCCCTGCTCTTGACTGTGGTCTCCGATCTTTACATCGTTCGCATTCTTCTGTGTTTTGGCCTCTAATTAGGTACTCTAAAGCAGCGAGCAGGTTTTATAGCCAGACGACATTGCATTTATTATTATTGCCATGCACGCCGTGGATCTCATTGAGCTTTTGTAGTTTATAGTCGCTTTCGTAATTCAGATTTGGCTGCTGGGATTTTTTTTCACTTTACGTGCTGAAGTTCCACGCTTGGAATTTGGCTCCAGGGACGTCGGCGCGTTTGACTGAGATTCAACATAGATTTCCATAGAACGTCATCTTGCTGCATCTTCTGTGATTGTGAAACAGTAAAGCAGGGAGATAAAATGACCCAATTAATGACCCTTTGTCTGACGTCAGAGTGAGCGCCGTTCGCTGTTCACATTAGCTGTTTTTAGCCTAAGCAGAACTGGTAATGAGGCGTCTGATTGGCCAACCTGGCTTTACGGTCAGAGTTATATCGCCGCCTGTTGGCTTGGCATGCTCTTGACAGCGTTTCAGCGTTTTCGTATGGATGGAGATTTTTTTTTTTTTAATAACGGAGGGGGAAAACGCCGTTATTAAAATAGGCTACCCGTGTACGTGTGGACAAGGCCCTAGTTACATGTGACTGTGACAGGGCTTAAGTTGGCACCCCATTCAAGGTGCCCACTCCTTCCCACCCTGGGCTTCCTGTTAGGAGCTCCTGGTACACCACATACATAGGAGAACTCGGCTAATAGGTCAGAGCTGCTAAAATATTATCTAGCTCAGACTTAAAGGAGCCCAGGGTTTGAGCTTGAACTACACTAACAGGGAGGCTATTCCATACTCTAGCTACATGCTGTGTAAAGAAGTACCTTATCAAATCCCGTTTATAATGTTCTCCCGCCGATTTCCACCTATGGCCACGAGTTCCTGCATTTGAATTAATATTGAAGTAACTGTTTGGTTGAACGGCATCCTGACCTGTTAGACTCTTACATACTTGGATTTATGGGCGTCGTCCGACCACTCCAGCGTAACCTCGAGTATTTCAGCCCAGATGCTAATTATCTTAGTGAAATTAAAAACAAAGGTCAAGCCCCAGGTGAACTTGACATATATCCATCCATCTTACTCCAACTACTCATTTCTGCTTTGTTAATAAAACTGGCGAGATGACCAGGAGGACAGGAGAACCTCACCTTCGCAAACTCCGGCTGCCCCTCTGTGGCCGTTCTTAGGAACTTCATTGTGTTCTCATCGGACTGGCGCTGTCCATTGCAATGACCAAAACCAAAATCGCACATTCGCTGCTCTTTTTACTTTAACATTTTCTATAAAAATGCTCATGTAGAAGATCTGCCGACAATTTAAATGTCCTCTTTAAAACTGGACTGTTTTTGAACAGCAAATAGCATAATTCGTTACTATTAATAAGTAAATTACGTATGTAAGAAAATCGCCAGGTAGGCCTATATGTGTGTGTACTTGGCTTTAGAATAGAAACTAAGACTGCCTATATTGTAAGATCTTGCATGTTATTATTAATGCACTGATTTGTGCATGTCGGTTGTATCTAAGTTGCAAAATAGTTTATGACTTTTGAAATTCATGAAGATTTCACATATGACAAAAAATATAACTAAAACATTTAAAAGCTTTAGTCATTGGAGTGGTTCTGAAAAATACTCATTTGAAGTGTGTGCTCGATCTTTGGTTCTATGATGTAATGGTTAGCACTCTGGACTTTGAATCCAGCGATCCGAGTTCAAATCTCGGTAGAACCTGTAGAAGTTTTCTCGTGACTAAAGGTTACGGTCGTGTTCAATGTGGTGTTTGACTCTAGCACACACTGAATCTGTATGAAATGACAATTTCCATACAGTCGTTCATCTTTTTATCTATACTTTAAATAGCGACGTTATTCATTATTTTGTATTTAATGAAAATCCGATATTATTTTAAAGTTTAAAAAAACTACCATAGTTGGTACCAATTGTACCATAATTGTTTATAAAAACATAAAACAATGTTATAATAATCGAGGTCAAATACCCTTTTTTTCTGCAAAGAATTGGTTTCCGATGTAATTTTATCGTACTCTGATGTGATTTTTATGCTCGGTTTCTGTCAAGATCCATGTTAATTCGGTTGTTCTTTCGTGATGTATATTCAGAAGTGATTTTTATCCAATAAATACTTCTCCCCAACGCTTTATTGGTGTAATTATTACATTTCCCCACCAGAGATCAGGCTATCTCGACTTCAGCTTCCATTCATTATCTCGAATTAACACAGGGCAAGGGTATATAGTAAGTGGATGGCAGGAGATGCGTTATGCATTTGTTTTTTAAAAAGTCGTGAATAGCGGCTTAGACATTTTCAAGCGCATTGGCTTGCTAGTCTAGATCGTTTTACTCAGTGTGAGTTTAACGTGTTTCAAAGACAATGACGCTTTATCCTGTAGCATTAGTGTTTCAAATGGAATCTGAGCATAAAATATACAGTACATATACTTTAAGACCTACGTTTCATGTTTCATCATTGACAGTAATACCGGGTCATACAGTCTCAGAAAAGGGGCCAAAATGTGTACCATAGCTTGCCACTGGGGCTGAACCCTTGTAATTGTACCTTTTAAGGTGCAGAAATCGTCTCTGTGAAACATCACAAAGGCACAGACGATAATGTACCATCAATGGTACAGAAATGTTCCCCAGAAGCAATTTCTGTATCCTACAAGGTACAATTACCTACAGTTAAGGTACAATTGGTAGATCATTGAGGGTACAGGCCCCAGTGATAAGCAAAGGCACAAATTTGTACCCTTTTTCTGAGAGCGTAAGCATATTTATTTATTTATTATTGTTATTAATATTAATACTGGGAGGGGGGGGGGGGCTGACGCTTCATGGCCACTGCAGCCTTGGTTTCCGATTCAGTCTGAACTCCTTCAGCTGCATTTTAATGAACCATGAACCATGATGCAATATGTGACTAAAGTTACAATATTTGCAGTCAACAGATGCCTGTAATCGAAGGTAAATGTAAGGCGCTATTATATTTGAAATATAATAGCAATGATGTATATTATGTAATTACTTAATAATTATAATCCGAAGCATTACCACTGTGGGAAGTGGTAATTGACAAAAATTTTCCATAAAATCTAAGGTGACATTTCACAGTATTATAAGCATAAACATACAGAAACCACTGACTGCACTGGATATTGGCTTCTGTGAGTAATCACTGGCATCCTTTGTAGGGTTTACCTTTTAACCCATAGTTTTAGGATGGGTTCTGAACTGTAACAATCGTAATGACAGAAGGGAGCTAGGAAAGCTGATGGACACATTATCTCTATGACGTCATGATAATCACTGGATTTGAACCCGCATGTAGATACTGTGATTTGGACCATTTCTGTAGGACCTTCCCCAAGCTGCTGAAGGAATGTTCCTCTCCGGGAACGACACCAGCCTGGACTCTCAGCGGAACCCCCGACAGGGTCAGTGCTGATTCCTGCATTCATAGCTGGCAAACTGTATGAACAAGTACAGGATTAGAGTTTGCACTGCAGTCGGGCCGCAATCAAGTGCAAATATGTGCAGAATATGCCTTTGCCTACTGTGCTATGATACCAGATAAGAGATAAGGAGCTGGTGTGTGTATCCAGAAAAAAACACAACATGTCTATGTTAACTAAGAATGTACAGATATTTATTTTCAAGAACCTATAATTCAGGACATATTTTAGACATTTTCAGAAAAACATCACAGATTTACTTAAGACAGATTATTAAATGGAACTTGGTAACCATTGACCTTACCTGAGCGCCCCCCCCCCCAAAAAAAAATAAAAAATCCATCCAAGTACAGTATTTCCAATCTTTTGGGTTATAGACAACTAATACCCAGTGTACGACAACCCAGTGTTTTAACTGGGGAATTTCTGTCCAAACAGCTTCAGTGTTTCTTCCCAACACAGAGCCCACAAGTGTGATTTGGGAGGTGTAAGAACATCATTTCATACTTGGAAAGGTTACACCCAGTATGGGTTTGGACGTAGGCTTAGGCATACATTTAGGTGAAACTATAGTCACCAGAAAAAAAGGGAACTGCAATTCTGATAAATGTTAGAGATGAATAGTCTTGAACTTATAAGGATAAATATGATGCCATTATATGTTATAGTGAAACTATCATTATAGGCAAAAAACAGCAGAAGGGAGAATATAAAATCTGCTTTAGTGGTGTGAGAAAGAAAATAATAATTGAGACGATAGGATCCTTCCCCAGATGCTGAATGAATGGCTGTGAGATGGATGGAGTGAGTGGATAATTAGTTGCTTTATGTCTCAGGGTCATCCATTCACAACCAAATTGTAAAATGTTTGAAAATATTACAGAATACAGAATATGATTTGCATATGATCTGCAGTAATTCTGCCTGCCGTGAAGATGAATGACGTCGAAGAATCCCTACAATAAACGCTGTCGTGTTCAGTCAAGGTCTCAAACTCGTACTGTCAACAGTCATGCTATCTGATTGAATGTATAATTATATTAGCATTTAACCTGGGACAACATCTATAGACTTACTGAACCAGTAAAACTGTAGGTCTGCTCTTCTCGGGCCAAGATTTTGAATCGTCCATCCAAGGAATGTGTTGGGATTCTGGAACACAAGAAAATAATTACAGACTCCTAAGATCTCATGTAATAATGCAAGAAAATTGCTGGATTCACACTCATAAAATAAAACTAAACAAAACAAAAATTAAATAAAATAAATAGGTAAAGAATAACGGATAAAATTATATTGACAAAAGCATAAATTTAAGAACCATTTAGTCTCATTGAGGAAGGACAAAATGTTTGTCATTCGTATGTTTTTTTTTTTGTCTATGAACAACAACAAAAAAAGGAATTTAAAAAATGGAATTTATAACAGAAAATTGGAGAAGTTGAAAGTAAAATAACATGATAAAATCGAACACCAGCTGATATCACAGTTGCGCGTTTCTTTTCTTTTTTTGACGAGAAAGGAATGACGGAAATTGGAATGTAGGTCACAGAACCCCTCAACCCCCCCCCCCCCCCCCTCTCCATTTCATGGCAGCCTGTCACATTCCCAGCATTAATATCAGGTTCCATCTAAGTATATGTGTATGCAGATATCGGTAGTGAGCGCTGGGGGCCTCTCGCCTCCAAGACTGAGGACTTGAAAGGCACCTCTGCCCTGACGCCGGGCGGCTGCGCATGTTCCCTCATCACGTGGCCCTTCTCCAGCTGCTCCAGGTTCATCCGGAACCTCAAGGACGCGCAGTTAGCTTTCTTAACGTGCCGGTGACGTCTAGCCATTTTAAGGAACACCACAGCTTTAAGTGTGCACATGTGTAAAGCCATACATTAAACACCAACACACCCCTGCTTATTTTGAACATGAAAGATTGTCCGTCCATCTTCTGTAACTACTTGTCCTATTCAGGGTCTCTGGGAGTGCGGAGCCTATGCAGTTGATTAACTAAACGTAATATATAATATTACACATAGTATAATGAACTGTATATAAGGATTTCATGTCTAAATATATTTCTTGAACATTTTCCACTCTGGTATAAAACTACAGAGCAACCTTTTGACCAACCGAGCAACGTTACCGGGCAATTGCCGACTAGGTGAGACAAAGGACAGTTTATCTACATCTGGATGATTGTGAAAAGTGGCCCACTGCCGTTCCGAGTTTTCCAAATAAGATTTGTTGCCCAATATCAATGGGAATGTGCCCGAGCAACACCGGGCAACGACACTAGCTGTCAACACTGCTGAAAAGGTTGCCCTGTGTATCGTCACCCTATGAGGCCTTAGTGCAGAGGAGCCCTTGAGGGGGAAACAAGCAGCTTTGTGTCCTGTGGCTGCAAATTACCATTCCCTTCCTGAAGGACCTTCCCTATGGGTAAGTCATGCCCTCGCCTCCCAACTTACGTTAGAGAACAGAGTTTGCATTTTCCAGGCCTTGGCTCCTCCTCCTCCTCCTCCTGGTCCTCCTGCTCCTTCAGACCCAGCTCCTCCACAGGTCCCTCACCCTGCTTTGGCGGGACCCTGCCGGGGCAGGATTTCAGTGTCAGATGTCGCGAAGGGAAGTTATAAATATCAGCAGAAGCGGGAGGCCCCATCAGCGAATGCCGTACTTTTCAGGTTGAACGTGAAGCTGCCAGCTTCTCCGCGGGGGTATATCTAGGTGCTGGAAGCGTAAGTCTCACATCTCGCCATACGACCGTAGGAGACACAGCAGGGATGAATGACCAAGTTACCTGAAATATTATGGATTTCAGGGCCTACCGCCGCGTCGCTGCCCTAGGAGGGCACGTTATAAAAACCGCAAAGGCACCGGTTACATAATATTTACATCGGGCAGAAGCAGATGTTTTAGATTTAATTAGGGTCATCAACTGTCTACCTTGGTCATTTTTTCCCTGAACCGCAAAATCTCTCCCATGCCCTATTTCCGCAACAAAAAAAAAGATTTGGTGAATCAAGTCACACACAGGGTCTGAACATCAACACTGTAGGTCAACACCTTAGAAGTGGTGATTCGTAGGACAATATATGAATGATAACGAAACAGAAATACGTATGACTAATCTCCTTGTTAATACTCCGTATCCTCACCGTGAACTTTGCCAGTGATGTTGGGTCATGTTTGCCTGCTCTGCCTTTGGCAGTCAAACTTTAGAGGTCAAAAACTGGGAACCGCGCTTGTTCTGCTTATAACCACAGGACAAGGAAGTCTATCTACAGAGTGGACTTAGCACACAGTTACACGACAAAACAGGACTTGGGCAGCGGCGTGATAGCGTCTGTCAACATGCAGGAGAGTGTTCTGCGGTTGGGATGGAATGGTCAGCTGGAGAAAGCTCCACTTTCAATCCTTTCAAAGTAATTATACAGAGAAACATAGTCAGGCATGTTTTAAAGCTCCATTAGGCCGGTCTATGCAGCATGATGTAGGTGCCGTTCGCTGCACTATGTGCAGATGGTCATTAAGCACAGAGCACAGGACAGCCGAGACATGCCTTTATGGGTGTTGGGATGATGGTGAAGCTTCCCCACTGTGAAGTAATGGTGCGTCGTGTCGGGGAGCATAACAGGAGTGATCACAGTGTGTGAACACACACACACACACACACACACACACACACACACACACACGATCCTATTTGTGTCTTTGTGGGGACTGCCCATTCATTTCTATGGGGAAAAACCCTAATCCCAACAATGAAACCGTAACCCCTACCCAGCCCTAACCTTAACCATAAGTAACCAAACATAGTACAAGACATCTGGCATTTTTAGTTCTGTGATTGCAGTCACAGCTTTTTATAAAATTGAAAATGGTCCCAATATTTAAAAAAAAAAAAAAAAAGTCACATTGTGGACATTCGGTCGCCAAAATTTTATATATACATAATCCAGACTCACATACACACACACACGCCTTGTATGAACATGTAAGAATGACTGTTCATGCCAGACTTAAGTACGGCATTGTCTTGGACACCAGAAGTGCCCATTATTGATTTACCCTACAGGGGGGGGGGGGGGGGGGGGCTGTCGCTTTCTCATCATTATGGTTCCCTGCATTTTAGGGGGGTGTGGGCAAGTTTATGAACTGAGGAGATCTCTTTCGTGTATGTTGGTTGGAATTTTTTTTCGTTATACAAATTCATATTTCCTTCAGGATAGAACATGTATTCCTTCTAACTAAAAGGGCATCCTTTGATTTGACTGGGATGTCGACACCCGGCTGTCTTGGGTCCAGCCCAGAGGGAGTACAACCTGCTGACCATAAAAGCAGGCGTCACATTCAGCACAACAGCTGGGCTGCTTGGGCCCGTGTGAGAGACATAACTCTCTTGCATAACACCCCACAAAAGCACACAGTACCTACGTCGATATTCTTTCTTTGCAGCGCTGGGGCAGACGCTGGATCAGAGGGTGCAGCCCCAGTCTGACACCCGCTCCGGGAATCCACGCCGAACGGGGGAGGCAAGGTTTAATTAAAGCAGAGATGCTTAGGAAGGTTTAATTAAAGCAGAGATGCTTGGAGAGACACGTCATCGGTGCGGCTTTCGCTGACCAGGTGAACCCTCTTCCCAACACGGTGCGCCGGGTCCCCTCTTCTAACCAGACTGAAATGCTGAAATGTCCCTTAAATGCAAGGCCTGAAATGCACATTTGCGGAACTTGGGGGGGGGGGGTCGCGGGGGGTCAATGTTTACAGTGGGATGGAAAAAGGCTGCCCCTCCATGCCGTTGTGGAGGAGTGCGGAGACTGAGGTGAGCGGATTTACACGGGAGTTATTTTAAAACATTATACTCTCTATGAAAACAAAGCACAAGAACAGCTCACAGAATCGTCGATCCACAGAGAAGGTTCTGCCACGGCGTGGCGCGTGCGGCTCTGCCTCCGCACCACTGCAAGGTCGGCGATTCAAACCACAGCCCATGTGTGAGGGGATTATGCCCGCGGAGCCGTTTGGCGAGTCTCTGAATTGATGGGTGTGAGCTTGCAGGTGCGAGCGTGAGGGCGTGTGCCCTGCAACTGGACTGGCATCCCATCCGGAGTGTACCTCTGCTCTGTGCCCGACACGGCCTGGCATCAGCTCCAGTCTGCCCTGGGATGGTGTCCTGGACGAGTCGCCGGAAAAATAATGGTCAGATCAGATTCTGAAGAACGTGAAGATACAGCGGAAGGAAGGGTTTTCTTCATTTTGTTTGCAATTCTCATTTTATTCTCAAAATTGTCAGTGAAAGAAAAACTTTTTAAAAGAGGAAATACAAGAATAACAAATTCAGCAGTATATAAAACCATCAAGGCCAAACTGGGCAGGAGGCCATATGTCTTGTTTAATTAATTTCCAGTCTGAGTGTGTAAAACTCTGACACAGTACTAATTTAAAATAATTGGCAGTGCTTTACATTCACTTCACACCATAACCACACATTTCATAACGCATTCGTAGAACATTCATAAGCAGCATGTATGTATGCATTAACGTCCTAACATACCTTAACAACTTTAATATACAGTACTAATAAATATTATATGATTACAGTGTTTGTTATGAATATTTATTAAAGCTGTTAAGGTATGTTAGGACATTAAGGTATACTTACATGCTTATGAATGTCCCAGAACTAGAATTTAGTGATCAGTGTCAACACACCACAGCAAAGCACACAACGACGGAATGTGTCCTCTGCATTTAACCCATATGTGACTTTTCGTGACACAGCAGGGGGCAGCTAATTCAGCGCCCGGGGAGCAGCGCTTGGGGACGGTACCTTGCTCAGGGTACCTCAGTGGTGACTTGTTGGTGGGGGGTTCGAACCTGCAATCTTTCGATTACAAGTGCACTTCCCTAACCATCAAGCCACCACTGCCCTCTATGAATGCCCTCTATGAATGCATTGTGAAGGTGCAGTTAATGTGAAGCGTTACCAAATAAGTAAATGGGAGAATGGAGAGGTGTCACACCAGGGAATACTCCTACATACCTGCAAGAGTACCGAGTCATTATAACGCAGTACACCCCCCCCCACCCCCCGAGGGACACTAAGCTCTGTTCTGGCTCTTATAGTATCCTAGGTGGTTTGCCTCTTGTTAGGCCCTAAACGGCTGTGTTTGCGCCGTTCACCTCGTCTGTTCCCCACAGTGCTAAAAACATGGATTTGATCCGCACATCTTACCTGTTCCTACTCCGTCTCTTGGACTCAGGAAGCACAGGCCTGCGCTGTGACACAAAACACCACGAAGGGCTTGGCTGACGGCATAAAGCCTTGAAAAAGAACAGCAAAGAGCTAGAATCGTGAGGGTCAGACAAGGTGTCCCTGGTCAGGCACTTTGCATGTTGGAACGTCTGAGACCATTAAAAATGAGGAGTGACCATGTGATGCATGTTTTAAATCTGGAATGCGACCCCCACATTACACTTGCCAGAATCAATAGGCAGGTTGTGGGAAAGACCAAGCGTTACCTCAGCGTTGGGGAGGAAAAACAACAAAGTTATCAAATCTCTTTATCGAAACGCTTATTGTAGAATCTTAGAACATCCAGATGCTTCAGACTTGACAGTTTGAAGAACGCGATTAAAAAAACAGCTTCCCATGAAGCTACCAGTCTGAATGTACTATTGTTGTGAAGTGCATGTTTTTAGAGCCAACAGTAACAAAGTATAAATATGTGCTTAGATAAATACAACCAAATTTAATTATGAAATATAAACTGACCCTCTTTTACAAGCCTCACAGACCACCCGTGTGGGCCCCACATTTTTTCTTAGTCTGGATCCATAAAAGACTATTTTTTATCCTTGAGAACCACAGTTCACCGGCAACCCTTCCCCCCAGGACTTCTCCGTTTACCAGGAATGCTACCCCATAGTTTCCCGACAGCAGACATTGTGCATTTCGGCACAAAAAGGTCTCTCTCCCATGACAATGACGTGTCACACATACCAAAGGGAACACGAACCGTTACCTTAAGGCGACTGATCCGCAGTACTGATACAGCTTGATGTTTTGGGCCGCGCTATGCTACTAAGGCGACTGCAAAGTCATTAATAAACCCCTTAGATGAAAATGAATGAAAGTTTGAAAACATCACGGGTTGCACTACCTGGAGTACGTCACAAAGAAAATGCTTTCTGGTTCGTGTTATTCATCACTGATTAGTAAACTGTCATGGGCTGAGCGGTCAACGATAAAAATAATTTATGCTAGTTAGAGTATGTATTTATATTATTCCCTACTATGCTGGCAGCAACGATTCTCATTAGCATGTAGTTGAGTAGCTACATTTACTCTTTGAATGCTCTCACGCGGTGCTCAGGACACCTAACATGCAAAATCAACACTAACTACAAGCCAAATGTCTGAGTAATAACCTAAATGCGACTTTACAGCTGTTGCCACATAAATAATAATTTAGGATATAAATGGGTGTTTATTTTGGTTTAAAATATCCCAGTTAATAATCCAGTCCTGCACAAAGAAATACTGTCGTTTTGTTTTTCCCCCCCCCCCATCACGCCTGTGCTGCTTCAGAAGTCTGGCTGAAAGCTCCGGAAGAAGTAGAGGTGGTGGACCGGCGTTCAAAAGGAAAGTGGAAGCTGAGGCTCTAAATGAGGCTCTCTTGAGGATTCCTCAGTCGGTCGAATGTAAATCAAAGGCCGGGACACGTCAGCAGGACGCCCGCGATCAATGACTACTCATGCATGACTCAGTACCCTACTAATGAAAGGCGGAGGAAGGCCCAGTGCAACCTCAACAACCAGGCTCAGGAGCAACGCAGGTCCCATGTCAAAATAAAAGTTCAAAACCGGCGGCGAGTGAAACAGGCAGCCTCGGTCCCTCCTCTCCTTTCATGAAGGATCGAAACTCCACATGGGGTGAAATGCCCGCGGGGCTCTCCAAGTTACGCCGTCCCGCACACGCACGTGAGAGTTTCCCGGGCCCGAAGGCAGTCAAGGCTCCGAGAGGAGAGGAACACACCCGTCACCGTTGCGAGCAGCTCTTTAAACGAACCGCGGCGTGTCCCATCGTACTCCGAACACGTGCTCGCGAAGACGGCGTTCATTTTGTTGTGAAGCGAAATAGCACGATGTTTGAAAAATGTGGGCGTGTGAAGCTGCAGATTTTCGTACTCTTGAGAATTACTCTAGTTATGCCAATGGCGTCACATTTTCAAACTTGGATAAAAGCGTTAGCTTAGCGACGATATCGAAATGTACACCAAAATGTTCACAATACGTTAATCCACGGATGGGAACATCATCTTACTCCTTATGATATCCCAAAGATTGCTTCACCAAGTGTTCCTGTCGCAACAGGCAGGTTATATGGTCTGGAAAAACAGCACCCACTAGCAGTTAAACATAGGTGCAAACTGCTGTTCTATCTGCTGAAGGTTGTGACGCAACCCGTACACCGCCAAGTAAGGACAGAAAAATGTGGACATCTATAACTAAAGTTGGCTATTTACAATGTAATAATGGACACTTAAGCTAAATACAGTCTAACCCCCATCAAAAAATTTAAGGTTAGAATGAACAACTGCAGAGAATTCAAAAGGCTTAAAAAAAAGAGCATCCTGAAAGTGGTTCAGTGGAAATAAAACACAGAAATGGTGATCTGGATAAAGAATAAAGGTTTAAGAATTGTTGCTATGCGTGTGCGGACTGGGACTCCAATTTTTGAACAGTAAGAAAAGTAACCATAAAAAAAAAAAACAAAGTAAGTAACCTGCAATACCGGCTGGAACTGGAAAAAAACAAAAGCTATTATCCTGCGAAGAAAGCTTCAGCGTGTCACGTGACCAGTTATGTAAACCAGGCAATGTTTACTTCGGGGGGGGGGGGGGGAAAAAACCCCCAGTCACGTAAACGCCAATGACAAACAAACCAAAGGTTAAAAACAAGCCTACAACTTTAAAACCGTACGAATAAAAGGAGAGGGGGCGGAAAATTACAGGGCACCA
>JAABNY020000032.1:4846548-4874587 GCA_015164015.2 Brevimyrus niger
AGAAACGGCCCCGCATTTAAAGGCAGGTATACAGGAAAAGCAATAGTACGACGTTCCAGACTGACCATTTACCCAGAGTCGAAACCGCTGCCTACACAAACGCACCCAGTTTCATCACAAAGTGTATATCAGGGAATTTCAGGGAGCCCAAAACCGCCAACTGGGACAACCTGCACAGTGCATCGCAGCCTGGTCCTCGGAAACGCAGGCTGTCCATGTTTTCGTTCGCTCCCAGCTCCCTGTCAGACAGCCCACAATTTTTGGAGGAAACAAAAACGCAGGCTGTCTGCGGGTCCGGCGAGGACCGAACTGGGAAACACCGAACTAGGATAATACTGGAATAGCAGAACGGCTGCTAAGACATTCCACTGCTTTGGAATCGAGGCTTAAGGGAAAACCGCATCATTAAAATCCAAAGTGCCAACACACACATGGCAAGCATGCAAAGAGAAAAGGCTCTTTACTCCATTTAAAATGAAAGGGGAATAATTTTACACCGAGTAATATTTTTTGCAGCCAGATGACAGTTTGATGAGAGCGGGTTCTTCTTTCTTATACAGATTAGCCCAGAAACTGGATCACAATTCCACAGAAGGACACCCAGCATTGCGATGGTCCTTTATAAACTTTTGAGGCATATAAATAACAAAACAGAGCAACCAATTATACACAAAACATAAAAGATCAGTCAATTTTCAATTTTAAAACCAACAGGTTTATCTTGACGTAATTTTCTTGCCTTAACCATAAATTAGTATACGGGATTTAGTTAGTTCACCCATGTATTCACAACTAAAATAATTATGCAGTAATAAAGACTGATAATTGTAAATACAATGGCAGATAATGTCTGAAATTGGGATCTCTCAAATTTAATCCTGCCTACAATCAGTATTTTAATGTCAATATTTACACCTATTTGGGTAACGTGATACCACCCACACATATGGAAACAGTATCCTAGGTGTAGTACACACACAGTATTAAAAATAACATCACTCACTGCGAAAAATTCATTATATATCTATATTATTACATTAAAAACAGCTGGTTTCCAATTTAGTTTAATTGACCCAGGAACATCTAAAA
This sequence comes from Brevimyrus niger, assembly GCA_015164015.2. Classification (NCBI taxonomy): domain Eukaryota; kingdom Metazoa; phylum Chordata; class Actinopteri; order Osteoglossiformes; family Mormyridae; genus Brevimyrus; species Brevimyrus niger. The sequence goes on from JAABNY020000032.1 coordinate 4,847,638, forward strand.
TTCAGATTTCCTATTGTAGTCCTTGTCCTTAAAGGTTGTGACTACACAATAGTAATATCAAAGTTATTTCTGAGACTAGAAAAGATAGAAAGCAAATGTTGTGGGGGGGGGGGGCGACAGTCACAAGCAACATGTCACAGCTGCTTCATTCCCCAATCTGAGAAATCACCATCATACGTGGTCAACGCTGCGTCAAAGTGTCAAGGCACTGCAGGAAAAGCCAGCCTGAGGGGAAACACTCTCACCTTGTTTGCCTGGATAAGGTGGAAATTCTTCCCATGGACTCGATATCCATGTTCGAAGTTTCGGCATTCCTCCTCACTCCAAGCACAAAGTTCCTCTGAAAGAAAGAAAAAAAAAAACAGGCACTATTAGGCAGGAGGGATCCAAAGGGAGACAGGTGTTGCTGAACATGCACTGTGATGTGGTTGGATCAATGGAACATCACTACTGCCTCAGGCTGACATCTCCGGTGGCTTTTGCTGAACAAGTGTGCACAGGTTTGTCACAGAAGACCGAGGAGATTAAAATGTGACACACATATTCATGTGCCCAGTGCAATCAATGTGAAGGGGGGCAACAGGTAGCGCTTTAGAAGAGGGCACCGGTTCATAAGCTTAAAGCTGCCTGGTCAAATCCCAGGAGAACCACAGTAAATCATAGCAGCGTAAAGCAGCGTTTCTCAAAGTCCTTGGAGATCCAGAGACGGTTCACCTTTTTGCCCCCCCAATACCCGGGGGAGTTGGGAGGGAACAAAAACGTGCACTGTCTCCTGGCCCCGCAGGATTGGTTTGAAAAATACTGGCGTAAAGGGGCAGGAACTACTTAAACTGAAGAAATTGAGCCTTTTCATGAGTCTGTGACCAAGAAGTACTAGACATCCTGGGTCAATTAAACACCCTGCATCTATTTTGGTGGAAAAAAAAAACAGTTCATTGCAATTAAACTCCAGTTACACAAAAAAAGCACAGGGCTGACACCAAGAGAAGAGAAGGTTCAGTCTGACTTACCACTGAACACTTTGACATTAAAGTGCAGTCGTCTGAGGGCTTCCTCTGCATTGAAATTGCACTTCACCAGCTCATAAAGAGCCTGCAAGGTAGGAAGCACCCATCAGTGAAGAGACACTGCAGAGAACCTTCTATATAACGTTCCTCCAGTACAGCAGAGTTTCCCAGTCTGGCTCTTGGGGACCCATGGACAGTCCACATTTTTTGGGAAGGAGGAAAAATGCGGACTGTCTGGCAGGGAGCTCGGCGGGAGCAAAAAACATGCACCAACAGTGGGTCCCTGAGGACCGGTTTAGGAAACATTGCAGTAGAGGCTTGTGCTACACTGGGAGTCTAACCAGAAAGGCACAGAAGCAGTGACCAGACAGGATGCCCATGTTGAAACCAAAACTGCTTCCATGCTTTACACTAAGTGACTGCATGGTTTTGGTCTTATGGACAAGTGAGCATGAATTCTGCATGGGTGGTTGCTACTGTCACGCATGCAAGAGGCCGATTCAAAGCCTGGGGGTTGCTTTGCTGGTGATTGAGGTGCTGACCTTTTTACCGGACCTCAAGTAAAATGGCAACCGCGGCACATTCCAAAGGCATGCCGATCCATCAGGATTATGAGTGGATGGGCTGCACTTCATTCATCAACGAGATAACGACCCAAGTCGCATCAAAATTGCACGAGATGTATTTGGCAAAGAAAGAAAATGAAGGATGTGTGTAATGAATAAAAGAATTAAAGCCAACCCACGAGAACACAATACTCTGTGTAGAATTATTAGGCGAATACTATTCCTGGAGATAATTTTGAGCAAAACTTAGATATAAAAATGAATTCGGAAGTTTTCTTTTGCTCCGAGGAAGTTTATTTAGAGGGGATGTTCGTCTGTCACAAACAAAATACAAGAAAAACACTTATCAGCATGCATGGTTATTAGGAAATCAGAAACTAAGTGTATTTTCTTTCCCATCAACAGAAACAATAAAGTTTCAGTTATTCAGTCTATATAAGAAATAAACTATTAGCCAGTCTATACAGTATACTTTACCAAGTTTATTTTCCGATATAGCCACATTACTTTTCAATGACCATCTTGAGCCTGTTATTCATTGAACCAGTCTTTTGACTTGAACACGTCCTATATAAGCTGAGGCAGCTGGGACCCCGTCTGAAGTGTACTGCCACCTTGGTAAATCTCATGCGTTAGTAAGGCCCAGCAACTCTCAATGGGAGTTAAGTCAGGCAATGAATGAGGCCAGGTCTTAATTCGATCAGCGTTCAAGCCTTTCTTGGCCAACCTGTGGAATACTTCGGCGAATGCCAAAGAGCAGCGAGACGGCAGCACGGACCACTATTCCTCCGCTCACTCTAGACGGCACAGTGAGAGCAGCACGTCACCTGCTCGTTGTCCTTGATAATGTCCCCTGATGCGGGGGTCTCTGTCGCTCCCTCTTGGCCCCCTTGCCTCTGGGCCTGCAACAGGAAGTCCTCCACGGACGCAACTGGCAGCATCCCCGGGGCCCACAGCAGCTGGTCCTCATTCTCATAGGCTGAGGACAGAGGGAGGGTTGGACGGCAAATTCAGCGCAGGCGGGCATATGGCAGGACTGGTGAAAACATTCCGCCAGTTATTTAATATCCGATTAACAGCTGCGAATGAGAAGCAGAAGATGGCTCCTATGATAAATGTATGGTAGGTGGCGCAGTAAAGGCAACACAAAAGAATCTGAGGACTACGAAGAACATAAAGAGAACAGAGGAATAGAGAGCAAGGCCGTTACCTCTTTCCTGGTACAAGTGAGTGTTGAGTGGAGGGATTGTGGCCTGAAATTGCGGGCCAACCATGATATCCTTAAAAAATTCAGACAAAACACGCATTTACATCCTGCGATATTATGAATTTTGATACCAGCTTTGCTCATGTCCGCCCGTGTGCAGCCTTCTCGCTCTCGTTAGAGAACGGCCACCGAGGACGACCTCTGGGCATCTCGGCCGCGCCTCACCTTGCGACCATCGCCGGAGTGAATGGAGGCACCGTCGGAATCTGCCTCTGAGGAGCCCTCCTTGTCTTTGTCTCCGAGGGACTGGGCTAAGAAACAACACTTAGTTACGTCTTAGGCAGAAGCATACGGCCACACCTGGGTATCACATCTGTATGACTACAGCAGAGAAAACTACTTCGTCTCAGAGGCACAGGGATGGATCAATCATGCTCAGAGCAATTCATTTATGTATTTATCCTGATCCCATGCGTCAGACCAAAAACTGATGATCAAGCGCAAAACCTCCTCTAACAGTACTGCCATGTTCATCTACATGCATTTGTTACAACAGTTACTCCTACAGCAGTATTAAGCAGCACACACTGTTCCCAATGAACAGGAAGTATCGCTGTGGGAGTCACGTGTCCCTACCACGCAGGTGGCGCCGGAAAATGTCGGAGGCATGGGAGGTGACGGAAGGGGTGAGGTCATCAGCCGATGACTGAGTCTCCTCTTCCTCCTCTCCCGAAAGCAGGTCCTTTGCTATCTGATCCTGGAGAGCACAACTCACCATGAATCAAAATCACCGGACCCATAGTCATTCCTACTCAATCAGCTGTGCAGGCCAAAAATGTAGAACTATTGTGGCAAGTTTAGATGCTGAATGTCGTAGAAGCAACTGACACACAGCTGAAATAGATATCACCATCATCTACTTTCGTAACTCACACAACATATTTTAATTACCTATCTTCCCTGACCATCACAGTACCATGCTTGGTAATCTATACAACTCCCCGGCCAAACTCCTTGAAGGGGGATCCACCGACACAATCCCAGCCAAGCAGATTACTCTCTTTACACGCAACACTGAACACCCCTGCGAGCCAGCAACCTATACGGGTCTGAGAGGTCTCAGTGTTTCCGGTGTACTTCAATCACCCGTCTGCACAATATCGCCAAACGTCATGAGTAGGCATCAGTCAATGTCACAATAACAATATTCATAATCAGGGCATGGTTCAAATTCAAAAGTCAAATCAGAAATGTAAGGACTACGATCATCCAGCAGCGGTGGTTACTTGCTGTTAAAGCAATGATTCGAAAGAACAGCATCATATTCTGTGAGACAAATCAAACTAAACCTAGAAAGTAACTATGGGCATGCGACAAATGCACAATTACTTACAAACTGGGGTCCGCTGTCATTTGTCTCATTCAAAATGCAACATTTTATTTCTGGCCTGCAATTAAACACTGTCTGACAGGCTTATTCTGCAGACAGCTGAGGAACTGGTCCATTTAATGCTCCCACCTTCCCCCAGAAGTCAGCTTATGTGGTCCCTCTGTTGACCTCTCACTCACAACTGGTAGTTGACGACAGAACCAAAACAGTATCTCCGGGATTTTTTTAAGAGCCTTTATCTGCATAAACACTTGGGAGCGCTCTCTTAATTACAATTCTTTCCCAATGTCTGAGGAGTTACACGTAACGGTTTTCATTGAAGACAATACAGATTACGAGGTTCATTGTGTTTCGCGACCAACGTGGAATTTTTGTTCCAATAAGCTGGCGAAACTGTCGGGATTTCAAAGCTCGCGGCTAAAGTGACAAAGCGTGGATGACTCCATGATTGTTGGATATCTTTTCACCCGCGCTTATCCCATTAAGGCGGCGGTGACCTGAGGGATACCCTGAAGCGCAGGGTATGAGATGGGATTCACCATGAATGGGACACTGATTAAGGTGTGGCGCCCTGGGGGCACCCTCACGTGACACCACCAACACAGAAGCAGCTCATTTTGGGGGCATGGGAGGAATGCTACGGGAGTGCATTCAGACCTTGTCCAGTGTCATGTCGGGCAGGGTGGCCGTCAGTTCGTTGGGCTCCCTGTCGTGCTCTAAAACGGGCTCTGACACCTCGTACCCATACAGAGAAAGCAGCTCTTCCAGAGGCATCTCGCCACCCTACACATGGAAAGAACATGGATAAAATCCGAACAGAAGCCATTAACTACAAATATAAATTTACCGTAGGTATCACTGCTTGCAGACCTTAAAACCAGCAAACATAATTACCCAATATTTTGGTGTATTAGGGGGGAAAAAAATCAACAGATGGGGTCCACAAAGGGGGGCACCCATGAGTGTCAACGACCGAGTCCAAATTTCGGGGGTGGCATCCTTCTAAATCTGCAGTCGAAGACTGAACACGTCACAGCGATGCGACAAGGCTGTCCCATTTGGATTGGTCCCCCTTTTGCAAGGTCGCAAAAGGGTCACAGCGCAACACATCCCAAGATTCACAGAGCACAGGTTAAGTGGTTGTGTCCTGGCCAAGACGACAGGAGCGGCGCTTCGTGACTCGAGGGGAATGGTGGGAACAGCTGGAGACAGCCAGACCGTCCCATTTGACAACACTTTCTGTTCAACCTTCTAAGAACGCAGCCTATAAAGTCTACGCCTTCTCACAACGCGTCCTTTTAAGGATGCAGCCCCCGTATTCAGACACAGCCAATATGTCTATTATACTACTACACACAAACGCAGAGGTGTAGCGATGAGTATTCGCAGGTATATGGTATATACTCCGCTCAAAAAAAATGGATTTAGCCTAAACCCACCAATAAATTAACAGAAATGCATATAGATCAGAGAAATGCATACACACAATTATATTGTATAACAGTATACCCACCTACCAAGACACCACTACACCACTGCTTAAACCTGTAGACCAGACAACACAAAGTCATTACAAAAACCTTCCTTCAATTCCAGTAGTTCGGCTGCCCAGACCAAATGCTTTGCTCCCTGGAACCCAGGCCTCTTTAGCGGCAATACCTGCTTGGCCCCCCGTGTCTTTTCCAGGTCCTCTAGGGACTTGCCCCTGTCGGGAGACTGCTCATCTCGTGCTTCATAGCTGTGGCTGAGGACCTCCACTAAACTGAGTGTGTGTTCTCCAGAGCCCATTGAACCGGCTAGAACAGACAGAGATAAAGAATGAAGCCCGCACACCGTTTAAGGACTGATCCCTTCCCATTCATTTATTGCCTGTCTGGCTATTTCCCTTTTTGACTCTCTTAAGACAGAGGTTAAGTTAAGCCAAACTTTTCATATTATAAAAGATAAAACCCACCATGTATTTGTTTAGCAGTGGACTTTTGTAGCTTGGGTTGTTAAGCCTTTACCTACTGATACTGCTGCACACACAATGATCAAATATTCACCGAAATTAAAGGCTGCCCCTGCATATCAGCAGTCGGATGGTACTGATGGCCAAGAGTGCCCACTCATATTTTGACCAATCAGAATGTATTCTATGTTTTTCTAATATCAGACCACCACAATGTTCACAGTCATAATGTCAGCAGTTTGTTTGGGCGGAATACAAAACCTGCAATGCAAACCAACAAAAATCAAAATGGGTTTATCATTTTGGTTACGAATTGCCATTTTCCACTTTTCGCATTGGAAAATGTATTCCACAGAAATTCTTACATATCACAAGAAAAATGTTTCCATTAAAATTATTAGAGATGTTACTCTAGTTCTATACTTTTAATTTGGCCGACTGCAAATGATTAAATCATGATAAAATATGTGTGTGTGTGTGATTTGAAAATATTTTCTCTTTCTCTTTGGGGGGCGGGGTGGAAAAGCCACATATTTCAAATGAATTCACCAGTGGGAAGTGAGCTTAACAAACATGTTGATAACGAAGTCTCAAAAGTTTTACACTAGTCCTTAAATTTACACATCAGTGGTATTGGAAGAACGTGACAAGGCCCAAGCAACATTTCCAAAACAAGTTAAAGGACATAAATACAATTCAAAGTTAAAACTACCGGGGCAGTAACACCGGAGTTCAAGGTTCAATTGGAACGATTCTACACACGTATAATATACAACACTGTAAAGTTATTTCAAAAACATAACGCACTATTCCGGGCTCAATCAAAAACAAACTAATACCTACTTAATTCATTTCAAACTGAAAAAGGTAACACGCACTTAATACTGTACATTTGTTTCCATAGATAAAAGACTGGTAGAGAAGAGCGAAAGGTTCCCGTAGACAGTTCAAAGGTAGATTTCCCTTGACTACAATGGTAAACTAGCACAATACACCCTCTAAAGATATTAAGTTTAAATGCTTATTAAATGTCATCCTGCCCGAAGTCACGCTAAGCGCTCGCCGACGTGCAAGCGAGCACACTTCAGGAGCCCAAAAGCAAAGTGCGTTTTCGGACACGACGCGGGACTCAACCTGATTTCAACCAGATAACTAGGAAACTCGACCCTCCCGGCAACGGGCGGCGTTAACCAAGTCGCTTTCCTAAAAGCCCGGGTGCTGAACGTTTCTTTCAATTTTTTAAGATGTCATTGCCGTGAAGGAACCGGCTGAGAATGACGACGCCTCTGGCTGAAACGTCACCTAGAGCCAGACGCCGAAGACGCCTCGGCTCGAGACGGATGCCCAGCGCAGGAACTTCACCGGCCGCGCGGCCGGCACGCGGTGCCTATCGCGCGCACCTGGGACAGTGCCGGGCGCCGCCGCGCGCAAGCCGCTCTCCCGTTGTTTTCTATAGCGCACTATCTGGCAGTCAGGGGATGGTTCTTTAACTCTGGGGCGGGAAGGGAGGGGGGGAATGCAAAGAGACTAGAGACGGGGGAATATATCAGGGCGAATAGCCCATCTTTTACTCCTACAGATAGCGAGCCCCGACTCCACACACCCCTCTGAAGACAGCTGATACGAAAGACAAAAATGTAATCGACACCCCGGCACGACTCGAGCTGTTGAATGTAGCGCTGTTTTAAAAACAATTCAGCAATAATATCCTCCCCAACCTTTTCGTTTACTCACCTCCGCCATTCCGTTTCTGCGCAGGCTTATTCAATGCCCGGATGTTGAAGAGGTCTGCTCCGCGAGCCGCCTGGTTTATTGGTGCAACGTTACATGTAATGATGCTGCTTGAAGTAACACATACAGTAAACAGTACGGCGTGCACTGTATGTGAATGGGGAAAAGTGGCAGTTTCACGGGCAGAACTATCTTTGACAACAATACAAGAAAATAACTTAAGTTTCTCTAATTACGAAAGTAAACTTTGTTTCAGTTCGGAGCTGACGTGTGGTTAGTGGGATTAATTCTGTTTTTAAATTGGTATTTACTATAGACCAATTAATTTAATATTAACAGAATGAATCTGAGGAATGTTTTCTTTGTGTAATATCTTAATAATAGCAAAAAAAATCTTCGGAAGCTCTCACGTTATTTTTCCCGAAAAAATAATGTAGTCCGGCAAATTTCTTGAAGAATATTAATGTATTACATAAATAGTTGGTTAATATAGTAAAATAAGTTTTATATGGTTAAAACGTAAGTCTCCCACAATATTCATCAATCTCATCTAGTTCTCCAGTCATTGTACTACATCTATGACTTAATGTACGATCTCTTAGCTGGTGTTTTGCATATCCTGGATGTTCTTTTTTGCTGTTGTTTTTTATTTGAAAATGTCTTATTATGTTCTTTATGAGGTATAGATTTTGCTCCAATGCGAACTTACACCTATTACTGGTCGTTCCCGGGAATCTTAGCCTAGTCGCACGTATGTCTAATTGGTTCCTTGATAACTGTATGCTCGTAATACAGGCTACTGCTCCCGAACTACGTCGCTTTGGATTCATTTACCGTCAACTAAGTAAATGCACTTGTAAATGAGTGCAGGTTAGCACGAGGTTCAGTGCCTGACCGTTGTAATTAACATTTGCACGATCCAACGTGTGAAACAGTGAAGCTCACATTCCACCGCATCTCTCCGTCTCTGCAACTGGGCATTAAAACTAGTGCTTCCTCCTCGTCCAGCATCTGCTTCCCCTCGTCCTGCCCTTTGCACTGGGAAGCAAAGCTTTGGGTCACAGACTTGAAGAGTCAAGACGAGAAGAGAGTAAAAATGAATACATGTAATGTAGTGGTGGTGACACGTGCCAGTGCGAGTGGAGGGGGGGGGGGGGGGGAATGTGTTTTTGTAAAAGTGCACTGAAGTACCTCTCATTGCCTGATCTGTCTGTTTAAAACATCATCTGCGTTCCTGTTCACCATTTTGGCCTTAACACAAATGGTTCGGTGTCTGTGTGCCGTTCCAGGTAATCAGTCAGACCACAGCAGTTACCCAGGCCGGAAAATATACCCAGCCACATCTAGCATATCTAAAATGGTACTGTAACATGAACTGTGAGCGTTGTCCGGTGCTCCACGACCCAGGAATGTCCCCACTTTAAACCCTACTGGACATGGAAGATCATAGGAAATGTAAGACACCTGAGACAGTCAATAACTGACTGAGGAGCAGACGAGCTGAAAGGGAAGCAGAGGGACGCAAAACTTCACAGCGTTTTCGGGATGGTGGGAAAAGATGGTGGCAAATTAGGCTGCATTTTTTTTTTTTGGAAAGAACAAAGGACCTCAGTTGCGCAGCAAACATAATAATGCCTGTAAAAATGTACAGTCAGTCGGATTTTCATTCGTCCTAAACAAAATCTGTAGCAAATCTGGCAAGCAATTTCTATAAAATGTCGGTAGAAATATAAGATTCATACGGTGTGTATATGCCCCTCTGTAGCATGCCTTACAAGCCCAAACTTCAAGAATTAACTCCCAAAAGTCGAAACGCAGACAACCATAGTGCTATTGGATATTATACTGATGATACACTGATGAATATGTTAATGTTGCTGTTTTTAAAAACTTTGTGAAGCCCTTTGGGAGAATGCGCTTGGAAAAGGCGATGCGTGAAAATCAATTCACGTGGACTGGGCCTAATTTAGGCATATAGCTCTTTGTTGATAAATGCATCACAGCAGCAGGGTTGTGGTAATGTTATACACGGTAATTTCAGGGTGTTAATCAAGAAAGTCAAGCAATTCAATTCAGGAAAAATCAGAACTGACAAGTTGAGTCGTCGTACGTTTTCCTGTTTGTTTGTTTGTCTTTTTTTTTTTGCTTTCGGTAGGAATAATTTTCACTGCGGGGCAGAACAAATGAACAAAGCTGTCCTTTCGTACACGCATCGCTGTTTGGGGAGAAAATATCGAGTGAGACGGTATACAAAGCGCAAGCTTGACGTGAGAAAAGAAGCCGTCAAGCAAGAGATATGAGAATGAAAGAGAAAGAAAAAGTTGGGCGACGCTAAAGGGAAGTAGGCAGACAAAATGGAGAGAGAGCACACAGAAAAAGAGAGAAAGACATGATTCAGACAAACCTGAGGAGGGTCACTTGGCCATCCCACCCAGAAGGGGGCGCTCTGGCTGCGGTGTGGCATTTAGGAAGACGGAGGAAGAAACGGGACATCCAAACCCCAAATGAAGTTCAGTTTTAGAGTTACGATATATATGATATTATGTTAGACCTACTACCATAACGTAATGGATCAGTTCATTCATCTATCTTTTATACCATTTATCCTATGCAGGGTCACAGGAGCTGGAACTTATCTCAAGAACAATAGGTGCAAGGCAGGGAATTACGGTGCTTTCCATTTGAACTGTGAAGCTGGAATTTACAAGTTCCTAGTCGGACATTTTAATTGAAACGCCCCCTGAAGTCAGAATTACGACTTGGGAAGTCAGAGGTACCGCAACAATCCTGACCACAGAATATAAGATGGCCGTGTCCTTCATCAACAAAAGTGAATGCTATAGTACCCTGTATTATCACATATCTAGTGAGCCTGGCTAGATCTGGTATTGCTGAAAGGCTTTTCCGACTTCTTGTACTGGAACATGGTTAACTCGGGTGTGACATCATTCCCAGCTCCGACTTTTGACCTCAGAGGTAAATGGAACGCAGCATAACCCAGGATGGGGTGCCAACCCATTGCAGGGCATACATACCGTTCACAAGCAGGAAACCCCAAAAACAGCATGGGAAGAGCATGCAAAATCCACACACACACAGTGGGAAATCAAACCCTGGTCTCTAAATGGGCGAGGCGTCCCTGCTAACCATGCAAGTACCATCACAGGGTTAGACTACTTGAATTTATTTTCACACATAACCTTTCTCCCAAAGCGCTTCACAAAGTTCTAAAAAGAGCAACAAAAACATACTCGAGGTCTATATTTTATCGTTATTGTTGGATACCTCATGAAGCTGGACATAATTAACATGGTCAGAGACCCCAGGGGTGATTTGGGGGGCCAGTGCCCCCCCTCTGTCCCCCCTAAATACATATGTTACTTGAGTCTGAAATAAATGTAGTATTAATATCACTATTATTATTATTATCTACATTTATGTATGTGGCCTAAAGTTTTGTGTGCTGGGAAAAGGCAAATCACAGGCAAATCACAAACATAAACACATTTTCTTGACGGACTGTTGACATGGGGTGGGCCGGGTGGTCGCGTCGCTTCACTTGGTGAAAAGTTAACAACAGAAAGGAATAATCAAGCTTGTGGAAGCAAGACAGTTGAAAAAAAAAATCGGAGTGACTTTGTAAAAACTGTAAAATGTAACTACAAGCACTGCATAAATAACACTGGTTTTCAGAATTGTATTTTGCTTCTTAATGCTGGCAATCTAGTAACACTTAGAGGACATTAAAGTCAAAGGCTACCCCTAACAGAACCACTGGCCCCAGTCTGCGGGAGTGATGGCTGAATGGGGGGGGGGGAGTTAATTGAACAATGTCTGTTGACATCCCTTTTTAGTGGAGGCCCCTGGACCTCAGCTTGGGTAACCCTGTGCATTATAATGTCCGTGGTTCGTACTACAGAGGAGAACATACACACACGGCATATGCTGCATATTTCTGTCGATGATTTTATATATATCCCTTATGTTAAAATAAAGGTTTATTTTAGACATGGCTTAGTATCAAACAGTGTTCTGGTGTCTTTACTATTGATGGGATCTAGGGTGATTGCTGTATGCAGAGCAGTATTGTGTAATTTATCACAAAACAGTGAGTCGGAGCATTACTGTGATCAGCGTTAGTGTGGCAGCAGCCAGGGCTCGTGAGTGATTCCTCCGCGTGTTTTCGTTCCAACAGTATGAGGCAGAAGCCATTACTGGGCTGCCAGCTCATTCTTCAGAAAGTATGGGACAGCCAAAAAAGAAAGAAAAAAAGAACACCACAATAGGGAGGAAATTCACCGTTCTCAGTGCCAAGGATCTCAGGCTGGATATTCACAGTTGATGAAAATGGAGCATAAAAATAAATTACTGCCGGGCTCACTGCAATATACTCAGGCCACCAGCCTTTTCTGAAAGGCTATGGGAGACTAACGCTGGATCTGTTTAGATCTATGCAAAAACTGACCACAATTCTTCCATTCTTTGCATTTGCAGGGGCACCCAACAGAACCAGAAGAATGACAAGAAAAACAAGAAGTAATACATTAGTGTACATCACGCATAGGTGCGTTTCCGAAACAAACAAAAAAAAAAATCCTCACATTACCACTTGGAAATCGCAGCAGATTTCTCTCCTACGAAGAACGCTATTTTAAAACATCTAAAAATATGAATCAATAGGGCAACGTTGCTTATGACGCAACATGCCAAACGCGTACTTAGGCAGCAGAGGCTCTGCTACACAGAAAAAGTCACGCAGAATGTTATTGGCTTAACAGCTATTTAAATGAATTAAGCATGAGCTCATAAAGAGAATGTATGATGAATTCGGCCTTTTTCATTCTGCCGTACTCTCAGCCTGGATTCCATTATCATTGCTTGGGTTACCCATTAATTCTACTAATCGGAACAGATATATTTATAAAGATGACCTGCCGGTAAATAGCATTTTCTGCTTCGATTAACATCCATCCATCTTTCACAAGCTTAACTTCTAACCCTTTTTCCTCATTGGGGTTGCAGGAGGGCCAAGAGCCAATCCAAGGCAGGCACACATGTGACACGGGTCACATGGCAGGGGGACACCCCAGACGGGATGCCGTCCCATCATAGGTCACAAGGCAGGGGGACACCCCCGGACGGGATGCCGTCCCATCACAGGTCACATGGCAGGGGGACACCCCCACGTCTTTGGCCTTTGGGTGGAACCCCCACACAACACAGGGAGATCATCCACACATGATGTGGAATTTTACATAAACAGTCAGACCTCAGACATTCACAAGGTTTGGTTCCAGAACCCGTCGCGAATGAGGAGGATTTGGGGATGTTTGGTAGAGTCACTAAAAATGGTAATATGTGTTTATTTCTATAGCTTAAACCCTAAACATAACCCCAGTCATGCTCCCAAAACACTTTAATTTAATTAAAAAGTTAGCTTAATACATTACCTTTAAAAAAGACAAATGTTTGATGTAAAAATAGAGTACAGTATCACCTAACGGATATTTGACACACTAGCACATTTTCAGTACAGTATACTAATGTTACTCCTACTAATTCATAGAACACGGCATTGACTGCCGTTTTCTTTTGCATTCCTAGTAAGGTAAAATGAGTAAATGAATGGGACTGTAAACTTATTGACAGAAGTCATATACATAACCAAGGTGCAATTTAGGTACAAGTGTAAGCAGTATCAGAGCAGCAGTTGCACAACAACTTTCAAACAAAGCAAGAATATAATATGACTACCGTCCAGTCAGCAGGAAGCACAACATTTAGAGCAGGACTATTCAAATCATGGTCCTTGAGGTCCGAGCACTGCTGGTTTTCCAGCTTCCCTTTACATGTGAGCCAGGTGTGAAGCCACTGGCCAATCAGAATCAGTCATTATTAAACTAACTACCTGGGAGAACTGAAAACAAGGCCTGGATTTGGAATTGAGGTCCAGATTTAAACCCTGATTTAGAGCATTTAGGGAGTGTGGAATGGTATTAGGATAGTATAGAGGTATTGCTGGAACAAATGGGTCTTGATGTGTTTCTCAAAGGTGGTGAGGGAATCTGATGACTGGATGTGGCTCGGCTGCTCATCCCACCAATAGGGAACCACAGATGAAACACGCAGTGGAGGAAGCTCCGAACGCCATTGGTCTGCTGACTGAAGGGGGCGAGATGGGATGAAGGTCTTAAGGCTGGTTCGTACTTCTCTGCAGAAACGCAACAATCGCGTTTTTTAATATATATTAAAAAGATATATATATAAAAAATATTCGCTGCACACGTACCACAACAGTGAGGTGTATGTTCATTTCTCTATGTTTTACAAATTCTGGGAGCCGGCTCACACGGTTTGGTTGTCTGGGGGATTTCAATTTGAGACAAGTCTGTACACACAAACAGTCGCATTTACACGCAAGCAGCAGCTTTATTACCTCGTCCGTAGGGTTCGCAAACTACCCCAATGCGCGTCAAAAGCATCCATGTTGGTATTCAAGCTGGACTCCAGCAAATCGCTCATGCACAGTGTGTCCAGAGCTGCGCGGACACAAATTTGGAGTCCAGCTGGCATTTCGCGCATAGTGACGTCAAACGGAGGCGCATAGTGACGTCAAGCGCGTCATAAAAGGTTAGAGCGGACACGTCTGCCAGTACGCATGCAGAGAGGTATGACCAAGCCTTTAAGGAGCCCTTTGATGCCTCTGAAAGCCAGTATGGAGGAGTCTATATACTGGGAATGTATGTGCAAGGGCTTGGGGGGGGCACCTGAGCATCTGCTCATTTTGCCTGAATGCTTGAAACACTCAGCAACACCTCACACAGAATGCGGGGCAGGACTTGGCCTAAATAAGGGGCTGGACATGTGTTATCATCCAGCCATGGCCCCCCGGGGGGGCCTCTAGAGCCCCCCAGCATGCTGCGGTGCCCATGTAGGAGGCTCCCATCTAGGGCTCCCACCGAGGACCCGGTTAGGAGACACCGGTTTACTGTGACGGGTGGGGCATGGCATATATACAAGGGCGGGGCCACAGGGCGCTGGCCGCAACTGAAAGCTGATTGGCCCCTCAGAGTGCCTCCTCCCCTCCCACCCACCATTTCAAAACATATCACTGGCCAGTGATAAAGTTGGACCCCCTGTATGAATCATGCCCATCAAATGCCCGGCACCTTAGAACCCTAGAATCACACCCGGTGCCATGAAAATGCTACAGAGACAAATCACCTAGTTGCCTAACAGGATCATACACAGGGTCCAGTCTTCCATCTCCATCTATCTAGCAGAGCGTTCCAGTGTGTGGTCTAGAACCTAGTCGAGGCCATACACCAGACACCAGATAGTACCATACACCAGACAGGTGAACACCCTAGACCTGATACCAGTCTATCACAGAACACACACACACTAGGAGTAATTTAGAGATACCAATTATCCTAACTGCATTTTTTTTTTACTAAAGGGGGAAGCCTGCACAGCACTTGAAGATCATGCAGACTCCATACAGGCACGGAGGAAATGGGGTTCAAACCTCAAACCATGGGCATGTGAGGCAACAGCAACGAACACTGAGCGACAGTCACTTGGATGCAAATACATTAACAGTGCAAGGATTGGAGTGAGTGATGCAAATAAGGCAAATATATCCACTACAAGCTGTTACTGCACTACAATAACGCTGAAGCTGAGTGTAAAAGGCACAGAAAATAACGAGATGTATCACAATGGTGGCAGTTTCAGTTTCAGAGTTTAAGGAATTAGGGAAGCAAACACAGCAGCGTACAGAAGGCACCGCGACTCAGCGCCGTGCGGCTCGTCATCTCTCAGTGTTTCGCTAAGTAGGCGGCGGCTTATCGTCACGCGGCTGATTGGTGGGCTGGGAGTTTGGACGTCAGTGCGCTGAGCACATTTGTGTTTTGCGAGGGTGGGGGGCGGCACCGTGACGTGGGCAGTGCTGATTGTGATCTCAGCAGCCCCGTGTGTCACGTTGGCAAGGAACAACAACATACAGGAGTGCCAAGCTTTTCTCTAAGAAACAGACGATCTCTCTTTCCATTCCCCATGTTATCTTCAGCATAAGTGAAATTCTCCCTTTGGTTATACATCACCATATAAGGCAAGATAAAATGAACTTCATCGATCCCACCGAGGGAAATTTTGGCGTTAGATCAGTAGTTATACACAGGATCAGACAATACACACAACATAGCGTGATGTACGCTAATATTCTTGTTTAGCTTTGGAAAGTTGAGTGAACAACTCTACATGAAAATATAAGTTAGACAAAACAAGTGTCCTTTAAACATGGAAAGACTATGTAACAGTGCATGTCTGACATCCTATTTACTGGTTGGACTAATGGATAATGGCAGAGTCAAATTCTAGACTGTCCTTTAAGTCCTTTAAATGCAGTAATTAACTGTGTCATCCCATGAAACAGAGCAGTATTTAATGCCCCTTATAGAAAGAATGTCTCAGTTTTATCTGCTGTTATAACTGCTAGAGGAGCTCACTTTGATGAATCAAAGATGTGACATTTTCTTGCTAATAAAGGTATTCAAATGGTAAACATATTGTAAGTTTGTTAGCAAAGAATATTAAGTGTATTTCTGGTAAATGTTAAATGAATAACATGCAAATGTAGAAAATATTAATCTGTGCAAAAACTTTTGACTGGTCGTGTAAGTATATAAATACGGTGGTGCCTTGATGGTTAAGGAAGCGCACTCGTAACTGAAAGATTGCTGGTTCGAATCCCCAACCAGCAAGGCACCACTGAGGTACCCTGAGCAAGGTTCTGCTCCCCAAGCGCTGCTGCCCAGCCGCAGAATTAGCTGCCCCCTGCTATGTCACGATGTCACATATGGGTTAAATGCAGAGAACACATTTCGTCGTTGTGTACTTTATATAAACAACCAAATGGCAGCCGTTTAAGACGTGAGATTGTACTGTATAAAGTGACGAGTGTCTGCATGTGTAAACACAGGCCCTAAGGTTAGGTGGTTCAGTGAGAAGAATTGGCAAATAGCAATAATACTGTAATAATGATACAATAACAACAAAAAGTAGCCATCCATCTTCTAAACCCACTTGTCCTATTCAGGGTCATGGGGAGTCTGGAGTCTATGGGCACAAGGCAGAGACCTAGGACGGGGTGCCAACCTATCGCAGGGCACACCTATGGGCAATGTCGTAACTCCAGTTAGCCTCAGCATGTCTTTGGACTGTGGGGTGAAACCAGAGCACCCAGAGGTAACACAATGACACGGGGAGAACATGTGAACTCCACACACACGGAGAGCTATGATGGAGACTCAAACCCAGGTCCCAGAGGTGTGAGTGACTAACCACCGTGCCAACAGTAGTAGTAGTAATAGTTATTAGCTGTTTTGCAAACATATTTTACTACAGGAACGTTAATAATATTAGCTTATTTACTAACATTCGTTACCACGGTTACCCTACTCATCCGTTACTCTTCCTTTCAGCGATATGCATATTTTCATACACAGAAATGCACAGTGTTGCTTCCTACATTTTAGAAATGGTGCCCTGCTGGACTGATACAGTATGACCACCATTTACACCTCGCTGTGAGTGAAGCGGGCTCATTTTCTCTGGGGGGGACATTCAGCTTTGAACTTTGAACCCCCCCCCCCCCCTTCTCTGGAGCGTTTGGTTCCTCTCCCCCCTTGTCCTCCGGCAGCCTTCGTTTCCCTCGTCCCCGTTTCATACACCATTTTGAATTTATATAAACCAGATAGGAATGGATTGCCACACACTCTTGTCCAGAGCTTTTGTGAAAGGCGCTATACAAAAATAAACTTAACTGAATACATCAGACGACATCAGTCAGTAGCCATGGCTACAACCAGGCCTTTCCTCTGCCGGCGTTTCCTGAGCTGCCCCCCCCCCCGTCAAACCAGACACACCCCACAGCAGAGGATGCACGCCTCTGGCAGGTTCCTCACCTTCTTGCCTGCTTGCTGGACCACTCCAAGCTGACCAGGCGCCTATAAAGCAGCAGCTGGACTTGGGTAAACGACAGCCTCCTTCACGCACATCTAGCTGCCTGTCAGTCCCCCGCTGCCACATCACTGACAAGAGATGCGCAACTGACCACAGGCCAGCAAATACGCCATTTGTCTTGTTTTCTTAGTATTTTTATTTTATTTTATTTTATTATTTTTTTGGTCCAACATGCTAATCATTTTTTTAAAAACCCAGTAAATACTAAGAACGGGAATCAAAAGTAATCATTTTCTGCTATGTCATTGTTCATTTTTACTGGTTTTGGTTTCACCCCCGTAACCCTATTCTGGGAGAAGGGATTGGACGGATGAATTATTTTGGTTTCACATTCCTAGTGATTTGTCTACACGAGGAATGCAACTGTGACGCGAGTAACGGGGAGACGGGAGTGAGACATGTGAGATATGACGGCTTAAGCACGTTTGAACAATCGTGCCTCTGATCTGTGATTCATTCACAAAATACACAAAACAATGAGTTCCGGAAATGATCTATTTATTTTTCAGCGGAATACTCTTAAAAGGCCATCTATTCATATTAATGAAATGGATGAAGCTCCAGAATGGCCAACAGATAGAGCTAGTTTATTACTCGATTTACTCTGACATGATAGTCTTGACCCAATCAAGATCACTGCCCAGACCCACATCCTTTCAGAGGTAAGCATGCCTGAACTGTACTCCAATACTCTGAAATACATGCAATAGACCTAGTTCACTATCATGAGTAAAACATTGATTAAAGATGGTAAAAACTTCCGGCCACCGAAATACCACATACAGACACTCTTCTACTTACGGACGAGATACGTTCCGAACAGCCGTTCATAACTTGAAATGTTCATTCAAGTCGTTATTCATCATCATTTTAAGGGTATACGCAAGTACAAAGGACTTGGATGCTGGGGGTACGAAAGCTACGCTGCTGCACGGCGGGAGTAGCGGCCGGAAGTCGTACCGGGCGGAATTGGTGCGTAGAAAAAAAAAAAATGTTGCGAACAGGAAATGAGAGCCCATCAAACACAATTTGGACTTATAATCCTCTTCGTTCGGATGTCGTAAAGTTTGTAAGTTATGAATTTGTTCGTAAGGTCTTATTTGTCTCTCTTCGATTTATTTTAGGCTTTGGGTTTTGATGATTGTGTCCATATCAAAAAGCCATGTACATTAGCTCATATTTTTAAGAACAACTAACGTCCTAAATATCCCTGCGTTACATCCTGCCCGTCATGTCCGCCTGACCCTACTGTCTCCTCCTTAACGTGGCCCTGATGAGCCATGCTTGTTGCTTGTTAGCCCTTGTTAGCCTTTGTATTCAACATTGCTTTCCACTCATAACCAAGAAATTTCCTGGAACACCCCCTGAAGTCGGAATTCCTATTTGGAAAGTCAGAATTCAAGATGGCTGCGCCCTTTATCAACAGAAGTTAAAACTGTAGTTCTATACTGTTTTAACACTTACATCTTATTGGTGGCTCATTAAATCGGTCATATGCCCAGTACTCTCCGCTCAGTATCTCTGGACCTGTTGCTGTGGTTTTTTTTTATGTGCCACGTACTAAATAATGTGTTATTAGCCGATATTGCTAACAGTGGCTAACAAGGAAGCTGGCTAGAACTGGGGCATGTTTTTGAAAGCAGGATTTTTTTTGCTTAGCCGGATTATTTGTCTGATTTGATGCAGTCTGGCCTAAATGTATGTGAATGAAGATAAAGGCCATTTAAGCTGGGGTAAACCGGAAAACTCGCTTTTTCAAACCTGTCCCTGGTATTGCTAAAAGGCTTTCCAGCTCACTGCACTGGAATGTGGGTATCTTGGGCGTGATGTCATTCCTGGGTAAATGCAACACGGTACAACACAAACTACCTGCTTGTCCCATCAGTCCCAGTCAGGTCATTGCCGTCACTTCACCAGTCTGCCTGTGTCCTTCCCCATGTTCGCCTTCTTGTTTTGACCCCTCGCAGTCTTGTTTGTTTCCCTGCTCCCATTTAGTTCAATGAACCCCTTTTTGTTCGCCACACGCCTACTTCCTTCATCTCGTATCACGTGACCGAATAACCGGACTCCCAAACAACTCCAGCAGTCAGCCCCTCGGCTCCAGCTTTCACGTCTCTCTATATCTGGCAGACCGGATTCCCTGAGTGCCTCAGATCCAAAGGGGATCCAAAGGGATTACCAGCACCGTGGGAGCTACCTCACATTCAAGCTGAGGACTTTTTCCTCACTCGACCTGCCGCTGCCTCTCCAGGGCGTGAAGCCGCTCAGCCCGCCACCTCTCCACCACGTAAAGCCATTCATCCTAAGCCTCTAGAGCCCTGCCCAGGGGAAACTGCTGCCATGCCCCCAGAGCCTGTCCTCGCCTCTGCTGTGCTCCAGGAGCCTGGCCCATGAGGGGCTGCTTTGCACACGCCTCGTCTCACAGCAGCCCTGTCATCCCTCAGAGAACTCCAGTGCTCATCTTCAGCTGTCCCGCTGACTCTCACTTCTCCATCTCCTGCTGCTCCGTTGGCTTCCACCTCGCAGTCTCCTGCCGTCATGTTGGCACCCTCTCTGCAGCCTCCTGTCTCGTCCCGTCGGTGCCCTCCCCGTCCCCTCCCTGTCCCCTGCAGATCACTGCCAGGCCGAACCCCGACTCCCCAGTTGCCACCGGGCCAGGCTGGGTTGACCCAGAAGATGCCCTGGCAGAGGAGAATGGGACCCTCTGAGCCTTGGCCTAAGTTCAGCTCCCTGGGCCCTCGCCTCAACCCGAAGTTCACACCAACTTCACCCGAAGTCCAGGTGCGGTCAGTAGTGTTGACTGCGGCCCCAAAGAGGGGCTGGCTGAGGCTCCGTCTCCTGGGGGGTCACGGTATCCATGCTGGTCACCCTGACTCTCGATTGCCCGACAGTGTCCACCTGGATAACTCCTCTGCTGTGCTCCGGGGGAGAATTCCCTCGGGGGGGCCCTCAGCACCCTCCAGCCCTGCTGGCCCTCTGAGGCCTTAGGTGCTACGGTTCACATGTACCCTGCCTCGCCGGTCAATAGGCCCAGGAGGGTCCACGTGCCGGGGCCAAGGCCTAGTGCCCTTGTGTCCGGAATACTTCCCAGACATTTCCCGTTCCCCCTGCTCACGCCTTTGTCCCTGTTTCAGTTCCATGTCCTGCCTTGGTTTTGTCCTGGCCTGTATCCGCTGTGGCCCCCTCTCTTCCTGTCACTGTGGTTCCTCTACCTGTCTTCATTGTCCGGGTGTCTTTTTGGGTGTCCTCTCTGCTGTCCCTGATTTTTCTTTGGTCTTTTCCAAGTTGTGCCCCAGATCGTGCCCCAGGTCGGGCCCCAGGTCGGGCCCCAGGTCGTGCCCCAAGTCGTGTCATGCCCCAGGTCGTGCCCCAGGTTGTGCCCCAGGTCGTGCCCCAGGTCGGGCCCCAGGACGTGTCATGCCCCAGGTTGTGCCCCAGGTCGTGCCCTAGGATGTGTCATGCCTTATCCAGTGTCCAGGGTTTTGTCCATCGGGTGTTCTCAAGGGTGGTGTTTTCAGTCAGTCCCTATCTCTTCTGCTCCCTGGTCCCCATTGACGTCGGGTGTTTGTCTTTCTGCTCCCTGGTACATGGTCCCAGGTGCCTGGCTCCATCCTTTGCTTAGTCTGTTTTGTCTGTGTGGCTCTGTTCGGTGTCGATCTTTACTGTGGTCCGTCTGCTCCCTGGTCCGGCCCCTGCCTGTCGCTTGCCTGTTGTTGTGTTGTGTGTCCTGTCCTGCTGGTGGCTTGGCCCCTCTGGTGTGCTGTCTGTTCCATGCACCCTGTCAGCCCTGCTGTGCCCAGTGCCATGTGGTGTCTCGTCTGTCCCCGGCCCCCTGTGTCTGCCTTTGCGTTCAGTCGCCCCGGTCCCCTTCCCCAGTTTGTCCTCGATGCCCAAAGGCCAAGCTTCAGGGGAGCCATGTACTGTTATGTCCTGCCCGTCATGTCAGCCCGACCGTCCCGTCTGCTCCCTGACTTGGCCCTGATGAGCTGCACCTGTTGTTTTTCTACCCCTCGTCCCTTTAAATTTAAGTGCCTGCTTGTTCTGTCAGCCCCAGTCCGGTCATTGCCATCGCCCCTCCAGTCTGCCCGTGTCTTGTTTGCTTCTCTGCTCCCGTTTACTTCAAAAAAGCACTTTCTGTTCGCCACACACCTGCTTTCGAGTCCTTCGCATCGTATCACAGGGCACCATGCACGTAACAAATTCTACAAATTCATTTTTGGTTGTTTTAACATGCACTCATGTATATATACATGTTCTCGTACATCCACCAGACCAGGGGTCTCCAACACCGGTCCTGGAGAGCTACTATCCAGTAAGTTTTCTATCCCATGTGGCTTCTGATGAGCCACACCTGCTCCTAGCATTTTCCTGAGAACTAGTGTGGCTCATCACAAGGCAGGTAGGATCGAAAACTTACTGGATGGTAGCTCTCCAGGACCGGAGTTGGAGACCCCTGCGCTAGACTATTTCATTGTAATTGTTCGTGGGTCCACAAGAGGGAGATGTTGATTTTAGAAATCCAGATGCAGTTAATAAATGGGAAAACCTTTATGAAAAGTGTTACAGCTTTGAGATCCATTTAATGTAACACTGTACGTCGTAACACTACAGTTATTTTCATAAAACCGTCACTGGTAAAAGGATTAGTTCACTTTTTTTTATTAACTCTATTTAAAAAGTCTCATGTTTACGCTCAGTGTGTAGACTGTTTTGTCTAACGCTTAGGGTGTTTACTGTATTATTGTAATCATGCAATGGTCCACAAGAGGGAGATGTTGATTTTAGAAGAGCAGATGCAGTTAACAATCAGAAAACCATCCACGAATATATTGCTTCACAGCCGGCTAAAGTTTTGCCGAATTCGGTAACATTTGTCATCGCCGTGACACCCCGTTACATTTGGGGAAAATCGTCGATAGTAAGATCTATAGTGTGACGAAGATATTTGAATTTGTCCTGAAAGTCTGAAACCGTACGGCTTCTCGGCTCTTGGTCTCCCTTCTGAACCACGGTACAATTACAGCACGACTTGTTCAGGTTCCTGCTCATGTACAGGCGGCCTTGCGTGTGACGTTTACTTTTCTTGATGTCCCTTCGGTTTGGTGATTTTTGTCTTATCGCTTTTGAGTTTGCGGATAATGATGCACAACTATGGGAAGCGCGAATAATCTGAGAAGCCTACGCAGTCAGTCCCTGTACTTCCCACTTGCCCTTTGCAAGACTCCCACTCGCTCCCGTTCGCCCGCCTGGCTTTTCCAGTTTAAACAGGATGTTTATGCTTCCATGGGGCTGTAGACCACATCTGATAATGCCTCATGCTCCCCCTGGCCCGTCTCTCCTAACCCATCTGGGGTATCCTCACCTCTGCTAGGGTTTCTCACGCCAAGGCGGTAAAAAGTGCCACACAGAACAATTTAGGTAATTTAATGTTGAACCTGTTCAAACCGCAAACAAAGCTCAAGGAAGAAGTAGATGAAGTCACTGCTTTAAAAAAATAAAAATAAAGGTGCCTTAGGTCATTTGAGACACACAGTGTCATACCGCGGCTTTCGTCAGATGGCTAAATTAAAGACATCATTTCCCTTTGGCTCTATGCGGTTTGTCTGTGAATTCACAGACTACAGTAATCACTCGTCTGCCCAGACATATGTTCACGAAAGTGTCTGAGTGGCCTGAGACTGCAGAATTATGCGGGCCGGTGCGTGATAACCCAAACACCCCGGAATGATTCCAGCAGGGCAAAATCAAAGCGTGCGAAAGAGCTGTCTAACCAATTATTTGTTTTAGCCTTTTTTTTTGTATGACAAGTCACCGCTTCTGGCCAAAAGAGGAACTGAATATCTGTTGGGTGTGTTTGCCAGCGAGGATTTGAATAGAATAGAAATCCAACACATGACCTCCTTTGAAGAAAGTCGGAGAGCTGGTGGCAGCAGCCACATTTTAGGTGTTAGGTCACTTTTTCAGTTCTAACCCATCGGCCCACCCATGTGTCTCTAGACTGTTTTTCAGCGACTTTTATTTTACACCTCAAAGCTCTTTAGTGCGTAGCAGTGTAACAGGTCAGTTTTTGTGTTCATTTTGAGGGCGCATTAGCCCGACAGATAAATCCGAGCCGTGCCTGATCATGCCGCCGCCGGTCCGAGTGCATTTCCTGGGTCAGCTAACCGCCGCGCGGCGTCCGGGCCGGCGTGCAAAGCCCGACATCTTCGCATTCCGCACGGCCGCGGAAGACATTCCTATTAACGTGTTCGACAGGATATGCGGCAAATGAGCTCCAAAACCACCTCCGGGGGGGGGGGGGGGGGGGGTAAGGGGGCGGATAAAAAGAAATAAACTTGAAGGAAAAGATCAGCGACAGGTCTGTGCTAGTGCTGATAAGAATATTGGCCTGGAATTTATAGCAATAGTTACTTTTACAAGCTGTTCCAATATACATGCTATATTTAGACAATGGGAGGGTGTCTTTACCTTATAAGCCCAGCATGGAAACTTCTGATTCTGGTGGGCATTTCCTGTGGACTGTAATCAGCAAATGAAAATGCCAGTGCGGAAAAAAAGTACCAAACCCTCCCCCCAACCCCCCAATCCATCCTCCGTCTAGCACCCTACTGTTACTTTTTTTCACCTTCTCCATTTCGCTCTCTCCATTACAGGAACGCCATGTTGGAATTGATGGATTTCAGGATACTTCCAATGAAAAGAAGGCCTTGATTATTGTACAGCTGCATCCTGCATGAAACACGCCGTGGCGATATGCTCTTTCTGGCCACTTTGTTAGGTGCACCTAGCTAGTTCTGGGTAGAACTGGGTTTTGACTCCAGAGCCACTTCAACAGTGGATCAGTTGGTTGTTCAGAGAAGCCTTTTTGCACACCACTGTTGCACTGAGCTGTTATGTTTGTATTGGTGGTTTTCCTGATAGGTTTAATGTAATGAGCCTGGATGATCTCCCAGTCACATGAAAATACCATAGATTGTGTGTTTTCTGTGTATGACCCCTTCTAACAGACCACTTATATAAACTCTAGAAGCTGTAATGTGTGAAAACTGCAGGAAAGTGACTGTTCCATCTGTCACCAACAGTCACAACATGATCAAAGTAATTTAGATCACGCATCTTGGCCATTCTAATGCTTAGCAAGACAGTAATTTCAAACCGTGGGAACCTATGTGCTGCAGCCAAACGATTGGCTATTTGTAAGAGCATTACGCATTACCGAGCAGGCGTACCTAATAAACTGGACACTCAGTGTGGAAATATTTCTGTTGCTTTTCTTAATATTCACCCTAACCCCGATCTGAATTTGCATCAAGTGACGCTGTTAAATCTGTTACACCGAACCTAATAATCTTTTCACATACTCTTATAGGCCCTTTGTATGTGCATGCTAATCTATGGTCTAATTAGCAATTTCCTTTGATCAGTTGGTGGTTTGTTTTCACATGACACTGCTAGCATTTGGGTTTGAGTACCTAAAGCTGATATCCTTCTGAATGGGCCACGAGCTATGGGTTGAGAATGAAAGGCCTACAGCAAACTGTAACTTTACCTGTAACAGTAAACTTTAGAAGGTGGTCAGGGGGCGTTTCTCACGGTCGTGTCCACTAACCCTGGACTCGGAAGTCCCCCAGTCCACACGCCCCATCGGTGGGGCTGCCACAGACACCACAGGCACCTTCTCAGAACCATCCACAAATAAACTGCATGATTAGCTCATGATTAGTCACGAAGATAACTCAATCTGCGAGCCACTCTACGTCACAATGACATCAGTGCCGTGTGCTCTGGACTTTGTCGCCCCGGTAGATATCCCTCTATAAAGCATCCCTCCCCTAATAAAGGCAAATCCGAGTCGCATCAGGAAAAGAGGCACAGATCTGAGAACTGCTAGAGCGATTCGTGACACAATGGATGCTTGGTTTCAGGCACACTGCCTCTGGAACGTCATGTTATCGAACTGCTTGAAACCAAACAAAAGCAAGGCTGGTCCTCGATTCCAAATCCAGGCCATACTTTCAGTTCTCCCAAGGTCATTAGTTTAATGATGACTGATTCTGATTGGTCAGAGCCTTCACACCTGGCTCACAGGTAAAGGAAGGCTGGAAAATCAGCAGGTCTCAGTCCTTGAGGACCGTGATTTGATCTGTCGGTACCAGTTAGTTGAATAAATGGCAGTACCAGGGGGCCTTCTCCCTTCATTGGTTCATTTATGTGTTGCGTGTATAAGCACGATGTATTTGTGAAGTTACACGTAACTTCGATGTTTCCTATCAAAAAGAAATTTTGAGGAGCATGTTCCACACAGAGGGAATATGCTGGTGGCAGTTCTCCCCAAATACGTACAGGGAACGCTGGTCTGCCAGACCTCAGTCCGAGCATTTATCGTGACCTTTTATAACCCTTTGTGTCTGTACTGCGATATCCAGTCTGAATAAGGTGCAAGTATGTTGTGATCAGTGTGAGACTGCACTTCCCACCTCTGCGAGTTACTCTATGGAATCTTGTGGACATCCTGAGCTTCAGCAAGAGGCCTCCTGGGGGGGGTCTGGACCATAGAGTTAGCTGAGCTACACCTGCAGACCAAAGACTGGACACCGCAGTCTAGCCCAGTTCTGAAATCTCAATGTTCCCAACCTCCGGGCCGTGTTTATTTTCCCTCTACATTCCCTTCAGAGGTGGAAAGATCGGGTCCATAAAGTAAAAATCCAGACCAAGGTTTTGTTTCAACCTACCAGTTTAGTATAAAGAGTCATGGTCACAGGGTACTCAGCTGGTTGGTTGAAACAAAGTTTTGGTCTGGATTTGTACTCTCTGGACCTGAACTTTCCACCTCTGATTCTCTTCCCCAGGAGAGTGGCCTCTCATCCCTTTTAACTTTCTCCGTCAGAACAACACGCCCGAGAACGGCTCCTTCTCCTCATGCACCAGAGCGTGTCACCCACACCCCTACAATCACCAACCCCTGTGCGGAGCACAGATATGAGTCCCCCAGCCCCTCGGCTAGCCCACCCCCCCCCCCCCCCCCCACCCGCGGCCCCGCCTCTGCTCCTGTCCTATTCGCTGGCTTTTGCG
>JAABNY020000032.1:4878858-4890243 GCA_015164015.2 Brevimyrus niger
GCCCCCCCCCCCCCCCCCCCCAACCCATTTTTAATGAGCGGGGGGCGGGGAAGTTGGGGAACGTTCCCCCTTTGGGCCCACATGCTTTTTTGGGGGGGGGGGGGGGGGTACCTTTTTTACCAGAATCTTCCTCTCAGTATAGTGGATGACCTTTATATATGATTTCCACATTGTGCAATTAAACTAGAGAGTAAATTTCAAGTTTCAATAACTATTTGTGACATGCACAGTTATACTGAGTACAACGTGCAAATGCGTGGTTGCTAAAGCTGCAGTCTGTGAAGAGAACGTAAAAAAAAGGGACATAAGCTTAATAGACATGACAGAGACAAGATATAACACATTTGATACTAAATAATCATGAATATCTATGGTGGTCGTGGAGGTAATGCAACAATGTAGGAACCAAGTAGTAAGAAGTGTGTGTGTTAGGCTGGCTGCACGTTGGTCTGAAGGCCCTGAACACTATCTACATTATGGAGCCGTAACATTTATAAATCTGTAATATTTTAACAACATTCTCAAGAATTTGTCTTAATTTTTGTTGGAATATACCATTTTATTGTTTTCCTTTGACATAATAGATTCTTGGTTGCATCATTGCTAAACATATTTTGGCAATCCTAAACATTTGTACACGGGACATTTTACTGACGAAATTGAGGATCTTTGTTCATTCTGTGTGGTGAATTCACCCCCCAGGAGACGAGCAGCCTGTCAGCAGTGATTCTGGCTGACGGAGATCCCGCTCGTCTCTCCCTGGAATCTTATCTTTCGGGTTTTCCCTACATTCCTGCATCATGGCTGACTTTTGGCGCGGTGACGCCGTCAGCCTAGGCAGGAAAAACGCCGTAACAGACTCTCCTATCCCACACCTCTAACCGAAGAAATGGCCACATTTTTCCCCCTCCAGTTTGCCCGTGTGCCAAATCCCGTCTCCTGCTCAGCTGCCAGCGACTCTCCCCGAACGTGCCGGCGAGTGCCGTCGGCAGTGGGCGTTCGCTTTTCAATTTGCACCCGTCGCTCGCGGCCCGGTGCTCCAGCGCCGCGCCCGGCGCTCAGAAGGCCCCGCCGCTCGCTACACAGTGCCCGCCGCGCCAATGGGCCCCAGCTTCCGCCAGCAGGCACAGTCGGTATGGTGGGACTCCCTAGAAATGCCCCTTTTGTTAGACCAATTTAGCTACAACAAGTTTCTGGAGACAACAGATGCCTTTTAAAACGATTCATGTACCTAAATGCCATAATATTATATATTTATAACATGACGTTTGCCATCTGCTCACACCGGCTACAACCACTATCCAAATAATTCCCTAAGCCAGTGGTCCAGTACCAGACTGTGTCAGTAGTGCATGGGACAGGCTGTCTGTCCATCACAGGATATATACACACAGACACACAGACACACAGACACATATAAACACACACAAGGGGTCATTTAGGGACACTTTTTCAACTGTGGGAAGAATCCAGAGCGACCTCACTTGGACGCAGGAAAAGCAAGCAGAGCACACAGAGCAGGGGCCCGAATGCAGGGGCCCGAGGGCAGGACCCCGGAGACACGAGGCTGTGGCTTCACATGCACGGCTGCGCGATCTGACAGCAGAAAAGCATGCGCGGCCCCTTCCTTAGGAAAAGCCCGCTACGCTGCCGGTGGATGCAATTACTGGGCAATGTATGTAGCGCCTTTGTTTAATGAGACGTGGAGCAAACAAGCTTGTATAAGGAGGGAGATATGCAGGGAATGTGTGGGTTAGGGATGAGGATGGCTGGGGGGGGGGGGGGGCAGGGGCAGTGAGGTGAAGGCCCCAGAGTCCCCCCTTGCCCCCTCCCCGCTGCCTCTCACCGCTTTCCCACCCCAAATCCCACTAAACTGCGGATTCCAAACCAGCTGCCTGTCCCGCCGTCTCCATCGGCCGAGCACTAGCCAGCCATGACGTGCGCGCACTCACACACACTCTGCCTCTGTCTCTCACACACACACAAATAAATTAGCGGGCCTGTATTCCCAGCGGCCCTGGCCCGTCTCGGCCTGTTTCCAGCCCATGCTCCTCTGACCGCGTGGAGTCCAGAGCGGCTCAAACGATCCCTCCTGTTTTTCTTAAAAAGAAAAGGCAACAGCAACGAGATTCGCTGTGCTTTTATAAATGACTTTTTTTTTTTTTACGCTGTTTTCTTCGAGAGAGAGAGAGGCTGCGGCGGTCAGGCCGTCCCTGTCTGCCCATTGCCCCCTCTCTCTCTCTTCCAGGGAGAAGTAATGGCCGCACTCAGAGGAGTTGGAGGGCAGGAGGTATCGTGAAAGGAGGGCGGTTCTTGTAGATGTGTAACTGCTCCGCCAGATAACATTTCTGCTTGTTTATTTTCCCTTAACCCCGTCCCCCCAGGGTGCCTGTCTATCTGTTGCTCACAGAATGTCCCCGCTTGGCATGGGAATACTCTGGGATTGGACGGCTGGTTCTGGGATAGCATATGGGGATGCAGCAGGAGTGGAAGCGACTGGATCTGTGACTCTGGGCCCAAAAAAACCACAGCAAAGACGACGTTTAAATCTGCCAGATCGGGCATCTCTCTTCAGCTCCTGTGGTACGTTTAGGACAGTTTGCGAGAACACAGGCCCGTCAGACCTGTGGAAAAAAACAGCAGGAAACATCTGCTGAACCAGGAAAACAAAGGAGGGTGGAAAACAGCAGATCTGGTGACACTTAAGTTGAGGAGGCACAAGTAACTTAGTAACTAGTTACTACTCAAGTACAAATCATGCACAAATATAGTGACTGCAGGAAATACACAAATGTTATGACTTATTAATGATGAACGAACATGGAATCAGTAGGTGACTAACACTGAGTTTCTGGTTAATTCATGCATTAAGTAGGAGTGCACAGCTACGTTATTTGCTCCCCCCTCATGTAAAACGTTACCGGAGGTTTTACTAAAGGACATTTTACTAACAAACATGTAGTTAATCTATGGAAATTGAAATGCTTATGTAAGACAAATACAAACACATACAACAGCGCATATTAATGAAAGTGCTCTGCTTGATTACGTTTAGGGCTTGTTTTGTGTATTTCAATGTTGTGCTTCGAGCCCTGTAACACGGTCCCTTTATCCATCTACGAAGCCGTAAGTTGCCGCAGCCTCATATGCATGCAAGATGAATAAAATCAGCCAATGACGTCCGCCACCGTTGTGTATATAAGTAGTGCCGCCCATTCTCCGTGATGCGCCAAGACAAATCTGTAACAACTTGCCAGAAACGGCTCCTTTGAAACCCGAAACACCCGCCCTGAACTGCGTGCGTTACCCCCGATTGGCCGAGGGGCATTTGGAGAGCTGTAGGCAGCAGCCTTATTATGGGAGAGACCGAGAAGACACGCACATACAGTACACACGGCGCACAAGCAGAAGTTTGCGCAGGAGCCGGGAAGGGAACGCGAGCTGGGGTCCGCTTTAACGAAGGCGAAACTGATCGAGCTTAAACTGATTTCGAATCGCATGGAAGGTCCGAGAGTGATGTGTTCAGGAACGATGCAGCCTGCCAGAGACCAGTGAAGACGGGGGACCAGCGGGCGATCGGGCCGGGATGTTCAGCCAGATGTAGTGGCGTGCCGGCAATTACAACAAAACAGGTATGCATGTCACCTGGTTAATAAATTCGTTAAGGTAAACTGTAATTATTAAACCCAGAGGTGGGGTGATGGTGCATAATTATTTTTGACACAGTCTAATTGGAAATTTATGAGCCATAAATCATGATTGTAAGTTTGGAGAAATCAATGCAAATATGCATCGATAAATGCTTCATTACGTGCGTATTACATTCTATTTAAGGCATGGGGTTCTCGCGACATCCTTGACTAATACCGTACTAGCTTTAAATTTTTTTTTTAGTGTTTTGGTTTTACTTTGGCAAATTAAAATTTAACGATTATAAGGCATAAACCTTAAATAATGAAGCGTGAATTATTAAATCAGATTTTTTTCTTGCTGTGATAGTGCGACAACAGTCTAACACACATTCAGATGTTAAAGTTCAGAGTAGATGGAGAGCTTGAAGTGACTCGGACGCCGTGATTGAAGGATGAATATAAAACATATTAATATGTAACGTAAGTAAGTTTCGTTCTTATGGTTCAGAAGAAACGTGAGAACTTGCTGCATATTTACCGATCGTGATACTTTTACGTCTTAACCCTTTATGAAAAGACCTTTTGTTAATTACAGTGTTAATATTAGGCCTATATATATAAAACCGTATCCACACATATGCTTAAGTATCTTTGTGTTTGAATTCTGCTGACAGGCTCGGATCCAATACTGAAAGATGCCACTGGTGTCAGGTAGAGGAGTTTGCCCCGTACTGGGCACACACTCAGTGGCGCCCTCTCGTGTTTGAACAAGTGATTCGGCATGGAGGCCACCATTGAAGAGGGGATGAACCTGGTGATCGTGAACCACTATAACCACTCGGGGAAGTGGGAACGGCCCCGCGGGACGGGCACCTGCAAGACCGCGCTGGTGCTGATCATCTGCGTCTTGATCGTGCTGGAGAACGTGACGGTTCTGCTGGCGCTGGGCCGCCACAAGCGCTTCCACAGCCGCATGTACCTGCTCATCGGCAACCTGGCCCTGTCGGACCTGCTGGCGGGCGTGGCCTACGCCGTCAACGTCTTCACGTCGGGCCGCCGGACCTTCTTCCTGACGCCCACGCAGTGGCTGGCGCGGGAGGGCAGCATGTTCGTGGCGCTGAGCGCCTCCACCTTCAGCCTGCTGGCCATTGGCATCGAGCGTCACGTGACCATGGTGCGCCGGCGGCCCTCGGAGACGGCCGGGCGGGGCCGCCTGCTGGGCCTGCTGGGGGCTTGCTGGGCCGTGTCGGTGCTGCTCGGCGCCCTCCCCAGCCTGGGCTGGAACTGCCAGGGCCACCTGGAGGCCTGCTCCACCGTCCTGCCGCTCTACGACAAAAGCTACGTGGCGTTCTGCATCAGCATCTTCAGCGCCCTGCTGGCCGCCATCGTGGTGCTCTACACCCGCATCTACCGGCTGGTGACGTCGAGCGGGCGGCGGCTGGGCGGCAGCCGGCCCTCGGAGTGCTCGCTGGTGCTGCTGCGCACCGTGGTCATCGTGCTGGGCGTCTTCGTGGTCTGCTGGGCGCCGCTCTTCCTGCTGCTGCTCCTGGACGTGGGCTGCGGCCCCGGCCGCTGCCCGGTGCTCTTACAGGCGGACTGGTTCATCGCCCTGGCCGTGCTCAACTCCGCCCTGAACCCGCTCATCTACACGCTGACCAGCCGCGAGTTGCGGACCGCCTTCTTCCGCGTGCTGTGCTGCAGCCAGGCCCAGCTGGAGGGCACGCCTCCCGTCGAGGGCCCCCCCAACCAGGTCGCCGTCATCCCCACCGGCGAGAACAGCAAGTCCAGTGCGGGCGGACCTGGGGCTGCCGTCTCGGGACTGACCAAAAGCAAGATCTCGGCGCCCTTGAGCTCCAGCCTTCCACACCCCGGACCCTCATCTCCCACCCTGCTCCACCCCTCCGGTCCTGCCGAACTTCTGTCTGCCGTCCTGGTTAAAGCAGGGGCACTCCCAAGCCTCGGCAAGTTCTGACCAGTTCCCACCAGGGGTGTTTCTCATTACGAGTACTCATCCACATCCTCTTCTCATGTACCTGTTTTTACATCATCTTCCATTGGCAAAGATCAGTTCCAATACTCAAAAACAGAAGCGCAGAGGATGGTAAAAAAATCTCGGATGTTTTTCTTGCCCTACTCCAAATATCAACGACACACTGGTTGCTTCCTCGCCAAACAAAACAAATCCCACGATTCATTGCGCCCCAAGTTTCTTCTTGGGAGGCAAGTTA
This sequence comes from Brevimyrus niger, assembly GCA_015164015.2. NCBI lineage: Eukaryota > Metazoa > Chordata > Actinopteri > Osteoglossiformes > Mormyridae > Brevimyrus > Brevimyrus niger. Next base: position 4,884,719 of record JAABNY020000032.1, read on the forward strand.
ACAGGGCGGCTCCTGCGGGTACGATCTTTGCGTTTTTGGCATTGAGAAACGCCCCAAGTTCTGACCAGGTGCCCCCCCCCCTCCCCCCTCAGCCTCCCAGCGTGAACAACAAAACACACTTTGAATACTGATGGATAACTGAACTCTGCTTGACGGAATACTCCAGAAATTCTGTTCCTCTGTGGAAATGACGCTTTCGGTAAATGAGTCAAGAAACTGCTTGCTGTTCACAAGGCCCGTCAAAGGGGCTCGATATCCTCACCAGCCACAACTGCGCGTGACGCAAGATATATCATAATTAGATATATCCAGGTGCTCTTTCTGCCGCCTCTCACCTTGGCCAAAACCTTGGAATGCATATGTTGTTTTCTTAAGTATTATAATAATATCTTAGGGTGACGCTGTGCTTAAAATTCAGCCTGAGCAGTTTATAGGTAGCAGAAGCAGTCATGTGGTACAAAATGAACAGTAAAACTGTGATTTACTGTATATATGCAAGTTTGAGTGTCCCTATTCATATCTGTCCATCAAAGTATAATTTCATTTTATGCACATTTTCACAAAAAATATTGACGTTCCAGCTATTTTTATGTCCCATTTAAAAGGTTGAAGGTGCAAAATTGAAATCATTCATGCCGATCTTCTGACACTTGGATTTCTGTTATTTAAAGCACTGCTGGTACTGCAAATAAAGCTGTACGTGGTAAATATGTACGTTGTTTTTAGGCAGCTGTGTGGAGAGACAAGTTACCTATGAGTGTTCATGTCGAACTGAGCAATAGGGTGTAGATGTTTAGCGAAGTTTCAGGTGCCTCTAAAGTTCAACAGTGTGTGTTGCTCGTGCTTCAAACTTTACCAGTAAGGTTTGAAATGGTTTAATTCTGCGTACATTACATAGATGTACGATATTTTAGTTAATGCATCAGTATCAGCAAACGTTCATTAAAAGTAACAATATTGGCATGATGTGTTCATCTTGGCTGATACGACCGGGCAATATTAAAATTGGTCAGTATTCAAAGTTACCAGCACTAGAATTGCAGAGACACCTGCTACAATAATGGCGAGGACTGCGTTGGCCCATCAGGAATTTTCCGTAGCGGGGGACGAGGGATTTCTTCAGTCCCAAATTACCGGCCCGTGGGACGGCTTTATAAGGTCCATAACGTGCTTAGAATTCGCTATATCTGGGCAGCAGATCAATCTTTTGTTCTCCACAAAAAAAAAAAAAAAAAAAGAAATTAAGTAAATACATTCTGCTAATCTGCGGCTGGCCGTCCCTCACAGGGGTGAACTGGTCATCAATATCAGCGCTATTAGACTAGCATGCAGAAGGGCGTCTCTGAAAGCACAACATGTCGAACCTTGAAGCAGATGGGCTACAGCAGCTGAAGACCACACCGGGTGCCACTCCTGTCCCCTAGAAACAGGAAACTGAGGCTACAGAGGGCACAGGCTCACCGAAATCGGACAATGGAAGATTGGAGAAATATTGTCTGATCAGATGAGTCTCGAGTTCTGCTTCTAATGGCTGCTTCTGGCAGGATAAACACCCCACGTCACAAACGTCATACCTCAGCGAGTTCACTGACTCAGATGGCCTCCACGGTCACCGGATCTCGGTCCCACTGAGCACCTGTGGGGTGTGGTGCCACTGGGGATCCGCATCGGGACGTCGCAGTCGACAGATCTGCAACATCTGCGACAACTGCAACACCGACATGGACCAAAGTTTCGAACGCCTAGCTGAATCTGTGCCACGGAGAATTAAGGCAGTTCTAAAGGCAGAGGGGGGGGTTAACCCAATACTAGTGAGGGGTACCTAATAAAGAGGCCTGTGAGAGTATGTTGAATGTCTAATGGGAAGCACACGTGCCGTTCATAAAGGATTTTGAGATTCCAATAATCCATCCATCAATCAATCTTTCACAAATGGTTTATCCAGTACAGATTCTGCTATGAGAGTGGAGCCTGTCCCTCAAGGCACAAGAAAATCACAGAGCAGCTGCTCCCACGTGCACTGCGGGCGCTTCTCAGAAAGGGGGCGCTACTGGGCACCGAGTAAGCATGCAGACCGAGCCGGGGCGGCGATGACAGACGCCGCAAGCCCGGAGTCCCAGTTACGGCCTAATTCCATATTCGGGCGTGTGTCTGGTCCAGGTGGGGATGAGCTGGTTTGTCCATTTTGGCGGCACATCGAATGTCAAAAAAAAACTAAACTGAGAATGTACGATCCTATAAAACTAACAGCCGGGTCAAACCGTGTCCTCTCCTGTCACAGAGACGTTACTGAGTGTCTGAGCCGTCACACCTGAACCTGTTTAGGCCAACAAGTCCAAACAAGAAAGTGTGGAGTGTCACTCAGCACAGTGTAAGACTTTTCTTTATTTAAATCTGCCTAATTTATTCATCAGAGGGTATTGTACTTAGTATATATTCTGTGGTATATAAACATTCATAAGTTGTGGTTTAATTGTGGTTAATACAAAATCTGTAACAGCTGTTAAAAAAAAAAAAGCGTCACACCCGTTATGACCTTTTAAAGACTTACTATTTAAATGCATTTATTTGGAGAAAAATCAATAGCTATAGCTTTGTACTTTTATACTGAGCTAACATGTATATTGTTAGTTATATACTGTATTTAAAATATTTTGGCCCGTAAGCTCAACGTTTCCCTCTGGTGGCAGAATTGAAAAACTGCATCTTACAAAAGGGAGCTCGTGGTTTAGTAAACAGGCTGCTTAATGTGTTGCCCCGATGCAAGACAGGATATACCTGACACAGCTCATGTGTGCAAATAGTCAGCGACAAAAGATGTTAATTACCCAGAAGTAATGGTCCGATTTGGTTGCGATTTGGTTCACATGCAGACCAGTGATGGGAATGTCAATGGTAAGATTCACAAGGAGCTGGGGAGTTTAGTCAGCAGACACAGAGGAGGCCTCGTAGACGCATTACACAGCTTGACCAGCACTTGACAGAGTTTGATAGGAGTCACATCGTGGGTTTGCATGAGGCCGGATGCTCGTATTGTGCAATTTCCCAGCATGCGGGGCAGATGTCACAGTCACCCGCTGTTGGAACCAATGGGAACTTGAGGGCACTCAAACACGTCGTGAAGATTCCAGTCGCCCAAGACACACCACAGCAGGGGAGGATGGTCATATTGTGCGCCGAGTATTACAGAACCGCTGCCAATAAGACCGGCGCAGGGCCGGCTGCGTTTGGAGCGGGAGGTACGGACTCCACGTTCAGTGATGTCTCTCAGTTCTGCATTACAAAGGATGACTGTCGCTTGCGTGTACGATGGCCCTGAGGGGAGAGGACCAATGGTGTGGAGAGACACACCAGCGTTACTCCAGGCATCATGGTCTGGGGAGCCATAGGGTATGACATCATGGTGTGGGGAGCCATAGGGTATGACATCATTATGTTGGGAGCCATAGGGTATGACATCATGGTGTGGGGAGCCATAGGGTATGACATCATGGTGTGGGGAGCCATAGGGTATGACATCATGGTGTGGGGAACCATAGGGTATGATACTGATGTGGGACTAGCAGTGTACCCATACTGCCAACTCTGTTGTCCGTTTGACCTAATATTATAGTCATTGCGATACAGTCACATGACCTTTCACCACATGCAGATTCATGTCATTTCCACCACTCCGTCTAAATGCTTAACCGTTTTATGTCAGCGAATGCATTTCTGATCAAGTATATAATAGTAATCCACGGTATGTGGGGAAAATAGTGTATCCGTGTATCCTACAACAGATTAAACAGCACATTATTGAAAATCTCAACTAGCAAATGGTAAAAGCTAAGCTACTATGGGTAGTCCTCAGTGAGTAAACCATCCGGAACCAGCGGAACAAGATTTTCCATCATTACAGCAATTGGCCGCTAACATTTATAAAGCTATTTTTGCACAGACAAAGACGTCTGGTAAAGACGCCCACTTTCTTAGTGGCATCTCTGCTGGCTGGTGAGCGTGACTAATACGGTCTCATCTATGGAGGGGCTGCTGGCTGGTGACAGAGTGACGTCCCAGACTGGATGCTCACCTCCCCAGCGGATGCCGTCTGCCCGTGACGCCCGGATGTGGCTCGGCGGACCACAGCGACGTCTGCAGTGATCTTGAAGATTAACGCTGTCAAGAAAAGCATCTGCTTAATCGTAACCTGTGGTGACACTAATCGCAGTGTAAAAATAAATTAATGTAATATTACATATTCTATGAAACATCCATATTTATACTGGAACAGATGACTGATTTAACTAGTTAACATAATAAGTGTCCATATCTTGAGGAAATGACGCATTTCCATATGTGCGACTACAGAATATCCCCCCACCCCCCAACACACACACAAACTCACACACACACCTCCCATCTGCTTAGTGCCACAAGCCAGAAGGTCCAAGTGCCGAGATGTCAATTCTGAGGTCAAAGGTCACACAGCCAGCCGCAAATCCAAAGCAATCCTCTCAACCATTACCCCAACCAATGGGAGCACACTTAGGCGGGCAAGGGCCAATCAGAAGCCCAGCAGGGTCAGGAGTCATAGGGCAAAGTCTATGTCCTGCGCAGAGGTGGTGGGGGGGGGGGCATGTATACATGGGCTGGAAATTTCACACCTTCCGCATCTGGGGAGAACATTCCTACTTGGTGTGACACGCGTGTTCGTGTAACGTTCACATAACACTCATATAATGCTTCGTCCCGCACAATGGCCACAGTCCCATCATCTTGTAGATTACAATAAAAAAGAAAACACACTAAATTATTGTAAGCCCCCCCAGCCCGGTTCACCCGATACCCATGCAGCACAGACGGGCGCCGTCACCCAGCCGGCCAACCAACCGACAGACCATCTGCAGGGGATTAGCGTGGCGGTAGCGTTGGGGGGGGGGGCAAGCCGGCGCGGCTCCCCCCCCCGAGCTCCTGGTGCACTGGTGCCTCGCGCATGTCTGCCCGCACGTGTGTGTGAGAACAGCTGCCTGATCCGTCCCGGATTACCAACTGCGGCACACATGCACCCATGCTGCCCGTGTGTAACGGCGGCGCGTCGCGGATAGGGGGGGGCTGCATCACAGGTGTCAGTATCCCTCGGCTTAAATGATCCGCGATGGTGATGGATACCAGACCGGGTCTGTCGGCAGCGGCAGTCAGCCACTTTGTGCTGGAAGACAGCTGATACTGACACACACACACACACACACACACACAGACAGACAGACAGACAGACAGACAGACACACACACACACAGAGTTTGTATTCATACCTCTGTGGGGGGGGGGGGCATCCATTCCCTAATCCAAACAATGACAACCTTAACCATAAGTAACAAATCAATGCAAGATTTTTCGTTTTTCCATTGTAGTCACAGATTTTTATGGAAACTGAAAAAATGGTCCCCGCAATGTAATATATGACCACCCCCCAAACACACACACACACACACACACACACACACACACACACACACACACACACACACACACACACACACACA
>JAABNY020000032.1:4908037-4920537 GCA_015164015.2 Brevimyrus niger
TAATGCCAAAAAGCGTAACTTACGGTTAATTGTTTTATGATTTCAGTGTGCCTGTATGACTTATAGGTGAACCTTTTGAGTCAATGAAAACCTATAAAAATGTAGCATTTCCTTCCCTGAATTATTTACAAATGTTGTGTTCTCTGTATTATATATATCTATATTACAGTGGGCAGTGGTGGCTTAATGGTTAGGGATGTGCACTTGTAATTGAAAATTGTAGATTCGAATCCCTGACCAGCAAGGTACCTCCCCCAAGCATTGAATTAGTGGCCCCCTTCTATGCCCCATACGGGTTAAATGCAGAGGACATATTTTGTTGGTGTGTCAACAATGACAATTAATTACTAAATTCAGGTATGTATGTTTTGTAGTTACTGATGTAAATAGGAGAGCATTAATGTTAAAATAGATGCCGATTTAATTTACGATTTCTTGAAATATGAACGCAAATCCATCTAGGGCCAGAGAAGGGATGACGTATAAAGATGGATGTAAATGCAGAGATTCTGTAAGTTACTGACAGCAGACTGGAGATCATTTCAAAGGCTGCCCTAGCAGAGGAGACTTTCAAATGAGACAAAGACATGAGGTTCTGATAAGTCACCGATACACTGTGTGTCTAGGATTTATTTCCACTCTGTTCTGTCAACACAGACGGTCCTGGGGCCAAGGACTGGGGTAAAGTTGTGCTGGCTTGGAAGTCAGTAAACAGAAGATCGAGAGATAAGACAGTAAAATGGTGGTGGTTGAGCAGGATGGTTCTACTGGGAAGAATGGAGCACGGGGGTGTATTACAGCAGAAAAATGGGATGAAAGGTAGGTCGATGGACAGGAGGGGGGATGCAGGATGGAATGAGAATCGTTAATCAAAAAACCAACCTGCTGTCCACTTTCTGCCGAGAACGACTGATGTAGTGAGCTTGTGTGACTCAGGTGCATGAAGGTTGCAAATCTCTGACACCTGAAAACAATTTTTCAAGAGAACTGGAACCAAACTTTAAGCAGAGTTTCTAAATATTAAGATATGCGTTTTTTTTTATTTTTAGAAATCTTTCCTGTACCATTGTGTCGTAGATACAGGTCTGCATCACCACAGGTGTCAGTGATTTACTGTTTTATAAGTAACTGGCGGATAAGAAACGCAAAGCCACTGTGCTGCTTGGCGGCGGGACCGGGTCGATGTACAATATAAGATGAATGTCCTGTTTGCATCTGGTCCAGCGTGGACCTGGGGAGAAGCGGCCTTCTCCCGAGGGTTTGCTGCGGCTGCAGCTCCTTTGCCTGACTGCTCACTGTTTTGACATTTGTCGGTTGGTATTAGGCTGCTCTGTGCGTTTTGACACTGCTTCGGTGTGGATGACTGGGGAGGCTAATCCCCAGCCTGGATCAGTGCGCGGCTTCATGAGCAATGGGTGTCCTTTTTTGGAATCTAGCCTCAGAACTGTTCTGGGGAGGGGGATGACGGGGACGACATTGTTATGTGACTAGATCAACAAAGTAGCTCAGCAAGCTTTTCCCACATAAGCTGCAAGGAAACCGCTTTATTATGCAGACTGCTGCATTCCCTCGGGTATTGCTTAACTAGCAAATGAGATTTAACATATCCAAAAAATAAACAGTCCCAACCTGTCGGTATGATAATAGGATTTAAACAGTTAATGCATTCAAATTTACAGTCGGGGGCAATTAAGAATGAAAAGCAGCACAAAGTGTGTCATGAGGGACAGAATAAAATAATAAAGATGCTAAACCAGATGTAGGATAGATGTGTAGCCAGACTTCAAAGGTGAACATGCATGCAGAGCAGTGTCTCCCAATCCGGTCCTCGGGGCCCCACAGCCAGTCCTCGTTTTTGCTCCCACTCTGGTTCTCCATCACCAGTATCTTCTGGACTGATTGCCTGGCTCTAGCGAAGGTCAATGTCAACAAACACTGTAACAAGACACCCTCCGAGAGCAGCTTTCTTGGCGTTCTCCCATCTCCGTATCTGCAGCCGTCACTTGAAGTTTTTCTGATAAATTTTATCGATGCCACCGATTAACAGCAGCGTGATTCGTTTAACAATTTAGATGCACTTATGTATGTATGTAGTGGTGTTTAAGCATATACAGGCCACGGAGAACCAGCTATCGCAAAGCTCGACTGGCAAGTAGAGACAGGCATCATATCCCAGAAGACATTTCAAACTATACGAATGACTGAAAATTACAAATAATTGTATGTAACTGTAAGCCAAAGCTAGAACAATAACTGGAAAATTGAGAAAAACCAGTCAAACATCAGTATTTACTGTCTGAAGCCCGCTTTGGGGGAGACATGGATACCCAGGTATGATAGATTTTGTTTATATGTGATGCCAATTTTGGCATCTTCTGCACATGGAAATGGGCAGTTTGTCTGGTATGTAGAGAGAACCAGATTATTCATCTGTCCAGGTGACATCGAGGAGCTTTGAAAGGCGTTCAGCAGCGTGGTGGAGAATATCTTTGCTGCCAAGCAAAGCACTAATAAACAAAATGATCTGTTACAAGGTGCAATTTGAGCTGCGAGTCATTCTAAAGGTCGGCAATATCTATTTCCAGATGCATTTATTGTTGCAGCTGTCCCTGCCTGCACTGTTTTTTTCTTGCAATTAAAGACCAATTCTACTGAAATTTGAGAATTGTGTTGCAAGTTGTCCTTGTTGACGTAGGAATCTGTACCAAGAAAATAAATTTTATATTTTAATACATTTTCCTTTGCACTTCCATGTCATCAGTCCTCCAGCATGAATCACAGGCTGTAGTTTCACTGACGTCCATCGTACGAGGTACCGTACCTTATCTGTTCGTACACCAAAGGATGCAAAATGGGTCCCACATATTTTCCAAAGTCACATCAATTCAATGCCGACACTGATAAGAAAATTAGATGATTTTTTTTTTTCCTGTAGAACTGAGCTGCTCCCCAGTGAGAAGGAAATGCTCCTAGTCGAGGACGCATTTAATACAATTTCCTTTGAACCAGCAGGACGTCATGTTGACTTTTCTATTCTGAAAGCTTGTGTCTGCCAGTAGGTCCCCACCATGTAGCGGACACAGTGGGGTACCCTTGGTACTTGACTACGCCGCTTCTGAATAAGCCTTGAATAACGATTCAGTCCATGTTGGCGTACCATCTGTGCTGGAACAATGAGCATGTAAAATGGAGTCACATTTGCGATTGTGCTGCACAGCTACAATGGATAGACTTCTGCGATTCTGGTCACTTCTTAATTCCAAAGCTTAGTTTTCCTTTAAATGTTAAATATCAATAAAGGGCCTTTAAATCAGGGTTCCCCGATCTGGTCCTGGAGGCCAGAATCCCAACAGTCTGTAGACTTCCCTACTAAAACATTAAGATTTCGGCAGTGAAATCTGCAAACTGTTCCGGCCCTCCAGAAGCTGAAATGGTAAACCTTGCTTTAAATATTCCCGGTTCTACGGGCGCAAGTCACATTATCTTTATTAGGAACACCTTTGTCCTGATGAATAACAGAAAAGGTGTCATTCTAAATCTCAAACTAATTTTGTGTATTTGCAAGAATGCTTGGTTTTTCATGAGCGTTACATCTCTACAGGCACACATAATCGCCAAAGACCCAAATGATGATTTCACAGAAATGATGGCACCAAGTATTTTTGCTCTCCGCGGCTTGGCTCATTTTCCATGTTGTATTGTACTGTACAGTAATGCTGTCCTTGTGTTCGATCTGGGATGCTTTTTTTGTTGCATTTATGATGGATTATGTTTTTAACACCTAACTGCAACTAAATTTCCCCGAGTGTGATAGTAAATTTGAAAGACACAAAGAGCTTGATGCTATTCAAACTGTAACATTCAGATGAATAAGGTTTAAACTGATGTACTTAACCAGTAATCAGTCAGTCGGATGTATCCTATTTATTAGAAATAAAATGAAGCGGGGCACTGGGGCACTCCCAAAGTACACTGAAAACTAGGCATATGAAGTCAAGAGTTTATAAAATACTATGTAAAAATGACAATGTTTGGGAACTGAATATGCCCAGTTTACCACAAGAATCCTATAATATATGCCTATATATCTGGAGCATGTCCCATGATCACCAAGGCCTCTGGATGGTTACATTAGAGAATCCTAAAGACACAGCAAGAAATATCTGGTTAAAGTAACCAGACAGGAAACCCTCTGCATGTAGTCATCGCTGAGACAGCAACTGTTCCCCTCAGTGAGCCAAATGTTAAACTCAATGAAGCATTGTTTCACGGATTTTTTTAAAATATACAAAACCACACACACACACACACACACACACACACACACACACACACACAGTACTTGAGGGGATGCATCCATTGCAAGGTTTTACCAAATCCCGGCATGCAGCAGAGTTCGTATTAATATAAATGGGAAATGTACTGGTTGCCATCTGGTCCTCATGAAGAACCAGTCCAATTCAGACTGGATGGATTTCTGTAGAATGTGATTAACCACTTCAGCATGTCATGCATTAACCAGGAAACCGTATGGTCACACGGGCTTCAGATGGACCCGCCGCCTCACTCTCCGCACACACACACACACGCACACACACACACACACACGCACACACATATGCACACACACAATACCCTGATTTGCATGACTTAATTAGCCGGTTTGTCATTTACAAAAGCTTGAGGGGGGGGGGAGGCAAATGAAGCGTCTCCCACGCTTCCATTCACACACTGTCAGGGTAACACCAACGGCAGACCCCCCACCCCGTTGCACATGTGACACGGTGCACAGGCAAAGGCCAGAGCACAGCCCCAAACCCTCCCCCCTTTTGCCAAATGCACTTTATATGCCTCTTGTCCCCCGCAGTCCCCCCCGATAATGCACACCGTGGCGTTTCAGGCAATAAAGGGCCCATTAAAGCTTCCCCACAAGAGCCATGATCTCACCCTTCCCCTGGAGATAAAGGAGGGGAGGGGGGGGGCTAAAGTCACGCAGACTCCCCCAGCTCCCCGAGCACCATCTCCGTCCTGCCATCAGGGGCTCGAGGACCGGCAGGTGTGACTAAAAAACGGACGCAGAAAATGTGTGTGACGGCAGGGGTGCGGAGAGGAAAGGCCAGAGGCTCAGAGTGACCAGCTAAGAAGCCGTAGTTCACCCATAAATTCAGGGCAGTATCACAAAGAGAACCATAAATAATGACAAGATCACCCTTTTCAGCAACTGGTTCTTTAAACACATTTAATTAAGAACAAAATAAAAAATAAAAAAAATGTCACGAGTGGGCTGCCCCCCCTCCATCTTCTGCTGTGAGATCTGCGATACAACACAGTGCATGTGTGCTTGGCGTGCCCCCCCCCCCACACGCCGATTTCTTTGTGACAAAGAACATGTGCCGTGGAGCCGAGAGGCGTGGCTCCCTCACTCACTGTCCTCGCTGTCGGAATACGCCCCCAGCAGGCTGAGCGAGGAGCTGCAGGCGACCGGGCCCGGTGGACTGGGGTCAGCAGGAAGAGCTGCTTCTGTGAGGCTGGGGTCTGAGTCGAGGAGACGGCGGGGGAATACATGAAAATACTACACTGACGGCAGACTTTAAATATAAACAGAGGCATTTCATTTACACCAAAACATCAACTTTTAACCAGATTAAAATTCCCACAGCACTATGCTTTATTAACCCAGTGTGGAAATCACACACATTAATCACTGCGTAAAAGCACCAGTAAATCCAGGGAAACTTATAAATCCTTGCAGCGTGCGGTTTGTTATGTAAATGTTCCCCCTGGTGGTAATCTGGCGGTACTGCATCTGCTTTGTCTAAACACAGTATCTAGAAATGGGGAGCGCTGAGAATGTCTTTGGAAAATCAATTTACCCAGTATCTCTCATGTAACCCTGGGTTCCAATAGGGATGTGTTGAAATTGAACTGAAATATACTGGAGAAATAATTCTACCAAAGTTAATTGAATGTATTGTGTCTTCCATTACATTTATGGAAAAAAAAATTATAAACAAAAATCAAGAGATACAACCTTCCCATTAATGGGCACCTGACATAAAATCCCAAATTGGCTACAATATTTGTTGCGCTATATCAATTTTAATAATAAGACCAATTGAAACACTGAAGTAATCTAAACATGGAAAGTCATCATCATCATCATCGGGATATTAAAATTCACAGCCAGCGGAATGTGACACGGTTATTTTGAGAAACATCTCTGTAATATGCAGCCTGTGTCACATCAGTATCATAATTATACTGTCGGAAACTATGAATGCGAAAATATACATCTGTGTGAGTGAATCATGCAGTGTTATGCTAAAGGAGAAATCCGGTTATTCTGATTTTGGATCATACTTCCTGGAAGCCCGGAGACTGCTGAGAATCGCCCAAACCTGGCTGAGAGGAATTGACCGCTCGTGAACTGGGAGCTGTGGGTGTCTGGGCCGAAGATCCCGGTTTCTTCCTCACTACCAGTGCCCCCAGTGGGCCGCCACCGAGCCCCCCAACACTCCTCTCCCACGCCTCCACTCGGGAACGTTTCACCCCTCCCTTGGAAGAATCCAACACCTGCAAAAACATGGGTGGGTGAAGTGGGGGGGGTGAACATCTGGCTCTGATGACATTTCAATATCTTCAACCAAACCCATGTATTCGTGGTTCTCCAATAGCCCATTTTTAAAATATCTATATTTGTTCATCACTAAACAATCCAATATCCCATTTACAAATGGACAATGTTTTCGCTCGTAAAACGTTATTACTGATTGAAGTGAATTACGCTTCATAAAGCTCGGCCGTACTGCAAAATTGTATTTCATCTGTCGGCCATGTTGAGAATGAATTTCTTTCTTCCAGACAACTCTGTCCACCTCAGGAGACACGACGGCATGCAGCCTGTCGCCCGGGGGCCGGTTTGGAAATGAAATGTCGCATATTGGTTTCATTTCCTGGCTAATTCAACCCCCGAATGTCATCACATGCCCGAACACCTAAGCCCATTCTACAAACATGCCGTTATCATATTAATACGCCTCTCAATTTGTATTCTTATGCAGCTGATTGCATCTTGCAAAATATTTACTGCAGCCATTCAGTTAAATCCATTTACCTGGGGGCACAATAGCAGTACTCCATGCGATGCTGAAGCCAGCGTCCGTTTGATTTACCAGGACGAGTTCCTAACAGTCTTGCTAAACATCAGCCCTTATCCGTGCTGTACGGCGGCATTTGGCGCCTCCCCCCATTCCTGTACCTTGGAGTCCACATGCCCCTGCGGCGCGCTGGTGGTCAGGATGTCCGTAGGTCTGTCGCCGCCCTGCTGGCGGACCGTCCTCTTCGTCTGCTCCGGCTCCTGATCGGAGTCCGAGTCCGAGTCCCGCAGCCTCTTGATCAGGGCCTTATCCAGCATCTCCCTGTCACAGGGGAAGGCGGGGAAGGCGTCACCAGGGGCCTTGACAGGACATGCATAGCGAGGTGCTGAATTAAGGCACTGACTACGGCTCAGGAAAAGCTCAGCTTTGACACACAGCTGTGGAAAACATTAGACGACCACGGTAAAGTTTTCAGTTTCACTCACTTCAGTTTATGGGCATGTGCCTGTGTAAAATATACATATATTTTTTTTGCAAATTCCAGCCTGACTGTTCCCTGGTTCTCATTGATGAAGGGTTTTGTCCTTTACTTTATGGGACTTTAGTCCTGCTTCTAGCAGCCTGTTCCGATTGTCCTAGCAGCGCACATCACACCACCTAATGTTCCCCATTCTTTCTGAAGGTCACTTGAGGTCCAATTTATGAGAGGCTGGCATTTAAGTTGACAATCATCCCTGGCATTAGACAGCTGCTTCTGCCCTCTAGCTGGCTGGGTTTTGGTCATTGCCAGTGTCTCCTGCTCCAGTGTCTCCCTGCTTCACCTTGTTCTCGTGTGTCTTAGAAGCTTTGAGCCTGGAAGCGGCCTGCCTCACAGTGTAGCCTTCTGCTAGCAGAACCAGGGTTAAAACAGGATTTAAAAATACAGATTTTTTTTTTTTTTTTTTTAAATATAGTGGTCATCTTAAAATTTTCCAGAGCTGTATCAAAAGGGGAGAAAATTGTTCATTCACAAATTTTTACACTTTAAATAAGGATGAAAAATTCACAAGGGTTCGGCAATATTATAGAATTTATACACTTAGTGTCTGGACCTCAGTTTCCTAAAATTGTTCCCAGATGTTCTTATTTCTAAATTACTAAATACCTTTAATGCAGATTAACTTACCTACAATGTCACCAATGAAAAAGATATTTACTTTGACCAAGAAAATAAAGGGGCTTTGAGGTAAGAAAATGCTGTTTCTGTAACAAACACTGGCCACTTCATCTGTGGCCTGAACCCCCCTAATGGGCACCGACCACACCCTGACCCTCCCCAATGGGTGCCGACCTCACTCTGACACCCCCCCAACGGGCGCTGAGCTCACCCTGACCCCCCCCCAACGGGCGCCGACCTCACCCTGACCCCCCCCAACGGGCGCCGACCTCACCCTGACCCCCCCCAACGGGCGCTGACCTCACCCTGATCCCCCCCAACGGGCGCCGAGCTCACCCTGACACCCCCTAACGGGCGCTGACCTCAGCCAAACTGCTCCTCTCACCTGGTCTCCCTCTCGTCCTCCTCCTTCTGCCTCTCCCTCTCACGCTGCTCCTCTTCCTTGTAGCGACCCAGCATCCCCTCAAAGTCCACCTGTGCCTGTCTCTGGTTCAGCTCCTTCAGCTCCTGCAGATTCTCCAGGACCTCCATCTCCATCTTGGAATCGCGTGTCCTGTTTTCAAGAACCTGGGGGGGGAAAAAAAGTGCAATGACAATTCAGTGAATTTAGTGTTAAAAATCTAGGGTTACTGCTAATCAACAATCACACATTACAGAGCAGCAGAGACAGAAATTCACCTAAACTCCAACCTGAAGCACCTAGGAGAAATCCACAGAGACACAATGAGAGTGTGAAACCACAGTTTACACACTGAGCCACAGTCCCCATGGAAAATGGAGCCACACAAGAAATAAGAGTATCACACAATGGGTAACACTCATAATATGCGATTCCACAAAAACCTTTGATAGCCCCTGTAAAGATGACATCTTATACTTGGGGTGCTGGATGAAGGGGACAGCACCATAAAGCTGAGTCCAAGGACAACAGAAAGCTGCGCCAACGTACCTTCATAGGGTTATTAAGCTCTTCTTCCTCTCGATCCCTCTGCAGTTTCTTCTCCTCTTCCTCAATCAGCTTCTCCGCTTGGAAGTTGCGCGTGGCGCCATGTTCCATAGCATAGTCTGTATTTTCTGGGTCGGTCTGAAGTGGAACGAACACACAGACCTGTTAGTTGGGACATGCAGTACATCTGCGGGTCACATGACAGACAGGAAGCGCTAAAGATCCATCACCGCTAATGAATCACATGGTAGACTTTAGTATAATATGTGGCAGAAATTAATAGTGACAGCAGATTAACACAGTAATTTCCAATCCGGTCCTCAGGGACCCACAGACAGTCCACGTTTTTGCTCCTACGGGGGAACAAGTAGGGAGCAAAAATGTGGGCTTGCTGTCTTACCTTGAAGGTGATTTCAGCCAAGCAGCGTGTGCACTTAATGTAAAAGCGGAATATAGGCAGCCCCAGATAGAGCTCATTCTGAACGGTCTCTTTACGGGCATTGAACTTCTTTCCTTTGTAGATATATTCGCCGCATGTCTTACACCTGAGAGACAGTCAAAGTTCAGCATCTTCCATAATGCAAAACAACAAACCACTTGCTCCCTCCTACTAATACTGATTTGCTATTTACAGGATGAGCATTGTAAAAAGAATATTGGTAAAGGGGCAAAAATGTAAAAAGTGGGGCTGTCACTTTTCAGCCATGTGGAAGATTAAAATAAGCACTGACACTTGAATAAACGATTGTCCAGTATTAATCTGTGTTATGTCATTTTAACATCTTACCTCATGTTAAAGGGTGCCATCAACCTCACTACATACTGCCGGTCTTTCGGAAGTTTAAGTTTGGGGATTTTTGAGGGATCGAAATCCGGTGGGTAGTATTTCTACAACAGGAAACAGAGGAAAAAATTTATACATTATAGCGACATACAGTATTTATCATGGCGCATACCTTACATTTTCAACATAGCATCACTTAGAGTTCAAATACCACAGAATACTTTATGTATCAAAGTGCAGCTGAATACGGAGACATCTTACATTTGCACAGCAATGCAATAGTAATAATGTAAGTTCTAGGCAGTAGGAAGTACTTAATTTCAACAAAATCAATGCAATCCGACTGAGCGGAAAGAAAATAAAATACTTTCGAAATAAGTTTGTCCTTAATTAATAATTTTTACTCTTTAGCTGTTCCAAGAAGCTAACTAGCTAAGCTAATTCTTGCCAGTTAGTTAAAACTGATTAAGCTAGTAATTGTAGCTACAGACGTAAAGACAAAAACTTACATTTAAAACCTTCCTTTCAGACATGACTTCGGTAAAGCTAAAAACGTTTAAAAATATACAGTGTATTTATCCGAATAGCGACACAACTACGCCAGAGCTCAATTCCGGTAATACCACGTCACTTCCGGCTAGGACATCCCGCCCCCTTTCGATCGCTCTTGTACTAGTATCGTTGTTCATTGTATTGGCTCAGGATTGTTTTCGTGTTATGCCTTAGATTTTGCCGTATTTTTATGTATTCGATTGTTTCAGAGACACGACATATAGTGTTTATAATATTAATTATTATGATGATAATAGTAATAATAACAATAATAATGTTTAAATTATTAAATAACTTTAAATAAAATTCTTTGCCTATGAATGTGACACTTCCTTAATATAAATTAAAAGTTGTACCAAAAAGATCCCTGTCCAATGCTGTTGAAAAGTACAATAAAATGTAAAAAAAAAAAAAAGTACTTTACAAACAATCTCCTATCTTATAAAATGTTCAACATGTACAAAACATTTTCGTGTAAATCCAGTCATTAAAAAATGAACAATTGTTTCCCTCGCTAAACCACGAAATTCATAATAAGTTCATAAACTTAATTAACTACCGTCAGATATATATACGAAATGCATGACGTAGCTTCACCTGCCAGTCAGTGTAAGGGCCGGCCCCTGTCTCCTAGATGATTGGTGGAAGTTAGATCCTGGGCCAGGTAAATCCATCAGGCTCGGTCTCTGACTTAGGCTGGAGCACTTGAGACGGGACATTCACCAACTCGGCGAAACGGTAAAGAAATATCACCCAAGCATTTCTTACGAGTTTTAAACATAGCAGGCGTTTCTATATTAATGCGTCAATCGAAGGTAATACTAAATTGCAAAAATGATTTTTAAATGCAAAAGATATCACGTGAAAGAGAATATATTAATAATCATGTTCAGTATCAAATATAAAATAGAATCAATGAATTTTATTTCTCTTTTCAGTGTGAAATCCAGCTGCTTTAGAAAGACCATGAAAAGCCTAAAGGCCAAGTTTAAAAAGACAGAAGTAAGAAAACAAGAATTTCTCACTTGCATTTTTTTTACAGGCAATATCACTGCTACATTCCGTAGTAATCTAGGGCATTTAAATGAAAAAAATAATTACAAAACAAAAAATTGCATGTGTACTTTTTAACTCTTCTTTTTCTGAAAGTATCCATAAAGTCTTCCTGTAGCCATCTCTTGTCAGTCCTCGAAAGGAAGCCCCTGGTGAGTTTGTCCAGCGTCGGGGGGCTGTGAGCTGGGTGTCTGTAACACTGAGCAGCTGTGGGCCACTCTAGCTGGGCCTGCAGACCGAGGGGGTAACCAGAGACTTCTGCCAGGCCTGAATTATTCACAATGTGGGTGACAAGCCGGGAGCCCCCACGGGGGTCAGGGGTCAGCCATGATAACGGCTGATTGCTTTTGCCAGTACTGCACAACAAAAGCACTAATCATCGCCAGTCAGCCAGTAGCTACCAGGGGCTCAAGCCAACTGTGGGGATGGTAGCTATTTATGTAGAACCATCAGGAATAACAATAACAGTATTACCCACTATAAATAACACATATTTATAGTTTATAAATAAAACATTTTTCGTGGTGGAGCAGTGTTTGGTTCAGCAGGTTAGGACTCTGCGGCCGCGATCAGAAGGTCGCCTTGTTGAAATCCTGTGGTTGCCGGAATTATCTCCTTTTTTTTTCTCTCTCCAACTTTATGTTATAATAATGATTTTGCAGCATAATTTCAGTCCTGGTGAGTGCAAAGGTAAGAGTTCAAATCAACAGCTACTCAAAAATGAAAATTCGTGATTTTTCATTTTGCCGAAACGATCGTTGTAATATTTTTAGCAGCGAGTCGAGAAAGTGTGCAAACGCGGCGGGGAGCTTTCATCACTGTCTGAAGCCGTCGTACTTTACATGATCAGTATCCCTTCCCGCTACAGCAGTTATAACAATGGCCTGGTTTGTGTCTCGGGTTACGGGTGGC